>BLFK01000190.1:1524702-1538176 GCA_014634185.1 Astreopora myriophthalma
AGAGGGAGAGGGAGAGGGAGAGGGAGAGGGAGAGGGAGAGAAATCCAAGTGCTTAACCTGTTCGCTTAAACTCGGATTTTTTCATTTGATATGCAGCGCTTCTTTTATTTTAATTTGAAAACCAGAGGCCGCAGAATCTAAAATCGAGAAAGACTCGATAGAGCCAGATTGTTTTACAACCCCTTCGTAACGCAATCGTTAAACGTTACTCTGTACAAATTCAAATTCAAACTCAAACTGTACAAGTAAATGCAACTGAAAATAAATGATTTTTTTTCCCCTGATTAATTTCGTTACAGATAAGCCGGCTACGATTACTGGCTTCGACATCCAAGGTGACAGTTCAAGTCACGATTACGTTACAAAGTTTGTAATGGCGTACAAAGCCACAAAGACTAAGCAAAGATTTCAAGATTATCAGTCAGACGTTAGTATGCCTTTATTAACTGAAACAGTTAAAAAAAAAAGAAAAGAAATAAAAATAATAAATAACAAAAATCTGCTAATTAAAGGGCTCCGTACTAATCTACTGATGGAAGCTAGGAACAGGCGGCCCATAAATAGGTCGTATATTTATTGTAACCTTTGCATGGTAGCCACATTCACTATGTCCAAACGCCATCTTTTCAGCGAATTTGTTCACCGGTTATATGTAGAGCAAATGTACCACATCAATATCAATTCAATTGATATAAACATTGAAACTTTACGGACCAAAGATTCTTTTTTAAACTCACTCCTTAGCAATTCTCGAAAGGGGGAAGGGGAGGGGGGGGGGGTTACGATTGCGATGTGCTCTATTATGGTTAATGATTTGTTACTTGACCTCTTTTTCTTAGCCATTCTACTCAACGCTTTCATCTGGGGATGAAATAGCGCACTTTCCACTGAACGCCACCGTGATGCAAGATGTGGCATTTTATCCTTACGACTGGAGTGTAGGACGCATTTGTATGCGAGTAGAGCTTTATGGATGTGTTCCAGGTAGTCTATATGCATGGTTATGTTTTGCAAGCGGGGGATGATTTTAAAATCATGCCCAAGCCTCGTGTATGTGGCGATGTTGACATGTATTTAGGTGCTCAGTTTAAGCCATCCGCGCTAGCTGGTTGGTCTTTCTCGGACTAACGTTAGTCCGTTGTAACAAAGGCCTTGTGGTTTAAAACCGACAAAAACCAAGCCAAAGCCAGCTTCACTCATCGTGTGTTCGTGTAGAATTTGACTCCCAAGTTCATTTAATTTACCAGTCAACGAATATTATTTTTCACAGGATTTGTGTACTTCATTTTTAATTTGGATTTTTTTAATTTTCCGCGAACCTAAAGTGAATTATAACTATGACTATACGGACTAGTGATTTAAACGGATTTTCAGCAACTGGGTACAGGTATCGAGTTGAAGCCACCTGGCCGGTGTTCCGTCTTCACCGTCAGCTTTTGCATCGGCTTTCTAAGCAGATAGCAAGCGCTCGAGCTAATTTTTTTCGTGTTTTTTGAGGCAGGTGTGGTTTAATGTTGTCTTTCCATTGCTTTTAAAATAACCTTCTGGTAAGAGTATACGATAGATCTCATTGACTTCAAAAAATCACCCCTAGGGGAATTTCCATGCCTATCCGAATGCAAAGGAGACTTTCAGCATCGTTTCCGGATAACTGAAAATGTTCGAGAGAGATCTTGCCAAATTTACCTCCAAAGAAAATTCTGGAGGCCATTGTGTTTATTCTTATTTCAGAATGGGGTCAATCGAATGCGCCCTAAGTCGTTTATAGCCTTTTCATTCTAAACGTATTTTTCGTCAGTGTATGTAAGCTGATTCCTATTAAACAAATTCTGACCATGATGTCTCTGTTGTAGTGGATGGAGGTTACACGCCTTGGTCAGACTGGAGTTGCTGTTCCAACTCTTGCGGCAATGGAACCAAAGTTCGTTACAGACAATGTACCAATCCAGTGCCTACTAACAACGGTCGGAACTGTTCAGGGGATTCACTCCAGATTAAAAACTGTGTTGGAACTTCTTGCCCTGGTAGGTTTCCGAGTCATTATGTTATTTCATGCCCGGAGCTCATAACCCTGATCATACCATTGCTTTTCTAGACAATTAAGAATGTTCTGACCAAGTTTCACAACCTTGCAACTGGAACATAAGTCCATTTATTGTAAGGTGAAGGGTGTTTTACTGTGTGCTAAACTCCTGCAGTAGATTCCATGCTCTACTTGATTCCTCACTCTTTCACCCCAATCACTCGTGAGATCTTGTTCTTGCCGCTTGAACACAAACTTAGTATCCTCTATGAAATTAATTTCCTTGGTACCAAAGGACCCTGTAGGAAGGTTCCATAAAAATAAGGGGCCTTGCAAAACTGCTAGTCCAACAAAATTAATAATGCCCCTTTTCTGCGAGCCCGATGCAATCTTCACCTTGGCAACACCCGACAAACTTTGAGACTACGGCAACCGGTAATTCTTGTGGAAAGGCGGTAGATCAAACCAAGCGTCTACTACTCTTCCTATAGATCAACCTGGTCGATCAAAATTAGGTGATGACGATGATGATGATGATGATCTTTATGTTTGATAAAATTAATTCTGAAATGTGCCTCCGCATAGAACTGTGTGAAAGGCTTGTTCCATGGCAAATCGCATCCCCGCGGTTTCAAATAATGTTCAAGTATTTTAGTATAATTCACAGATATCGAGAACATATCAAACGCACGGGTAGTCACTGCCAGAGATTTGCTACACCCTTGGCGGTTTCTAACGCCATTTGCATTCAGTTAAGTGCTGAACAAGACGAAACCTATGGTTCTTCCTCCTTACCGGCGAAAACGAATTCTATGTTCTAATTAACAAATTGACGTCAGCTTTTTATGCGTCTGTCCTCTTATTGATGAAAAATTGCGTCATAACATTGTCAAAGTGGCTGTGGAAATCCCGAGCGGCACGTCAATGTGTTTTTTACAGTAACAAAAACCCCCCAAATGGTTAATTGCTGGGTTCAAATAAGAGGAAAAGAGCAGTAAACAGCCGCAAACATGAATTTTATTCAAATTGCGCGAATATTATCAATAGCTTTTCTCGCATTCTGATTGGCTACTTACAACAGTCAATGAAATTTCATTGGTTAAAAAGTTGACAGTTCGACAGTTCAAAAGTTGCACAGATTTTCGCATGAATTAAAATTTTATCTGTCTTTGCTCTTATTGGTGATAAAAAATTAGCCAATGAGCGGATGAGAATTTAGACAATTATTGTAAAAAACGAATTCTAAGTATCGGCAGAAGGAACTATTTTCCTGCTCTCAAACAAGTAGAACTCCATCATATCTCAGTGACAAGTCCTCTCGCAAGGTCTTCCTTGTAATGACTCGTTTAGCTGTATCAATTGATAACTAAAGCAAGGTTATGCTCTTCGCAACAGTTGATGGCGGCTTATCTAAGTGGTCAAAGTGGACCTGCTGTAGCGCCACATGTGGAACTGGTGTCCAATTACGCTTTCGAAGCTGCACAAATCCTCCCCCGAAGCATGGTGGAAAAGTCTGTGAAGGAAGGTCTTCAGAAAGCGGCACATGCCTAGTAGACAAATGCGAAGGTAACTCTTAAACTTTCCATTAAATATCGTTTTTAACAAACTGAATCCTTAATTCGTTAAAACAAACAAGCAAACAAACAAAAAGTAAAACAGACAGCCCTTCAATCTCTCAAAAAGGAATTTGGAAAGGATAGTATTTTATTGGAGCAGAATCTCGCAGGACGAGGCGGGCCATTCGACTTGACAAAACAAAACAAAAAAAAAAAAATCGAGTGAAGAGGGATTCAGTTTGGATACGAATAAAAAAGACAAGCTGATTGGCAAAGATTTTTTTTTGGAGGGGCGCCGGGCTGTTCGGACGAGGCTGTTAGCGCCAAAACCTCAACGAGTATTTCTTTGCCTAAGGGGTCTCCCCGAACAACTGCGAAATATCGAGGGATGATCTATTGATATCAAGTAGAAATCAATTCTATAACCATAAAACGTCCGACGAAAACGCGTGAAAATTTGTAGGTCATGTTTTGACATATTTGCCAGACGGGCGAGACCCGGAAAGTGAGACTAGATTGTGCTTATTCTTCTGTGTGGGTTTGGTTTGATCGACACGCATTTTTGATTTGCAGTTCAGTCAGTAAATACCAGGTTAAGGACCTCAGATGATGACGAGAGCAATAATAAATACTGTGAGTCAGATCAGACATCCATTTATTTGATCCCCCCGTAGCTAGGACCAGCATGGACATCCTTTCTTACAATCTCGTATTCAGAGTCCTTGGGCTCTTTGGTCAGTGGGTGAGCGTCCGGAGCGACTCTGGGATAATGGACTCCATTTTCCCACATAACCTGGGACAGTTTCTTTTGACGTTGTAAAGTAACAGCCACTCAAAAAATTCGAATTTTTTCGATTATCCCTGAGTCTCTCCCGGCGACAACCCGCTGACCAAAGAGCCTGAGGACTCTGGGTATGAAATTGCCTTCCTTAATGAAACAATCATCCCTCAGTCGACAAATTAGAGCATGTTATTTTTAAAGTTTAAAACGCTATTTGCCAAGTTTAACAAACAGGCAAACGAACAAACAAACAAAAAACGACGACGACGACAACAACAACAACAACAACAACAACAATTACAAGCATATAAAAAAGAACCCTTGAAAATAACATGCAAACAGTACCGCTACAGTATGTTAGCAATTTGAAGTATTTCTTCCGGTTGTAGGCATTTACAGCTATGTGAATGTTAAAAAAAAAAAAAAAAAAAAACGAATAAACCCAATTTTATTCCCCTCAAGTACAACTTTGCTTAAAAGGCTTAAGATTGTTTAATTTTACTTTTTAATTATTCTCTTCAGTTATTCTGACAGTGGTGTTAGCTGTAGCCCTTGTGGTGTTTATTGTTATCACTATTGGAGTTTATTACCTGAGGAAAAAATTAAATATGAATGAGGTAACTATTATGAGTAAAGATTGTTCTTAATGGTGACCGATTAAACAAACAAACAAGCAAACTAGATCAACTAATTGTATGTCATATGTTCTGTAGCAAAACGCTCGTAAACTGGCTTCAGATGAACTGGGTCTGAAGCGATTTTAGGATAGATCACGAGTTCCTCTTATCAATAATTCAATTGATTTTGTTTCTAGTTGGTGTTGTATAGATTATTGTTGTATAGATTATTGTAATAACTGTCATTGCACCCTTTTTTGCCTAAAAAAGGAAAACAAATGCCCGGGACACTTCTCCTTCAGGGACCGCCTAGACGGTGGAGGGCTTCAAATTAAAAAAATTATAATAATAATAAATAAAAACAAAAAACCTTGCTGCGCGGGCCCTGTCCTTTATTTAGTAACAGGAGTTTCATCAGCGTAGCTTAAGCGTGCCCCTTGTTTTTGTCTTAAAGATCGTTTTAACTCACGTGACCAGCGGCTATATTGACTTACTGAAACAAAAGCAAATATTTGCATAAAAATGGAGTTCAATTCTCCGAAGATTGTTTATTGATTAGGTACACCAACATGGCCGCCGTGACGTCATGTGAAAACGATCTATTAAAGTGCTACTATGATCAAATTTTTATCCCTTGAATTTTTAGGTTTATCACGTAGAATTCCAGGAAAGACAAAAAACGCCGTTTACTGTTTGGAGATATCTGCATTGGTTCCGGAGATATTTAAGTTTAAAAAATGTGTAAAATGTGCAAATGAGAGGACTTATGACGTCATTCACTCCGTCATTTATCAACCCAATATAACATCAAGTATATAAATAGAGCAATCTTGGTCAATTTGCCGCAGAGACCATTGCAACTTGGTAGGCTAATAGTTCTTGAGGCAAAACACCTAGGGCTATAACAAATTTGGTTCCCATGGGAACTAACTCTTTTCCAGTCCCCACCTGTCGCGGAGATACCGCAAATTTAGACATTATAATTCTCACTTCCGGTGGACTCGGAAGCCTGGGACTGAGCTGGAGGCCTGGCTCGAAGCTATCTGGCGAGGCAGCTGGGCTAATAGGTTCGGAACGAACGAGCGAACTCGAGAAAACTGTGTTGGTTTTAACGTTGTGAACATTGCTTTATTGAACTTAAATACCTCGGCAATACCACCAACCCGATTCAATATTTTGGGTGATTTTAAGATCGGAAAACATTTAAAAAGGTCACAAACTCGACCCAACATATTTATATGCTTGCTGGATCATGCAGATAAGGCACAATTGGCAAATATCAAAATTGAATGCCAAAGGTGGCTAGCAAAGCCTTTAAATCAGGGAGGTCTGGAACCCAGTATGTTGCCATGGTAACAAAACCGGTATGCTCATATCGTGGAGCACTTCTAGCAGAACCATACTGCAGAGAATAAAGCATTTCTGATGCAAATTTGCTGAGATATCTTTTTTTCATCATATTTGATCAAAATTTGGGTGAATTTATGACTTCATCACTTGGCTAATTTGCATATTTTAACAACTTTAATATCCCTGGAACAAAAAGAGATATTTGAAAATAGTAAACAGCATTCTTCTTCTTCTTCTCTTACAGACTGCTTGTTTATGTTTTAAAATGGCTTAGATAGGAAAGGTGCGAATTTGGTCATGGTAGCACTTTAAACAATACAAGTGCACTGATAAGACAGACAGACCCGCAATAACCTAGCATTTCGTTTAAATAAAATACGCGTTCTTTTCCTTGTCTTTCAGATGGAAGGTGATGGACCGAGCGATCTCGATAAAAAAACAACCAAACATTGGCCATTCCTTAAATACTGCAAGCAGAATTCTGACGTGGAAACACATCATAAATCTTAGAGTACATGGCCTGCAATTAAGGTTACAGAACAGGTTCGCGGGTGCGTTGCGGAAAACCATCCTCACGGGCGCGTAATTTTACAAAAGTGACTAAACCTATACATTATTTTAAAGCTTACCGAACCAAAAATGACGCGGAAATGTTTTTGGTGAAACTGAATATAAAGTGTACTGCGATCAGCAAATGCAAGATGAAGCGATTTTTATAAATGCGGCAAACTCGCGTCGGATTTTGGCCTTCCGAAGTAAACAATGACTGCATAACACTTAGCAGATGTTTGCCTTCAAAACGGTGTCGGGGAATCGTTAGATCAGCTTCCAAAAACAAAAGATATTATAATTCAAAGTTCAGCGACATACATTCCTTGGATTGACTTAGCGTTAGGAATTATATCTTTAAAACGAAAAACAAATAAGTTAAAGCCCGGCACCGTTTTGCAGAGGAGGGTTTCCTGTAGCGTTGAGCGAAATTTTAGGTTTCTACGATGAATTCCTGCACGCAAAGTATCCGCTCAAAGATGGCAAAATTCAAGAAAAATTAAGCTGAGAAACAAGGATTAGAAAGTTTAGTCAACTGTGACATAATGAGTCACGCAAAAAAGGAAACTTACAATAACTCCGGAGTGAAAAGAGATTTCGGATTTTTTTTCTGCATAAGAAATCCTACACCACATAGGCTACGTACGCCAAATATCACAATTTTGGAAAAATTTGACTCGCGAACCTGTTCCTTAACCTTAACAAAAAACAAAACAAACAAAACAAAACAACAACGACAACCATTCCTTTCAAACCAAAACAAACCAACAAAACAAACCAAACCAAAGCAAAGTAACCAAACCAAGCAAACCAGCACACCAAAACAAACCAACAACAGCAACAACAGCAACAACAACAGCAACAACAACAACAAAAACAATCGCTCATCGTTACATTAGGTTGTTTGATAGTTAGTTTGTAAATACGAGTTTAATAGATTTGTATAGCCCTGCAACTAAGTAAGACAGTGTTAAATTATAAGTCGTGTGATATCGTCATTTACGGACGTTAAGTATTTATTCTTTATTTAGTGCCCCCGAATGTTTTCATATATTTATCTCAATTCCTTGTTTTACTGCTTTTCCCTGAATTATTTTGTAATTAATTTGATCCTTTCGATGAACGCTTAGTTCGTTCTCTGTCTTAATATATGTATTAAAGGTAACGATAATATTAAATAATAAAAAAAAGTCTTCACTTATGTTTAAAACCAGCTATTATTTGCTCTGTTGCTGGTAAAAGTCACCCTTAAATAGCAAAACTGAAGTTGATCATGACATATTCATTTTCAAGCCGTATCTCACTTTATAGAGGATGGTAAAGGATATTTTCGTGACTCGTGATCGGCTTTTTTTGTCCCCGTGAATCGTGGTTTCCATAGCAGCCGTGAGGCGTGATTTTGCAAAATTATTTTTCGTGAAACGAGAAATACACGTTTAATTCGCCGTGAACTGTGATTTTCATTCTCTTCGTTTTCGTGAATTGTGAAAGGACGGTTTTTATTTTCCGTGAAACGTGATGTAGACCCCCCTTTGCTGATGCATATACCTTCGATAGCGCCTGGGAACTAGTAAACATCACGCGGGATTCACGGAAGCGTTTTGAATGATTGCCCATCAGAATATTTCAACAAATCGTGGTCAGTTGATATTCTTGTCAGTACAACAGCCCGTGATACACATCCGGGTAGGGGGGGGGGGTGTTAATTGAAATCCCTGTAAGGGAAGGATTTCAATTAACAAAATCCGTCGCGAAATCCGTTTTCGGATTTTGAATTCGATTGGAAATCCTTCGACCCGGATTTTAAGATCTAAATCTGGATTTCCCAATTGAAAGCACCCTTTGGCTGTTTGTGCAAATGTCCGGCAGGCCCTAAATTCGCCCCAGTCCCTCACGATATGAAATCTGGCAATGAATGCTTTATAAGTTCAACAACCCTAGGAGAAAAGACTATCCGATCACCTGTTGAGGGGAAGGAAGCAGGCAAATATAAATCATGCATAGCGGCTTCAGTTTTAATACAACTACACAATTTTTTTGGATAACTGGTCTTTGCGACCCCATTTTGTCAATGATAAGTGACATACCTGACACCCAAACGAGTGAAACTGTCAATAACATTTACTTAACGAGAAACCAACCTGATCAAGATCCATCTTCTTATATTCAAGCACTTGACAGTGTGTATATTAAGGTGCAGCAGACGGGCGCTATTTCAGGCATTTGCGCTTTGCTGCGGGATCGGCGGAGAAGTCGAAGAGAAAGGAAGCTGAAGATTCTGCGTGAAGGACTGCAGGGCAAACAAGGTTAGAATTAATACAAAGCTTTGAAACAGTATTTCAATATGCAATGTCTTGCAAAACAGGCTAAGAAATCAATGACATTCTGTCAGTGTAAACAATAGTCTCGCGGGCACAGCTCGAGTTGTGGCGGCTTGATACCATGCGGAAACAGCAAAGCTTTTACTTGATTTGCGTAGGGAAATTGCATCCAAAGGCCAAAATCGAAGTCGCCATGTTTTGTTCTGTCTTCTTCTTCTTTAGCCAAAAGTGGGTATAGGGCCACATAGGGTATAGTATAGGATTTTGTTCTGTAAAGCCGTTTTATTGTTTGGGAAAAGAAAATGACATTAGCAAAATGCGCCTGTTCCTCTAATCTGTGATGAACGTATTGCACGCAAGACCAATGTTTGAAGATCTAACGCGAACATAACGCGACAGATAAGTGTTCGTAATTCTTTAGGAACTTGGTAATTTGTCAAACAAACAAAGATCAAGGAAATATATTCCACTGATGCGAGCATTCCTATCGCATCCCCATATTGCTACTTTCAAAACGGAGAGGAATATTGCTGAAATGGCTACAGCGTTTCGATTCGTTTCTTTCAGAAGTTTCGTCGCTTTCCTGCGCTCAAGGAAGACAAATGCTTCACTGCTCTTCATATTGCTTGAAGCACCAGATACAAACAATGGAGGTATGCGTTCATTAATTTTACGACTTCAATAACGCAGTGCAACGAAATCTTGATATTGCGTCGTACTTCAGTTATACTGCTACTTGCGGTCGAAGAAGTATTCTGATACACGACACCACATAGGGCTCGACTTTTCTGCAAAACCCCAGCAAGCACGGTACTTCGGTCAACACTGACCGGTGAGTGCGAGATTGCATGACATGTAGGGAATTTGAATGCAGCACAGTGCAACTCGAAAAAGATCAGAAACATCCGTCACAAGTTAGTTCATTTCCGCCTTTGTCCTCCGCCGCAAGTTTTTTGCACCGCAGCCGGTTAATTCTCAGTTAAAGGTTCTCCGCTTAATTCTCAAATAGAGATCGCTTGGAAAGCATATAGGCGATAAAACTCTTTTAAAGTTTCGATGGTTGCCTTGTCTCTATCTGCCCCTAGGAATGAAGGAGAACTTTTTGCGTGACGTACGAGTTAACAAAAAAAACAACAACAAAAAAAAACTCAATATTTATACTCGGTGGTATTTAAGCTTCTAGCTTCTGGGGCCTTGTATTGAAAGAAACATTTAATAAACGAAAAAAAGTAACGGCGTTCATAAATCCAGCTGCAAGGAGGCAACTATTTGGCTGTTTAAGAAGCGTGGAGACCGCCGAAGTCAGGATTGAACCTGAATTCTCGGCCACACTTCCCCTGTCGGAGAAGCTCAACCAACTGCAAAGTATAGATATTAGTTCTTTTCTCTTCTCCTTTCACCTCGATTTGGCCTAGAGCAAAGTCTTAATATTCATCATTCATGGCAGTTTTATAAATAGCCCGTTTCAGCGCTGTTTACAACTGACTTTTGACCCTGAAGTGCTGTTAGTGCTGTGCCCGCACTGTTCATGCGCGACTTCGTTCTATAAGCTCCATCTTTGTTAAGGATCACCGGTCTTTACACTAGGCTATGCAAACTCAGTTTTACCAAACCAAAAATAGGACTCAATAAGTAAGTAAGTAGACTTTGCATCTTATTAAAAGTTGAAACCAAGAAACTAGACGATCAACAACAAGAACCACAACGAATCTTTATTTACAATAATAATCAAGAAAGATTATTAATTATAACTGACTTAGATGCGGTTTCTTGGGTTTTGAGGCTAAACAAGCTTGGGGAAGTAACCTTCGCTTATGTTAGTGAAGTTAAAAGTTATACTGACTGAAGTTAAAAAAAATGTATTCAACCAATCAAATAATCCGTGAACTAATCAATCAATCGATCGATCGGTCAAAATAATTAAAAATAAATGAGGCGTGTATGAAGCGTTAGGTGACTACGGAAAAAAGAAAAAAAAAAGAAAAAAAACTTGGTTTGATTTAAGGATTTAGCAGGGAATTTAAGACCGAGCACTACGGTTAAATAACTACGGTTGGACGAGCAGGAGCGGTCTAGTTTTTGTCGATGGTGGATTGGGTCGAGTACGAACCGTTTGGCGCGAAAAAAAATCAATTAGTAAACAAGCAAGCTGCTACGGTTGAATCACTCATCGTGTGAAAAATGCCGTTTCATGAACTACGCGAAGCCTTAGTTCGCGTTTTTCTGATGGAATCATCACTGAAGAAGATTTTGTAATTCTTTACGAAGAGTACGAGTCCACAAATTTAAATTTCCCTCACCTTTGAAGTCACACGTTCTAGATTTTTGACTACGATGAGAAAAGCTGTCAAAACTTACCGTTGCGTTAGTGAAACACGACAGTAAGCACAACGCCATCCCATAACTTTTACGCATGCGCATAAAAGCTCAGCCCAGATCCCGCGTACTCGTCCAACCGTAGCCGTTAACCGTAGTCTTCAATCTTAAATTCCCTATTGTTATGTAGCCGCTTCTTTTGCTTTCGATCAATAGATCGCAGTTGCGATTGTTGGAGATTGTGGGGAATTGGTGCCCTCCGGAAAAGAGTCTCACCCTCAATCAAAAAATGCCTATACCCCTTTAAAACTAAGCCATTAGACATTGAGGCCGCTACTTTACAACCGAACGCAACCGTCAACAAAAGGATCGACCGTACACGCAACAAGTTGCCGATAAGTAACGCTTTTCGAGAAATTTAAACTATTTAGCCCAGACCTGTATCCTAAGAGCATCTGATCGTCATCTTTTATCCTCTTCAGTGGGAGGTCTATTTAAAAGATGTCCCTATAAGCGTGATGCCTTTTTACGGTATGCCTTCGTTGTTGGCTTGATGCCTTGTAGCGCTATGCCTTATGATGATGATGATGATGATGATGATGATGATGGTGATGATTTTATCATGATCCCCTATAGCGTGATTCATTTTCAGCTTTTCAATTGTCATAGACATACCCTCATACTTCTCCACGGTTTATTTCTGCCCACCACTCGCTCAGAATGGCATTTCGTTTCAGGGGAAAAATGCATGGCTGCGCATGGCTTTTCTTAAGTAGCTAGCTTGACCGTAACAACGCCATCTGAAACCTTAGTTCAACGACCTGAATCAGTTTCGTAAGATTCCGCACATTTGCCGTCTCCGTGAACGGCCAGCTTCGAGTTTTGGCTTTGTCAGCAAAACAAAATTAAGATAATACTAATACTAATACTGATATTGATACTGAAACTCACAATGCAAACTACAGCTTGAAATTTAACTGAAGGGAAAATCCTAACGTCACCTATACTGAAAACAACTTTATCTTTTGCAATGTTGCCGCAAAGTTTTGACGGTCCATTCAGGTATTGTTTTAGTTGAGTAACTAACGAGATTGAGCAGGCGTGGTCCTAGGATTTGCAGGAGGGTACTTCGGGCTCAAATCTTCGGTGGTCGGTATCGAATTCAAATCCCCAAGGTTCGCTAACAGCCAACTGATTGCCTGGTATTGGTTTTTCAGGAATTTAAGTTGGGTAATCTTCAGAATGTTACTGCAAACTCTGTGAATCATATTCCCGTGAGGATAATTTTGGAGACACTAAAGGGGCTATCATTTTGTAACGGCAAAAGGAGGTTCCTTTTACCAGCAGGCTTTCGTGACCGACTGTGTTAGTATTGCCTTGTTGCTATTTCAGAACTAGGTGGACATTTCCATTGACCTGGAGCCATTATTGACCAGATAAGTATCGTTTTCCCTGTATTTATCTTGTGAAATTTTGTCATATTCGTTTCCATGTGCATGTCTCACGCATTGATACAGTGTTTCAGAGGCGGTTTGTTCACGCGGACACGCCATGGTAAGGTACTGCATGGTAAGAGCATTGGAACTGATCACGTAATTTTGACTGTTCGACATAGTTCGTTGATGTCGTGTTTCGTTAGTTCTATTATTCAAAATAACGAAAAAGCGCACTTCCTTTGCTCTTGAAAGAAACCTCAACGCTTTCAAGACCGCCCAGGCCTCATTGAACGCTTGAAAGATTTCACTTTCAAGACCATAGCAAAGCATCGAGCTTATCATTTCGGGGTGACAAGACTCTTGGAAGATTGCGCACTTTCAAGTGATAGTATAAAATGAGTCCGACATCGAAATCACCTGCTCTTAAAAGACTGACACGCTTTTAAGATGATCATCAGATTTTTTTTGTCCCCTTCCCCCGACCAACCCCCCTCCTAAAAAAAACAAAAAGGGGGGGGGGGGGGG
>BLFK01000190.1:1538186-1540686 GCA_014634185.1 Astreopora myriophthalma
GGGGGGGACGGAGCATGCTCTCGGCTCCCTCTCGTGACACAGTGTACAATTTTAACACGTGTTCGTTGTTTCCTCTGTTTTTCAAGTTCGTTCATTCAACTGAACCTCGTCTTCTTTTGACTTATATTTCGTTTACTTGCGCTTACTGACTTGCTTTCTGGTTACTATGATTTTTTAGCTACTGTACCACCAACTGCTGGGATCGTTATATTCATTAATGTAACGGTAACAGAGGAAGGCAATGAAACTCTTCCCTGCACGACGGTACCAGACAAAAGGCAGTGGTCCCGGAAAGATGGCGAATCTGTGGAAACCCAAACGAGGAAGCTAATAGATGAACAATCCGGGCTTCTTATTACCTTCGCCACCGTTGCAGACGCTGGCGAATACACTTGTGAGAATGGGAACATCAAGTATATTTTCAACCTCAGCGTCAAAGGTAAGTTTTTGCTTAGTAGTCTTATCGCTTTAGGAGCTGTTATACCAATTATTTGTCCTCTCCACTATCTTCACTATTCACTATTGCCACTATCTCTATTTCGATTCTTCTTCAAAATCTATTTTTATATAATAACCCAAGTTATTCTCGCATTTTGATTGGTTCTTTGCCTCTGATCTATCAGAGGACAGATGCACGATTGACGTCATCATTACGAAGTTTAATTCTTTATTATATACTGAAAACAAAAAGATTCCATGATGCCGTGCGTCTGTTCAGTAATAGATCACAAAAGACGTCAAAATGTGGTAAGAACATCAGTGACATACTCGGCTACGCCTCGTGTGCCACTTTTTTGTTCTTACCACATTTTAACGTCATGTGTGATTTATTGCTGAACAGACGCACGGCAACATGGAATCCGTTTGTTAAATCTATCTGTCGGTCTGTCTGTCTGTCTGTCTGTCTGTCTGTCTGTCTGTCTGTCTGTCTATCGATCTGTCTATCAAGGAAACCAATGGCAAGAAAAAACACGGCCCAGGCCAACTACTGCGTCTTGGAAATCTTCCGAGACAATACCATCCCTAGCTGTCAATCGCTGCCATGCTAAGCCATTTGATTGGATGAACGCGCCTGCCTATGCTTATTAGCGCGCGAAATGCCGTTCCAAAATAGCTCGTCTACCCCTGTGTTGGCGTATGAACCCAATGGTGAAGATGAAGGCTCCTACCGATGGGCTCCTGACTACACTAGAATTCAGGCCAACCTTAAACTGATATTCTTTTGGGATTATCGTGTTCTTATTCCAGTTTACCATTAACCAAATAACTGGAGTATTCCGAAAACGAAATGGTTAGCCGGCGGAGGTGGCCTGGGAACAAAAGCTCGGGATAGTCTGGACGCGCCGAAGACTGACATTCCGGCGGCCGCGCACAATTTTCGCGCAAAAAACAATCGCAAAACAACGCCTATTCGGTGTATTCCGAGCAAACCCATTCTGTTTATTCCCCTCTGTATTCCGTTCATTCTGCTATAGAGTCCCAAAAGAACGCACCCTAAATCGCTGCTACCGCTTATCGTGTAAACGACAAAGGCCGACAACGTTTTGATCAGTTTCTCTGGTGGAATTTGCTCCCACTTATAGTTTACAGTTAACTTTCAGAGTCACATAATATTCTCATCCTTAAAAAATTTATAGTTTTCCACCTAGCTATAATTGTATAATTATCACTTCTTTGGGTTGATTTGTCATTTTTTTTCCTCCTTGTTTTAAACAGTACTTGTAAAAGTGGAGATGGTTGTAACAGTTGAAAACTACGTATACACCCCAGAACTTCAGAACAAATCCTCAGCAATTTACAAAGAAACAGAAAGAAACTTCACTATGGTGGTAAATAAAACCTAAAATTCGCCTCGACCTCTCCGCTAGCTTTGGGTCATGGCATGGTGTAAATAATGGTTAATAATAGGCCATATTCGAGATCACGTCAGTCCCTTTTTTTCAAAGCGAGTTAAAGTGCGATAGTTTTGAGCTGGTAATTTGTTTTATTTTGCATATGGATAAAAACTCATTTTCGTGAGAAAGACTTCGCATTTAGACTCGCCTTGGAGGAGAGGCTAAAGTTAACTCGGAAATGGCCTGTTTATCCACCTACGGAACCAGTTGTACACAGTGCAGAACACTCTCCTCTTCCGACTTCTTGCCGACGATAACGCTGGCGACGGCGAGGAGGGCGTCATTTGAAAATTTTACATCACGTTATTGTAAACGCTTCGTGATCATTTCACCCCATTCAAGTACTCAGTCGTTGCTGTAAATGACAAATCCACGCTTCGTTATTCGTCATTGCTCCCTTATTTCCTTTCTTCCTCTGTTTCCTAGCTCTCTTACTCAACTCGGCCTAAAGTTTTCTTAAGGGAAAACCAAACAAATAAACAAACAAAAAAATCAAAAAAAAAAAAAAAAACTGTCTTGTTTAACTTACCAGAGAGCTCCCTTGTTTCTTCATTATCCTGTAACAATTATTTGATTTGACTGCTGCTGTTTTCATATATCAGATG
>BLFK01000190.1:1545686-1558186 GCA_014634185.1 Astreopora myriophthalma
ATTCGCGCTTTAGGGCGCGCTTGTCGAGTAGTGATGCACGCGGAGATGCTTGAAATTAAAGAAGCACTGAAAACTCATATTGAGTTTGCTTGCGTCAGCAGCACGTCCACAAGATTTAACTGTGGGCTAGTTCTGACCGCTTTCATTGCTGTGTTGACATGATCAAGTTTTTTATTCTTGCCATGTCTGATTTCCGAGGTGGGCTTCACCGTATCGTTCAATAAATTGAAACACCACAACGCTTTAAACAATAATCGCGAGACATCTTGAAAGGCTTACAACACTAGTCACTTGTACGTTTTGTTTGTTTGTTTGTTGGTTTTTCTCCACAGGTCACCTCCTTGTCGTCCTAGAGATCGCGGAAAATGGTAGCTTAATAGAATTTTTGAAACAGTCACGAAAAAGCAATGGAGCTGACTCTGAGGGTACTAGCATTGGAGGCCTTGCCGAAGACATGAAGCTCAGGATTGCCACTGACGTGGCAAAGGGAATGGCTCACTTGGCAAGCTGCAGGGTGTGTGTTTATTTGTCGCCGGACTTAGAGTAGTCTTAAATTGAGTTTCCAAAGTAAATAACGCTATTGCTTTGGGTTTGGTTTGCTCTATGACTGGGTCAAAACAACAACAGCAACAAAAAAAACAAAAAACAAACAAACAAACAAATTGTTCGATATTTTTCAACTCATCAGGTGGAAAGCTGAAACCAACCGCGACCTTGCCCCCCTTCGTTCCCCGCACTTTTCGCTGGCTGCGTATATTTTCTTTGCGTTTGGATTGGCTTGGTATAGACGTTGCCGTTGTAGATCTTTAAGTCCCTATTGCACTTGTTATGAAGATGATGTATAAGAAAGAATAAGAATGTAAGAATGTTCCTCTATCAGTTTACGGTCTTGACCCAGCACAGTAGCAAATGGACCGCTTGTTTTTAGAAAACGAACAAAGGGCTGCCACCTTAACCGATCAGGAGAAGCCGTCTCACGCGTGACTGCTCCTGCCATGTTTTTTTCGGGAACGTGACAACCAATTTTTGCGGGAATGGGTAATCCGAAAACAGACTCATTTGTGACTTTGCTGGGGAGCCCACCCAGACCATAGGAACACTCCCCCCTAATTCACTCTTGCTTTCCTGCAGTTTGACTGTTCTCGCCGAAAATTTAATACGATCGCAAGTCGCATTTCCTTTATACTCTAATTACATCGTACTAAACTTGACTTTGCAGTGCATTCACCGCGATCTTGCAGCACGAAACGTTTTGCTCGGGGAAAATTATGTCGCCAAGGTGGCAGATTATGGGATGGCACGTGACGTGTATGAACAGCTGATGTACAAGAAGGAAACTCAGGTATAATTAGCCTGCGTGGCATGCGTTCAAAGGGGAAGCGGTAGATGGATTGGTGGCGACGAAATTCGGATTTCTTCGCGCCCAATCGCCCCTTCCCCTTTCGAAGTCTTCTGTTCACCAAACATGACTATTGTAAGGCCTGCCCAACAGGGAGCTTTCGATACCATTCAAGGACTTCTTAAAGTAAAGCGCGAGTTGTTAGTGGCGCGCGTTGTAAGAAGGAAAGCCGGTTTTTTCCCCCCTCTCTCTCGCAAACTCTTTACTCGAGTGCTTGCTATACGGAGACTACTGTGAAGCGTGAATCACGCTTCACGCTTTGCCGCACGCTTTTTCGAAACACTAGTTTTGATGATTGAAGCATTCTTTTTAAATGGAAGTTATGTATCGAGGAGATTAATATGTTTGTGCGTTGTTCTTCTCTTCAGGGAAAACTTCCTGTTAAATGGATGGCCATTGAATCATTAGAGACTTACGTGTTTACTGTAGAATCAGACATGTAAGTTACCATAAAGGATTGAGTTTATTCCTATGGCTAGTCCATCAAAACCCCAACATTTTCAGACGGGCTTAAAAAAATAATGGATATTGGACGTGTTGAAATTTTACCGGAAACTGATGCGCATGGATTTCTTCGGAGATAATTTGTCGTACGCAGGATGCATGATTGATTTCTAAGAACGATAATCTGCGATAATTCAATTCTACAAGTGTCACATCAAGAATCGTTTCAATTCCCAACTATCCAGCTCAAAAGACTAGACTTTAAAGCTACAAATCATTTTGAAGCAAGACGGAAGCAATGTTTCGAAGCAGAGAGCTCTTGGGTCTACACTTGTGGTCCGAACTCAACAGACCCTCAACGGAACACTAAGTTATTAAACTGAGAACATAATCAAGAATTACTAACCTATTTTCCTCGTTTCGTCGCGTTCTTTTGCCATCGAAAGGATCAATATTACTTCGTTTGTTGCTGAAATTGCCTCCAATGACCTTTTGTTCTTGATTTAACTCTTTAACACCTGTTTTTACGAGCGAATATAACTGAACTCTCAGGGAAGGCCGCCATTTTGCCATGGTTTGAAGAGGGCATCATATACGCTACATTAAGTGTCGATG
Source organism: Astreopora myriophthalma (assembly GCA_014634185.1). Lineage (NCBI taxonomy): Eukaryota > Metazoa > Cnidaria > Anthozoa > Scleractinia > Acroporidae > Astreopora > Astreopora myriophthalma. The sequence goes on from BLFK01000190.1 coordinate 1,548,145, forward strand.
TGGATAAAATCTTGGCCCAATCCCCCATACGGGACTCGCAGAAATTTACACCGCGACCGGATTTAACGCGATTTTTGAATTTTCGAATTGTTACAGTCATTAGTCGAGCCGAACTCGGAGAAACCTAATTCCACTTTCCTATTCAAAGATCGAAACATGTGGAAGTTACCGTATCTACACGATGTTAGGGTATCAAATCTTTAAAAGATGTTAACATAAATTTAACAGGACATTATAGACACACATTGAGCAACAATAAATGGCGGGAGGGCGTAAATCGATGTAAAGTGCAAGTATTGGTGGGCCGAGTAATTAACTAGTGGTAAACTGCTCAGAGTACCATTGAGCAAAATGCACTCCGGAGGTTGCCAATCACCGCCGCACGAAAGAGGCGTAAGAGTCGCTTAAGGCGAAAGCCGAGAGCGCCGGATTAAAGCTTATTCCATGCTTAACCAAAACTCTTAAGTACAAGCTTAACTCGATGGTGCGCGCCGAGCCGTTTGCCATTTGTTTAAGAACATAATCGTAAATAGCAGCTTACACCAGCAGCTTTATTGACCAGTGAGAGCTCACGTTTTACGTTACCCTGGTCCCAGCGGTATCCCTTGTTCTTCTCCTCGGACAAATTTAGCCACGAAGCGGCCATAAGGAACTGCAAAACTGCCAGAGAAGAACAACAACTGGTTTCTGTCCCTGCGAATCTCACTTCCATGCAGATCACTGCCAACTGTCAAACGTTTCAAAATAATCACAAACGACGACACCAACAACCAATGACAATCGCGCTGTCTGTCACTTGCTCGTTAGAATTCTCGTCAGACGTCAGTTTTGTGTTGCGTAGACGTCACAATATGAACCAATCAGAACCGAAAGTCAGGCACTGCACTGTAAAAATTGCGTGGAAGTGAGATTCGCACCGCCTTACGTTTCGCGGCCCAAATTCGTCTGAAGAGAAGAAAAAACCTCTGGTACCACGGTAGCTTTACATTCGTTATGTTACAATAATTTTAGTGGAATGAACTTATTATTTCAAAGTTTTAAGGCCTTCATTGAAGTGGGTTTTCAAATTGGTTGGTGCTGAGTTAATTGCCCTCGGCTTTGTGATGCTTTTCTTTCGTTTTCTTACGTTTTATCTCCATTATGCAGTTGGTCTTATGGAGTTCTCCTGTGGGAAATAGAGTCCGGAGGTATGTTATCTATATCTAGAGTTTTTGCTTATGTGATGATCCGCCGTATTTGTTTACTGAAACAATTTGATTAAAAAAGATTGGTTTCCCCTCTCGCCCTCAAATATGACCGTCGTGACGCCAAACTGAACTCAATCTGTACGCCACAGTCGTGTTTGTTTGTGGCTGCTGAAGTCACATTGGGAAGTTGGCTTGAAGGAATTAATTTTGCTTGCAAAGGTACACGAGTCTTATTTACACATGTTTTCTCTGCAATTGTCTTTACCAGGACTGAAACCATATGCCGGTATGAACTTGACTGAACTGATGGCGGAGCTGAACAAAGGCTACCGGCTGGAGAGGCCTTTTGGATGTTCAGATGCTATGTGAGATCATTGTTCCCCCTCTCTCCCCATAACCTTAAGTCCACTGCCTTTTTTAAGTACCTGACCAGGCTAAGCTACTCCTAACCGCTTGAAAAACACGTGATCTCCTTATTGCGCGTTTTGCTTTTAGCTTCAACAACAACAACAACAACAATATTCACTGTAATTTTTACAACTCTGAATACAGACACCTTGGTAACCCTCATTTAGCTTAGCTATTCTTGGTGGGCTACTTCGGGTAAGACTATAAATAATACGGCTCAGTCACAAACAAACAAACAAACAAACTATCAAAAAAACAAAAACAATTACAAATAATTACACAATTACGTATACCATACATATTGCCTGAAAAACAAAAGGAGAAAGACATTCTAAGAATGTCCAGGAGAAAGCTAACTGAAATGCAGACATGTGCGTAGAGAGATCAATATGGGGCAAATCAAGATTCATGTCCTGTTTTGTTTCAATGTAAGGGTATATAATAGTTATTAAGACATGCACGCTTTATTGCGCCTTTAAAAAATGGAGTAAAAGGGTTGCATTACATCTCATTTGCGAATTGTGATTGGAGGATAGCGATCCACTTTTTCGCCGTTTGCCCTGAACGGTCCAACAGCGGTTGCCTTGAATATGATTGACGGCCGGCGCTAAAATGACGATTTTGAAGTTCAGAGTTCAGTGTAAGGCACAGTGAATTATCTCAGTTTTTGAAAGAGAGTTTATATCTTTGTACTCTTTGACTCCGCTTCATTTGTTATATTTAGGTATCAGGTTATGAGGGACTGCTGGGATCCGAATCCAAAAGCGCGACCCACCTTCAATCAACTTGTAGAACGACTGAAGGTTATGGCTGTTTCCTCGTGACTGACTGCTCTAGGACATGGCGGCCTTCACCCAACAGGACCCTCAAGTTAATAGACTTTATGCCGGCTGAGCCTGGGCCTGCATGCTTCGTGCGGCAAAGCCTCTAGCTAAACATAAAGCCAGCTATTATATTTAGTATAGTTTCCTCCATGTAAGACCTTGAGAGTTTCGTCAGTAGCATGCTCCCAAACGAGCGAGGAAAAAGAAAGGGAAACATATCTATGACACAAACGTATCTTTGACTTGAACTCCTCAGTTTCCTTTCACAGATATTTGTGTTTCAAAACGAGTATGTAACATACACACAGGGTACATAGTTGTCGCTCCTATTGAAGGTGTTATTGTACGAACTTAGTGTTTAATTAAGCAAGTTTGTAATGTTTTGTTGTTGGTACTGTCAAGCTGCTAATTGCCCCTACGTTATTATGCAGGGGCTCCGGGGGCAGGAGTTGCATGCGGATGCTCCGGGGATTCAAATGCCGCTCTGGGGCCCGTTTCTCAAAATCCCCGCGAGACTTTTCGGGCGTATTTAGGGTGCCATAATCCCCCTTTTATCTTGAAAAGGAAAACTTTTCAAGCCGTGAAACTTTGCTATACGTTTGCCCTTTGCTATCTTGAAGGCACGCTATCAGAGCAGATTTTCTCAATAAGAGGATCGCAGTTTTACGAATAGTTTTTCGGGCCCGTAAAATTTTCGGGACTTTCAAGAAACGGGCCCCTAACCACCAAATGAAGTTGTCTTCGGTGGTCAGGATGTAGCGGCTTTGTTCTCCCGCTCCGGATATTTAATTAATTAATTTTTGATATAATCACGCGATTTTAGAGTAGGTTACAGTTCGGCCCGAAAATCGTATTTGATTTAGTTGGCGTTGGTCCTGTTGCCGGACGGAGAAGTTTTCAGTGGAGCAAGTTGAAGGAACGCTCAAGGTTTGGGAAACATCGGCAAAGTGGGACTGTTAGTTTACGATATGATCTTGGATTGTGGCTTATGATGAATCGTGAAGTTAATTCAACTGACTGTCCGTAAAGTACATCCCCGTAATTCACCCGAGTCATAGCGCGTCGGAACTCAAGCGAAGTTGGCTGTTGAAGCTTTGGGTACGACCGTTGCACCGGAATTCAACTCCACCAGGCCCTGTAAACCGGAAATTGAGTGCTACCTGCCAGTTGTTTTTGCTTTTATCGTTGTCTTTTTTAAAGTTTATTTTTTTTATAAATAGAAACGCTGTTATATTTGTTTGAATTATTTCTATCTCACAAAGCGTCCCCCGTGTGTTAATTAAATGTACAAGGTTCTTTACGTTTTCAATTTACTTTAGTCTGTTGCTAATTGTGTGAGGAAATTAATTTTGTTTTATTTTCCATAATTCAAAGAGGGACAGATTGCAATTGCTTGTTGCTTATGAAAATATCTGAACGTAGATTAAGTGCTTTTACTGATGCCAGTAAATTACGAAACACTCTTCAGTGTAAGCCTGGCCGCAGTTGTTCAAAAGGTGGATAACGCTATCCACCCGATAAGCGCTAGCAAATCCAATTGACTTATCCAGTGGATAGCGCTATCCACCCTTCGAACAACTGGGGCCTGTTCTACATCTACACGAAGGAAGCCAAAATTGAGTGCACTGGGTATTAATTGACAAACCGAAAGCAGGGAGGATTATCTTAGGAATCCCTTTTGTTTGTTTCAGTTCAACTTTCCAAGGAACAGAAAAGTCGATCCTTTTGTGTATGACCTAACAGCCCAATAACTGTACCAAAATGGCGAGCGACTTAGTGCCACCTGGCGACAGAGTCGGTTTCACTGGAAAGAAAAAAGAAAGTTACTATTTCTATTACTTAAAAATTAATTTTCTCTAAAGTTTAGCAATAGCCTTCTTCTTTCTGCTAAAAGCAAGCTTAAGCAAGGAGAACAAGAAACAAGGATTGAACAGCAACTGGAAGTTTTTTGTTTCGCTTGATGGAACGCTTCTGTTTGAAACAACGCGTTTGAAAGGTTTTAACTACCAAGTGAGAAAGAAACATCTTCAGGCCCCAGTTGTTCGACGAGTGGATAGCTCTATCCACAGGATAAATTACTATGCACTGGATAACTCAAAATTGGTTTCGCTAGCACTTATCCACTGGATAGTGACTTATCCGGTGGATCGACGGCGTTATCCACCTTTTGAACAACAGAGGCTTGGTTATTTTTGACGACCGGGACGTTTTGTTTCTCGTTGCTCAAGCCCAAAAGAAAGGAAAGGAAAGAAACTTTATTTAAGTGTCTAGTCGTTCTAGCGCTGGAGCACTAATTGGGGACACTGTAAACTGAAATTAACAATTAACTCAAATCAAGTCAAATGTTGGTTTTTGAGGTAACAGTAAAATCGGAGGTAGAACGAGAACAGACGGTCCGATGTGAGACTCTTCAGTGACGGAAAGATACAACATAATCTTTCGAAGACTTGTTGTTTTTTATCACTATTCCATCTCGCAAAGCTGAGAAATTGTAATTGTAAGCACCGCTATAAAACGAGTTAGGTCTTCTACTGAAAAGAGATGGCTGTTTCTTTAGAACTTAGTCTGTTAAGTAAATTTGAAAATACGCTATCCATGAGTATCTCTTTTGTACTACCGTATAACGAAAATTGTGTATATGATATGCACTCAGGATTAGATTGTGAACTGAGTAGTCAGATTCTGCAACCAAACGAGAAAAAAAAATGCACTTTGGTGTTAAATTATCCTACAAGCTCCCTAAAATTCCAAACCATTCCTGAAATCATGATAGTAGGACAGTTCAGTTTGCTCTGAAAAAAAAAAAAGGTCATATCTGTAAAACTAAAATTCTAACTTAAACAGGACTCACTGGGTGGCATGTGCTTTATAATCTCTTCGCGTGCCACACAGGTGCCTAACGTTGAAAGTTAAGATTTCTTCACAATCGAATGCTCCTGAATCGATAATTATATAATAAGGAATAACTTCAATGCGGATATTTGCTATACAATTAATGGTGAAACAAGGACTTTTCTCTTGCTGTTCGATACGCACTAGGAAAAAAAATAATACACGAAATCCATGTTTAGAAAGCTGCTAATTTTCATATGATTTTACAGCATTCGTAGTTTTTGTCACATTTTGTCTTTCAGTCACTAATGGTTGTACACCTCTCTTCCAAGATGTTAACCATTTGCGGTCTCTCTAAAACGGCTTTATCTCTCAAAAGGCATGAACCCGTGAAGTGGAGTGTGAGATCAAGTCTACAAAAGCATGCTGTGTGGTTAATTATTACTCCGCAATTTTCTAGATAGTTTGGTTGGCTGGGTAACAACAACTATTGTTAACACTTTTTTGCAATATCATAACGTTTTGACCATCCGACGGTTTTCTCTCGAAGTTATGAGCTGTCCGTTATGAAGACCATCGGCAATCGCTTTTTTGATTATTGACCAAACGATGACTGCCCATTTAAAGACGAAAATACCTCTGCTAACTGTAGTTGCAGTACTTAGTCTATGTTGCACTGAAGTTGTTTCATCGTGCACTTGTAATGTCGGTAAGTGTTTCATGAATAAGTTAACAATAAACCTGTGCAGTTTATTCATTTATAAAATCATCCTAGAAAAACAAACGGGACAAAACAAATATGAAGTGAACAACGAACGTTAATCTTCAAACGCTAGAGATAAACAAGCTCAGCCGCTGTACGTTAGTTCAAACGACACAGTTATGGGTGATTACGACTTAATTATCTGTCACGAATGACAAAGCTACATCGATCCAAGATCAAATGCGAATTGGCGAGCTGGCGTTGAGAAGTTACTTCATGTAATAATGAAATTCACTATTCCAGGACCAAAAAATTGAAAAACTTTTGCGGTATTTAGTAGATTATAGATTGATAAGTGGAAAGGAAATTAATAGGCCAGTAACGTTAAATAAACACTAATGACATGTTTTATTTTAATTTGAGCAAAGTTATCATGTCAGCCACATTCCTGTCCTTCGTTAAGTTTCGCATGTTAGAACTCGGGTTCACCGAATGAAAACAAACAAACAAACAAAAGCAGACAAACAAACAACCTTTCAGTGATACGGAACTCAGACATCAAACAAACAAGCAGAGAACTACCGAAGCATAGAAAAGCTCATGAATTACTGAAGAACTGTGTAATGAGCCGTGTGAGGTAGAACGACTATAAATGGTTTTCATAGTGACGTCATCAAATTCTAAAATTATTATCGCGAGGCCTTCTGAATTTTTATCTATACGAGGTTGAAGATGATCTAGAAATAAATAGTTTTACAAGTTTCCAGTTCCGTGACGTCCTTCGTTTCAAAAATACAGCATTTTGATTTTTCGCGGAATTGTCACCTTGAGTGACACCACAACATAGGGATTTTTGGTTGAAAAAATGTCACTCCCTGTGATTCTCAGCAGTTTGAACGTTTCAAGTACCGGTACATTAGGAGATGTGTTCTTACACATGCATTTTATCTCATGAGCGACAGTAAGCGCTTTCATCGAAAAGTGAACTCCAGATGTTTTCGTTGATTACCGGCCGCCATGTTGGTGGACCACGGAGGCTCCATACAAAACTCTATTAAGTCGTGTAAAACGCTTCGGCAAATAACTCGGAAACGATTCACCGAACAGACCTGATAATTGAAGTGGTGGTTTATATATTTGTTTTGTACAACACTTCAATTTCTTGGCTTTTTTCATTCTTTTTTTCTTGGTTATTGTTGTTGCGTGACAGCGAAAACGATCTAAAGATCTTTGAGAACAAGTCTAGCGTGGTGTTTTCTTCGTATGGCTGTTTCAAACATCAGGGAAGCCACGTTATCTTTCCTTGCCTCTAGTTATAAACGAAATGGTTAAGGGATGAGATTCCTATGACTTCAGCTGGGACTATGTCGGCTGGGGCGCATGCTCGAGCTCACGCCGGAAAACCACTTTGAAACCCGTCGGAGAATTGCTGTAGCTGTTTCTATCACTTTGAATCGCGTTCAATCGTCAAAAATTTGGGTAAATTTTCTTGCTAGAAACGGTCTTTGGTCATTGCAGAAGCTGTTTGCTGCAATATTTTTGTACGTTTTTGCTCCTGGAGCACAATTCCATGCATTGATTTATGATGTACATTTCAACGGGACAGACTATAATTGATAGTTGTCAGAACAAAATACACATCTAACGGCCGTAACTGTTCATCAGTAGGATGCCTGAAATGCCTGCAATTCCACAATTGGTTTCGACTCCATATTAATATGCGCCCCAGCTGACATAGTCCTTTTAAGGAAGTGAAGGAGTTACTCGGTATCACTAACTTCGGCAGATGTGCACGTGTTTGTAATAATTACATGCTGAGAACAAAGGGTGAACACTCGCGATCACAAAATGTACCGTTAATTCTGCGCTGCGTAGGGATCGTCACGGCTTCACATATCTTGTCTACAGGAGATACTAGGAAATGAGCCAGCGGATAGACGAGCGAAAACAATCCATAGCATCTGACTTCCTTGAAATGAAATGTTTTTACGGAGTTCCTTTCTTAATCGTTCGTTTACTCGTTTATTTTGTCTAGCTTCCTTACATGAACTTGGAATTGAAAGTGGGCACATTCCTGATCAAGCCATGACGTCCTCTTCCACCCTCGACACCAATCACGGAGCAGGACGAGCGAGACTGAACCAAGCTCCAACTGGGTCCCAGGGCACCGCTTGGTGCGCTAAGACATCTGACGCAGATCAGTATCTGCAGATTGACCTCAGTGGGTAGAAAGGGCATTCAGGGAGCAGTTTGATACTCTGCCAAGAATTCCCTTTGTTGTATTTTGAGAGGACGTTAGCACATGACAATGAATTTTCAATTTTCTCTTACACTTCTAACCTGCTCATACCAGTTTAATTCCTCGATATTTACTACACATTTTAAATGCGGTACATGAAATAGTTGCGTAGTGATACCAATAACGCGAACTTGTATTTTCAAATGACTTCCTCTAAGCCGTCGTCGTCGTCGTCGTCGTCGTCGTCGTCGTCGTTTCGTAAACTTCCTAAGTTGATTGTTTCGCACAACGTCACGACGGCCATGTTAGTGTACAGAACAATACAGTAAAATGTCGTTTGGGAATTCAACGCCATCACTATGCAAAACTTGTGCAACCATTTTCTAATGTTTCGTACACCAACCTGGCCGTCTCATCACACGATTTCAAACAAGCAAATTGAACTGGCCCAATAAAACTCGCCTCGCTGCAATATCGTGAGTTCCGCGCATGACCGTGAAGCAGGTCTATTGACTGAAACGATTTCTAGACTCGGAAAATGATAGCCACTGTTGCGTTTTTCAGTTTATACTTCACGAGTAACTCATGTTGCCACGCAAGGAATGAGTGACCCACCAGCACTTGGAGGCGGAAGTGACATCACCAGCTGGGTAAAGACGTATTCACTAGAATATAGCTCGGACGGCCAAACGTACAATGGGTATTATTTCAAGAAAGACTTAAAGGTAACTTGTTTTAAGTTGCTAGGATGTCAGTAGGATTAATGGTTAACAAATAAGTAACTGGTGATTAAGGAATGTAGGAATCCTGGTGGTTGAAGCAGATGCATCAGAAGCAGCAGTGGCAGAGGCCGGGGGGGAAGCAGATAGAAGCAGCAAAGCCTAGTTTCCATATGATCTTAACAATCTGCGGTCGGTATGCGACACGAAAGGCGATCGGTCTGCTTCAGGTCGCAGACATATCTAAAGATTTGTCCTCGGCGTCTGCGGCGGTCTGCGGCACACGGTCTGGATGATCAGAAGGGTTAAACCTGGCCGGTTCTACTTTCCCGACGATTACAACGCTCCCGAATAAGACAATTTTTAATTGCTCGCCTGGGATGATCTGTGGCACATCGGCCGCACAGTATTGTTCTCGTCGATACAAATTTCACCTGTTGTCCAATCAAACTTCAGATAAAGGCTTGCCGTACTTTTTACACTAAAGTCATCGCTTGACTACGATCACTTGAAATTAAATGGAACCATTCGTCTGTGCTGTCGACGATCATCTGGGATACGTTCTATCAAGACATCTTCCGATCGTGTCGCAGACCGCCGCAGACCGTTACAAACCACATGCAAAACAGGAACTTATGGAAATCCTAAAAAAGAATCTTTTCCCTGTCCATTTAATTGAAAGAGTTGTTAACCGCTACGTTACTGGGACCCTAAGTAATCATTGTCCCCGGGGTTCCCTTACCACTTCACCCACGTTTTACTTCAAGCTACCCTACATAGGCCATTTTTCTGTCGTCACTCAAAAAAAGATTCGTCACTTTATCAAGCGCTATTGCAATGATGTGGATATCCAACTAATTTTTCCACTTTCAAGATAGGCAACATGTTTGGCGTGAAAGACCCTATCCCTGGCGGGCTTCGTTCGCGTGTGGTTTATAAGTTTGTATTTGCGGGCTGTAATGCCTGTTATGTCGGTGCAACAGTCCGACATTTTTCCACACGCGTGCGTGAGCACTTAGTCAGTGATAGGGCCTCTCACGTTTTCAAACATCTACAGCGCCTTGTGTTCAGCAGATTGTTTTCATATTCTAAATCACCCCTCTACGAGTTTCCAGCTTAAGATAAAAGAG
>BLFK01000190.1:1560686-1576724 GCA_014634185.1 Astreopora myriophthalma
AGTAGCCCGTCTGTAGCATCTTTTAAACAGACACTCAAGACATTTTTATTTCAGAAAGGTTTTTTATAATTTTATATAGTTTCTAGTTTTACGTTTTTAAGCGCTGATGAAAATAGTCTTATTGATATCGGCGCTATACAAGTTTTATTATTATTATTATTATTATTATTATTATTATTATCCATTCATAGTGGCTGTTGTGCCCTTTCCTTTAGTTAATGTGACGCATCATGGTGTAGCCACTAGAATGATTTGCTTCGAGCATTTTAACATTTGACTGTCGTATGATGATCAATGTCTTTAAAATTTTGCATGCCCAAGTGACTTATCCATGTCGCTCCCATATTTTCCAGGGCCATTTATGTGTATTCTCATCATCATCCTGCTTTTCCTCCTTGTGCTGACAATTTGTATCTATCGTCGTATTAAAGGACGGTACGTAAACTCGTGTGGTGCCATAAAATTTCGCACCGTAAAGGAAAGTGGACCTGTTTCACGCGTAACTGAGATGTCCAACCCCAAAACGCTTATGAATGTAGCCAATAAGAAATGGGTACAGAAATCCCTTCAAATCTACGGGAATCAGCACGTGATTTTGGGAACCGTTACCCAGACAGACTACAGCGGGGGTTTAGTCGGTCAGTGAATTCTACTCAGGTCTTAGATTTTGCCGGGGAATCATGAATCCCTCTGACGATCGGCGAGGGGGTAGCTAACTTCTTTACGATGGCCAATTTACCATCGTAAGTCAACTGATACCTTGCAAAATGCTTGTCGGCGCAGCACCAAACTTCCAATTAGAGATCGAAGCCCAGATTCTTTTTCGTAGGCAACTATACGGACAGTTTTAAGCGTAAAATCACCGTAACTTGTATTCAATTTATCGTTGTGTTGGCTGTTTTGATTTTTTTCTTCTAGATTATCATTGAGTCCAAAATCAAGCCAAAAGTCAAATAGGAAGAGACCATCTTTTTTTGTCAACCCGATGGCACCCCAATCTAAGCCGCAGAATGGTCAAGTAGCTATTGCCATGGAAACAATACGGCGAGGAAGTGGACCAGGAGTTTACGAAGAACCAGAAGATGAGGTCCAAGAGGTAAATGGGGTTGTGACGCGATGCACGCATCAGAAAGTGCTATTTTTTTTTTAAATGAAGCACTCGTTCAAAAACAAAACAAGCAAACAAACAAATAAATAAGCTAACTAAAGTACATGAATATGACCATTTGATAGCGGGCGTATCATCTTAAAAGAAACAAAACATAACAGTTATTTATTCGTTTATCAATTTCTTTGTTTATTTGTGGCCCTGATGACGACTAGGATCTCGTAACTACATCGACATTCACATCACTTAACAACTCAAAACAAAAAATAGCGCATTGGGACATTTCTGCTCCATTTTTATTCCATTTTGCCTTTGCGATTCAGGTGGTCGCTCACTTCACGGACGACGGTTTCTCCAACCAGCATGGCGTTACTCACTTCTCAGTAGTAGATGAGGATGAAGATGAGTCCCCTGTCGCCCAAGCAGAGCCATACCGTAACGGATCGACGCGCGAACCCCGAACGGGCTCCCGAAACCAATCCTATTCTCACGAGATCCAACCAACATCGGATGATACTTTGCAAAAGCCTGGTAGACTAGGGTCCCATCGTATCTACGAGACTCTGAAATAGAAAGTTAGTCATGATCGAGAGATCTCAAACTTTGAGGTACTATTGCGATTTAGGAAGCTGTTTTCTTGAATGGGTGAATATCGTTCCCGAGATCGATACAATGATTGCGCTGCCTTTACTTTTAATTCCTATTTCGTTGACATAAACTAACAGCAAATGGCAGGACATTGAAAGAACATCACATTACCACGGCCCATTTCGCCATTTTAAGCTCGGAATGCTTTGTTTGCTTGGTTGCGTTTTGCATTTTTGCTGCTGCTGAAATGCTCTCATGTTGAGCAGCAAATTGAACTTACCAAAAAGGTTAAAAACAACAACAAGTCAGCCGTCTTAATATTTTTATTTTTTCCTCCGTGGTAGAATATTTTCAAGATTGAATATTTCACTTCTTTTAGCGTATACGTAATAGTGCTTTAAGACAAATATTATTTACTTTTTAAATAGAACAGCTATTGTATCAAATAGAGCAAATTTCAATAGCGTCGTAACGGCAAAACCAAGGGAGGTACGGAGCCAATCATGTTCTGCCAGAAGGAAATACAACCGTCGGCCAGCTACAAAATTGACCGATGACTTGGTTTTGCTAGGCAATCAGAGCGCAAAGAAAAAGTTTGGCAAAGTTTGGGGTCAAGCGAGGGAAAACAGACTGACCAAGTCGCAATACATTTTAGCTTTTGTAGTGGTTGAAAAGTTAGCGCAATTGGGTAAAGAAAGAAAGAACATCTCAGATTAAAAATCAGTGACATGGGTCAAGATCTCCCGAGAATTGATTGGTATGTCGTGGCTGCTCACGTCCAAGTTGCCATAAAAATATTGCAAATCTCTAATGATCTTTGGATCGGAAACTACATATAACATACAATATACTGCAATGACTAAATAAAGCAGAATCAACACACTTGAAAGAGGGTGGTAAAGGATATTTTCGTGACTCGTGATCGGCTCTTTTTTTTCCTCGTGAAATGTGAAATGGCTAATTTTTTCCTCGTGAATCGTGATTTCCATAGCAGCCGTGAGTCGTGATTTTGCAAATTATTTTCCGTGAAACGAGAAATACAAATTTAATTCGCCGTGAACTGTGATTTTCAATATGTCTTCGTTTTCGTGAATTTTATTTTCCGTGAAACGTGATCTAGAGCCCCCCTTTACCACCCTCTTGAAAACCGTACAGAGACAAATAGAAAATTATTTGAAGTTTCTAACATTGGATTTTTAAATGCAGTACAATCAAACTGAATAAGTGATCTACAAAGAACATAGGGTGACCGTAAATTAAATCAACAGGGCTCAAGATAAACGGTGGAAGTTATCATTGCTGTCCAAACCACGACGCCATAATCGTCTGCATTTTATTGCTGAACTGGAATGTTCAATACCTGGCCCCGAAACTAAAAGAGCTGAATATATTAATTACCGCGATCTAAAGCAAACTTAACTATAATGGTTCCTATCACCCACGTTCTACTGAGTCCAATACACTTCATTATTCAGAAAAAAAGGTAAACATGTGAGCTCAAACTATAGATGATAGATATTCAGAGTGCTTTCTAGTATATGTAAAATAATTGATACAAACGTGCTTTCTCACAATTTTTCTCAATGACATTACGTTAAAGTTACGCTTGTGACTAATGAAGTTTGTGACTTCAAATCCTATGAAAACAAGAAAGAAACCGATCGCATGAAACTTCTCAACTTCTAAAGATAAACTCAAGTTTAAATTTTCCCACAGTATTAGCTCTCTAAGTCTATTTTTTGCGAGGCTTCCTCGAGTCTGATGATTAATTGAAGTGCCACGTATGTCCACTCTCCCAAAGATCGGACAAAATAATATCCCCGACGTCTCTCAGGTCTCTGCGCGCGTCTTGTAAATCCTAAAATTCGTGACCATAAAAGAATCGTCGGAGAAGAACTTTTAAAGAAGGAAGTTGAAATAGAGACAAATGGCCTTTTAATAAAGACTCTTCGACACTGCAATAAAGGTATGTATTCGTGAACCCATAGGTGATTGGTTCTGCGGCGTCTCCGGTCTATACAATGGTAAAGAAGTGGAGTTATATCGATATGGCACATGTTTAATGAGCTAGGATATAAATAGTGGGCGGGGCTCTATTGGACGATATACATTTAATTAAGACATGATTATTTTTGGAAAAGATGCTAAATTAAATAGACACTTTCCTGTTTAAAACGAAGAATATTGCAATAAGCCGAGCCGAACAAACTCTTTAACGGCCTCCGGAATAATTTGGGGGCGACGCAATTTGCAGGGACTGAAAGACGGTTTGGTGCCCTTTGTGTATTTGAGGTGTGAACGCAGTATCTGTGGCACCGATCAGATCTCTTTAATTTTAGCCGTATGATTTGAAAATTATTCACGTATAAATAAGTGTAGTTATGAGACCCCAGAAACCTACGCAATTTTACAGCCAAGTGTAAACCGAGAATAACACGCAAGCATGAGAAAGAGAGGGGGAAAAGGGGAATAACGGTGCCCGGAAGTTCTTAATGTTCTCGTGCACTAAAGGTAACGGATTGGATCGTGTCTTTCCTGGGTCAAAGCTGGTCCACCAAACGGTTGCTCTGCAAGTGTTGGTATTAAGCGGTGCAGGTAGTGTGGCATTCTAGCATCGTCTTAGCTGGAGAGGCCCGTTTGATGGTTAACCACGAAATCCAGAAGGTCAAATGGGCAGATTGCTCATGCTATATTCGTCAAAGGATCCAAGATTTTCTTACACTCAAATATAGACAACTCTTCATTTGTAGCCATTTCGTTTACAATTTTTTTTCTTCTTATAATAAAGAACTAACTGCAATAAGAGAGGTACTGGCTTCCGTGAAATAACTTTGACTGTAAGAAGCTAAAAGTACCATGAACAGTCCTCAGTAGGTAACGAACTTCTAAGCCTTTAATTTTAAAAAAAGAAGAGCAAGCTCCAAAATGATCAGATACGAGTGTGCAAAATTCCAAGCGCTCTTAAGTGGCCTTAAGTGACATTTTTAGGCTACATATCGCTTGCTTTATTACTCTAAATCCAGCGTCCAGTTTAGACCTTCAAGGGCACTTAAGCTATGAAGAGCTCTCGATTTGGAGATTTCCGTTGGTTACAAAACCCCTATGAACAATTCAGAACTGAACTGTAGATTTCCTTATTGATCTAATGTACAAAGATGCACCCCATTTTCTTGTTTCTTGAGATATAAATTGGGAGGGGGGGGGGTTAGTGGGGGCGGGGCGGAGGAAACAGACGTGATGCCCAAGTCTACGCTTTATACCCTCGAATGTTCTTTGAGACAAGAAGAGGAAACCCCTCCTTCACAAAAAAATGCTTTCGTGAATCTCTGGAAACCGTGGAACAATATCGGATTATGATCATTTTGCAACTACTTCCGGTAGATGAAATAATAAGAGGCTGTACGTTGAATCATGCAGAGAAATGTTCAAGAAATACATGCTCCTACTATCGCAGGCTACGTTCATTCAGCTAAGGCCAGTCATAGGAAAAGGAACCAAAAACTCTACTTAGGTCCTTATTTGTGCAGAAAAGAATTTCTGTGCACTGAATCTCTTCCTCGCGCAAATTAATCGCTCCCGGAAATAACTCCACTTAAACGACTGAAGATAATATAATATGGATTTTTCTAGGTTCTTATCGCTATTTTTTCGTAACGAGAGGGTTTTTGCACTTGGGCTTTCAAATTATTCCTTGCTTTCCTTAGTTTATAAAGAAAACATTCCTAGTTTGTAGCAAGTATCAGCACTACGAAGCATAAGAATAAGTTGAACCGATTTTGCGCAGAACATTTCCTCACAGTATATAGTTAACTAATTAAAGAACAATCTCGCTGGATTGGCTCACTTGTGCATAAGGCGGACGAATTGCAACTGAGGAGCAATAAAACTAACGACTGCTGTTAGATTCTTAGTAAACATGAAAACGAAATCTATTGAAATGCCGTTTTTTGTTTTATAGAAAAGGCCAAAATGAAAACGTTTTCTAAAACCAGCTTCAGAGAACTTCAAAGCTGAACGGTTCATGAATTTTTCTGCACATTTACTGGACTCGCGATTCATGAATTCCCTGGTTTAGTTGAGGCAAGGACACGGCAAGGACAAGGACATGGACGAGAGCAAGAATCACTGAGTATATGACATAGCAACGTTTAGAAAGGAAGCTACAGTTCAGTGTTACTGAAACTTGGCATTCAAAATACCTCCAGGATTCTTAATAATATGCAGCGTTCACAGAGCGCAAATTTAGGTCACGTGATATATAATTGGACAGCAACGAATAAAGTATTGTCTTCAAAATGAGGAGTGTAAAGTGAAATTAAATTAACTTTTTTTGTGGTATCAATCCCTGACTACTTGGGCTTGCTTTATCAATTTGCCTTGTGAACTGACCCATTATAGTTAGTTATCAAGTAATTAAGGGAAACAGGTCAAGTGACTCCCGAAAAAGCTTCACTTCTCCTCACATAGATTTCAAATACAACCATTCAAAGCAGAATATGGTTCAAGTAGTTCTTTTTATCAATTCTTTCCCAAACGTTTTTTTTTTTAAATATGAAGCGCAACTTCACCCGCATTTTGTGACGTCACAGAGAAAGCGATGCCTCGTGGTACTGACAAGCACTGTCATTTGGTAAACACAGTCATATGACAAAAATGATCAATCTGTTGAGCGATAAAATTCGTTTTACTCATTAAAAATAACAATTTCTGAATTCTCTGAAGGGGGTGTCCTCCAGAGTGATTCGATGCAACCATGCTTTGACTAGCCTGAGCGAACAGAACGGCAAAAGCGCGTTTTGATGTTATGGTCTCCCATAGACAGCTATCGCCTTCTGTACTTTCCGCCAATGTTTTTCGGGAAAACGAATTATTTTTTTCTTAGCTAAGGCATTACAAGACTACTAGACTTTTCCTATCTTCAATACTTAAATTGCGAGAAACAAGTGTTCAAAAACAAAAACAACAACAATAAGAGAACGCTCGTGAACAATTCGTTCCTACGGTGGCTTAAAGTTAATAGTCGGAAAGTTCAGTTTTATTAACAAGTACCTGACACTTGCTGAAACGTTTTGCGATAACTATGTATAAACGGACCATTTTGATTTCGAACGAAGTCTTGAAGAGATAATAGCATTTCAAAGCAATACATCTTGGGTACCATGGATGATGTGCAACCAAAGATCACACCAATGTTTCTGCAGCTGTCAGCTAGATCGCTGACTAAAGTTTTACAGACAACAAGTCAGCTTGGCTTGTCTTTCAGATCACTTGCCATGGTTATCAGGATGCATAACCACGCAGTAGACATGATTCACAATTAAACTGAGAGGACAATATATATATATATATATAAACTTCCTTCTAGAAAAATCTGAATAATAATTAACTACTCAGTTATACTTGACATAGGTCAAGGGATGAAGTTATAAAAAGGTTGTACAGTATATTGGACATCCCTAGAAGTAGGGAAAATTTGTTTCGGAAGTTCCTTTTTGTCGCTTTTTACCCCTTTCTATATTTTAATGTAACCAACTTGCAGTCTGAAATAATGTCGCACCCAACTTGCTGTTTGTTATAACATCTCACGTATACGACTATAAATGCCACAACAGTCATCTTTTTTGTTTTGTTTTGTTCCTTTAGATTATTTTCAGTCCGCAAGCTACGGCAAAACTGACAAAGTTAATGGTAGTCAGCAATAAATGTTCAGTGTCTGTCGCTGTACCGCTTCGTTTGCGCAATAGCTGTTTCCGTGAACTCTCGTTTTGCCCTAGGACGAACGATTTCTCATATGTCGCCGACGGTGTTAAATCCGATACTCTGTTGGCGTTTTGCTTGTTTGTTTCCGGCTGACAATCGTGTATAGGAACACGTCGGTAATTGCGGCGCCTGGCCTCCCTCACTTCCACCGCGTTTTTCAACCCCAAAAGTCCGGGAAAGAAATGTTGCCGATATTCTTTCTACGATGGAACTAAGCCCTATCCATACTACTTAGCAGGTATCTTTTGGGTGGCTTAACCCAGCCAAAGCGCACAGAGGGAGAGGCATTCCTTCCTGTTCTAGCGGTCTGGACATGAGTGTCCAAGCAATGGTGTCAGCTTATAAGCTACGTGGGAGGAAAATGTTTTGGCTTATTATATTGCTCAGTTTTTTAGGAAAAAAAATTCAACAAAGGGAAATACGCACTTCTGAGGCCAGCGAATTAGAACCACAAACTTCTTGGACATTTTTACCACAAGGTGGTGATAAAAACCACTTGCTTTCAATTTTCTTTGTCAGTAAGGCACTTCCCGTCAGCTGAGTGAAGGACTGATACATTTTCCTGACCTGAAACGGGTGGACAAACAAAGGACAGCGGCGACGTATTATGATGAGATCAAGGGCTAGCGCTTGCTTAAATTAAGTTTGCGAGAAGTAGAGATTAGATTTTCCTTCCCTAGCCTTAAGAATGCTGTCCTTTTGCTACTCCCCAGCCAGGTGCAAAAATCGAGTGTGCAGGACGAGTAAGATTTATTGAGTTAAAAATCGATTAAGGTGTATTCGCCCTCCATGCGCAGTTTGACATCCATCCGTCTGAAGTCATGCTTGTACAAAAGTACAAATTCGTTAAACG
The DNA here is from genome assembly GCA_014634185.1 of Astreopora myriophthalma. Classification (NCBI taxonomy): domain Eukaryota; kingdom Metazoa; phylum Cnidaria; class Anthozoa; order Scleractinia; family Acroporidae; genus Astreopora; species Astreopora myriophthalma. Next base: position 1,568,996 of record BLFK01000190.1, read on the forward strand.
GAAAGGCCAAACGCCACAAAATTGGCACCAAAAAGCAAAATACCGCCATTTCAATATAGCAAATACGTAGGCATTTTTGTAACCAGACTTGGAGGTGAGCGAAACAGATGTCCATAGTGTGTGGATCAATGCCGCCCATACAACTATCTAGAAGAAGAAAAATTAACAAAAAGCAGAGGTTATCGATCTACTTCCGCGGCTACTTTTTTTCTCAATATCAACAAATAAAACTTCCAAGGGAAGCTATTATATATTGGCAATCAAGGCCCTATGACCCCTTCTTGAGACAATTACTCGTAAGACCATCGAGTGATCACGTTTTTGATTGCCGAGTGTATGAAGTTCTGAATTTTACTCCGAAGTCAAAACCTTACCTTGATTTCTCGGTCTTTAAAAGGCGGAAGGAAACCCAAAATTCAGCAAGAGTTGGTAATGGAAAAAAAGCCCCGGCATGCTTAAATCGGAAGACAACGTCAATTTCACTGTATCCTTACAGGTACAGAAGAGGAGAGTTTGGGTGACAAGATCATTTACTAGTTTATTCCAAAGAGCTGAGGACGAGTAAGAAGTTAATTATATTAATAATAAAAGCTTAATGAGGGTGTAACTTGTATTTAAGGTTCGGGAGTGCACGTTAAGACTGATTGTGCATATTCCAGAGGAATTTTATAACGCGCATGCAGGAAATTCGTCATTTGTGAGGGAAGGAACATTTCATATTTCACATACCATCCGCGAGCGAGGGAACACTTACTATGCAAAACAAATGCAAGAAACCCTGAGCTCACGTTTACATCTAAACACTAGAAGATCAAAGTTCCGTGAAATTCCGCTATCAACCAAAAGCGTACAATTCGCAAAAGTTTCCCACGAGGTTTTTAACTTCAAAGGCCGCTTAACTAGAGTTCCCGAACAAAAAGCTCTGGTTTAGGATAAAAGGTTTAATCTACGACATCTTTTAGAAAAGAAAGAGTCTGAACAATGCAATCGGGTATCTTTCCCACGAGAACATGTTGAGCGATATTGGACGATATTGGCACAATTCCACGAAACTATTCTGTCTGTGGCTTCACCGAAGAGGCAAGTCTACAGAGCTTGCCCGTGAAGTTGTCCACTGTTGTTATACTTGGAAAAAACGGTTGCTGTCATATTGGAAAGCGACTTTTTGCACTCATATTGCAATAATTTATTTTCTCATTTTCGTTGTTAAAGGAAACAGCAATTATGTTGAAATCATTGTTTAAGTTACAGGCTAATTATCCATAAACGACCTAATTTGAAAACAATGCAAATCACGAACCATTAAATTGAGAAAGAGTATGTCGTTTAAACCTTGGAGAACTTCATTGCCCTCTCTAGAACTTCAATACAACAAAAAACTGTCCTGGGATAGAAACCCTTTATCTTCTTTTACGTAGTTTGCTTCGTTAAAATTCATGTACCTCAGCGAAGCTTTCGTCCAGTTTATTATTCAGTCTCGATTTAGAGCCGATTAAGGATGTGACGTCTTGCTAATAACGTCACCTAAATTTGCACTTAAATTAGGGCATGGAATGTAGCCAGCTGCAAAACAAAAGAGTGATTTAATGATGCCACATTAAAGAGTTTAAGCGCCGTGTGAACTATCACTGGAAAACAAAACAGTGCGGGACCAGAAGAAGCTTTGCGAAGTGCCCTTACGAAAAAAGAAATTCAGCAGATATTCAAGATGGCTTTCCCTTGTCGGGAATTGCTTTTACTTCTCACGGTATTATATTTATCCTTAGAAGCAGGAGGACAAGGAAACCCTTATGGAGGTAGGATTCCTATTCTTTCGGTACCGCCCTGATCCAATCTGGAGGCATTTTTTCTAAATTTCCTTCTTAACAAAGAAATGTATGCATCTTGCTTAGTTCTTCTCTCCAAAACGACTTAACACCCGTACGAGACGATGGGTTTTGCAAATTGCAAAGGCTGATATTGAAATGCAGTTCTAATTTTTCTCAGTCATTTTTGCTCTCTTCAAGTCACAGAAAACACCGAAAGACTCCCGTATAAATACGCTAATGTTCTTGCGATAAATAACTAGCTTCCCTGTGTATTTTTTATTTTATTTTATTTTATTTTATTTTAATCCAGCATAATTCGTAGGATTCAGCCGTCGCTTTAATTATCAAAATGACTGCAAGTAAATACCACAAGCCCTTCGCTAAAAGTATTAAAGACAATACCTTCAGTTTATCTCTTATCAATTCTTGTTAACTAGGCGAAAGTTTCCTTTTCAAAACGTTTCTACCGATTTAAGTATCTCCCGTTAAAAGTGATTTTTACAGTAGTATAATTATGCGCACCTACTAGAGCCAGGAAATTAAGTTCTCAGTTAAGCTTTTTCTGTACTAACGTTTGAAGAACCATGTCTCCGGTTCGTTCCTGGATCTTTTCGTTCGCTGTTAGATGAACTAACGATTTTGTTATAAGGACGTCGGTAATTAAAGTACAGAAATTCCTAATATAGGGTTAGTTAATTTCAACAAATTACTGTCATTTTTTCCCGTACAAGACTGATTCAATTTCCTACGCAACGTAATAAGTTCCTTTTTCGCTAACGACTACTCATTGTCCTCTGTCAAGGAATTCTTTCAAAGACAAATCTAGTTTATTAACTGAGTGGTTCTCGTTATATTACATTTCCAACGAAAACAGCTCAGTTTATTTTAAGTGCGGTATTTTCAGATTTATCGGCGTTCCATTAACAGGGCTTAAGAGGAAAGCGTCATGACTTGTGATCGGTTCTCCATAAGGTGGATTTATGGCACAATGTGGACTGAAATTGTGGTCAATTTAACATGCTTTCTTACGTATAGACATGTTTCACAATCTTCGTGTTGGTCCCAGATATTGGTCTTCTCGCAGTCCACGCGACATAAAAACGAAAATAGTGAAATATCCGCTATTAAGACTTCGTTTGTCGTACTTTGATGGCGATCTCTTCAGCAGGTGATCCGCAGAGCGGGATTGGTTTTTTTGTTTTACCAGTTCCCATGCATTATTTTACAAATGCGCCTCCTTATAGGTCGATGCTGCTGCATCTTTTGAACACTTTCTTAACCCTCAATATCAAACCTGTGACCTAATATTCAGCACTTTCATTGTTATGAAATATCACTACATTTTTCTTCTAAGAAATTAAAGCAACTTAACTTTTCGCTCTTAACAACTTTCGCGGATTGGCGGTAAGGCCTAGTAGTTTGTTTGTTTCCCTACCAAAAGTGAGTGTTCGCGTCTAAGAGGAAGGGACGAAATGTCTTAAGAACATGTAGATGTTTAACAAATCATCCATAGCTTGTGAGGGAACCAATTGGTGCCACCGTGACATAAATATTACACTCAGTAATGTAAACCGCACGAAGAATACACGTAAAGCGTCAGTTCCTAAAGGCTTAATCGTTGTTCAGCTCAACTCCTACGCATGACACATGCTTTTATGTTCTTTTTCCTTTCTGAGAGTTCTAAGTGAACTGAAGTATAAGTCGAATGCTTACTAATCAATAGGAAACTGAGAATTATAGTTTATTAAGCTGAAAGCGGTAAATTAGGACAATAGTGGCAATGAGCCGGTAACAGGCAGTGGCATTCGAGTTGGGCACAGAGATTGTATGGAGAAAATAAATTATCATCACGTGGTAAGGGTTTTATTTGCACTTGTGGGGGCTGGTTTTGAAAGAAACAAGAACAAGCAAGAACTGTGGACTCGCTTGGCTTGAAAGAAGTAGTATTTGTAATCCGTGAATGGCTTTGAAATACGACTTGGTGAAAAAGTGGCATTGAAAGTTAGTGCATATTGTTGTGACGCGTGGAGACTGGTGACTGACCTTTCAACATGAAGCCAGTGAAGGAAGTCTTATACATGTACTTTTCTTTTTAATATTTTGAAAGTGTTATTGGAACTAACCATTATTAGTATCACCGAACTAGTGGACTAATGTAAATCTTGCATTTTTATTGGCTAGGCTACTAGAGGACTATTAGTAATCATAGTATATATTAAAAGTATCATCACTAGATACCACGAAGTGTTTTATCCACAGAATAAACATTTAGAAAATAACTAGGATAGTACTCGCTCTCTCATTGGTCAATAGGTGTATTCAGATGAGAGTATGTAGACACGCTTGTGACATCACACGAATTTTGATTGGTTGTGCTGTCAGCTGCACGTTTTGATTGGCTGGTAGTTAATATGAGCGTGTATCAAGAAAATCTATTTCAATCAAGAAGTAAATAAACAGCATTTTCCTTCATTTGTCGAATTATTTTTTAGAAATATTTTATAAAGCAATAGGGGACTTTTTTCCGCGTTTACATAGTCTCATCTAAACACTCGTGGGGCTGGGAGAATACGCGGCAGTCATGCAAATCCTTGACTACTTCTCGGGTTTGCATAACTGTCTTGAATTCTCCCGACCCCCCCTCGTATTTAGATGAGGCTATGTAAACACGGAAAAAGTCCTCTATTGCTTAATTATAGATAACTCTAGCTCAATATAAGTTTGTGTCAATTCAAATGGAGAGGAACCAGTGGCGTCTTCCAATAATCCATATCTTTTGGGAGGTTATAGCGAATTGCGTGAAACCAAACTATCCGACATAATGGGTTTACTCAGTTCCAGACAAAGGGATTAACACAATAAATTTAAACGTTTCTTGGACACGTTTATTGCCGTTCATAGTAGCTGATTAAGAAGCACGAATTTCAACATCAAAAATCCAGTTGCGACATTATCACTGGCGGGTGAATTGATGAAATTTAGAGCTGCCGTTTACCATGAGTGATTAACCCTGCACGTTTCTGTGTGATTTGTACGTCGTCTTGATTGGAACGGATTTGTTATGACAACAAAGCAATCTCCAATAAAAATATGTCATGATATTACCACTTACTTCGAGGGCTGTATATACTGCGAGTTACGGCCCGCGTTTTTTCCAGTTTCATTTACGACCCGGGTGCGAAGTACCAGGACCGTGAATTAAACTTAAAAAACAAACGTAACTTACAGTACGGCCCTAGAAAACGAGGTTAGTAAGATATTTATCATATATCTTGGTAACGAATCGAACAGGAAAGCACACTCTGAAATATAGCGGGCCGTGCTGTAGAATACTGCCCACTAAATTGGCCAGTCATAACGCGTGTACTATCTGAGAGATACTAAGGCCTTTTACTTGATGTTTAGAAGTGCCAATTTCATGAGTCTCGAAATGTAATCTTGCGATTGCTTTAGTTTCGCATCAATTGGCCGAAAAATCTGATGACACATTCTCCGCCAATCAGATACAAAACCAGATGTTATTGTGGGTTTGCTTTTAGCATTTTCCTCACTCATTGGCTTTGAGTATTCGGTATAAATTGTGATTGGCTGAATTGATTGTCTCCGCGATGGTCTGTTGTATCGATTGAATTGGCCAGAGTAATTTATTGGTTGTCGATATACCACCATAATCTAGTGAAAACCACGCTGTATAGGTTTCATTTAACTCGTTAAAAATTAATTACAATTAATTAATTAATTTAAAAGGGTTGGGGGGGGGGGGGTGGGAGAAAGGAGCATCAAAGTAGACCAAACATGCTTTGCCGTATAACTCACTTTTTACTTTGATGACAGCAAACTGAGCAACGTAACGAATGCAAAACAGAGAATTGGAATCATTCTCAAACTCACGTTTTGGCGTGATTTACGACTCCTTTTCGTGTCCTTTCAACACCCCGCGTGGTTTATCAGTCTATAAACCATTGAAACGTGTGGTCTATTGCTTAAATAGCATTGTTATTGAATGATAAACCCAAGGCTTAACCCCTACAGCGTAATGACTACGATTCTCGGTGGCATTCTTTACTTCTTTCAGTCGCACCAGGAGGCTACATTTCTAATTGTTTCCCTGGTTCTTCTATTGCAGGAGGCCCAGCCGCTGGCTGTACTTCTCTGATTACTGCCATAAATGCAAGATATTTTGCATCGTCTAGTAGCGATGGGCCTGGAAATCCTGTAATAAACTCGAGCGACTATTGGTGTGCAGAATATATAAATGAGAGCCAAAACCTCACAGTTGATTTCGGTAAGTGGTAGTATTTTAGTCCCTTACCTCACAGTTTGAAATTGCCTCAACAATATTGCACGACTTCCAATTTAGCGGGCAATTCAAACGATGTGGGATTTTTGATGGCCTTATTCTGTTCCTCGTGTTCCGCTTCACTTTTGATGTGGAAGTAAAGTAACGTCAAGGGCCTTAATTTATGCACGGTAATATTTAAAGCTTCAAGCTGGTGGGATAGTGTGCAGACAGAAACAATTGAAAATAAACGTTTGAAAAAGCGAACTAGTTTGGTATTTACACGGTGAGGTGCACTTGAATTCAGGACCGCCCAAGACCTATCCATTTGGTGGTCAAGGCGGAACTTTTGAACCCGGAACATACCAAGGCAAATCCAACGCCCTGACTACTGGACTGGGCCGCCTGGCAAATTAGTCAATGGGTCTTCAAAAGATTTCTCGCACATTGCAAATATTTCCTTCCATAGTTTAGTGATAAACGGTCCTTCCGCAATACAAACATTTGACTTTGGCTTCAAGGAAAGAATCGAAAGGATTTCGCTCAAAATTTCCGAGGTAGGCCTCGTTATATTTCACGTGGAAATACGGTCGTTATGAGCGCAATGCTGAAAACGCCTGTAAAACACCACAGCAATGTTTTATTTTCCCCGGTAGGTCTTTAATCCTTTTGCTTGCATGTTCCAGGTTTCGTTTCAAGATTTGACCGGCTGTTGGTTCAAGGAAAGCCAGGCTCCGAAAAATCGGTTTCTTCGTATTTTGTACTAACAAGCATTGACGGAGTAAATTACACGCACATTCTTGACTCAAATGCAAAGCCCTACGTAAGTCATGATCTAGGCTGCGATGAGGTTCCCCTAACGTAGGGTAAGGTACAAGAGAGCCAGCGCGCGGTAACTACTTAAAACTTCACAACAGACAAGCAATTTCGTGCAAGCCGCGTTCTGACTTCTGAAATGTCCGTGTTCCCATATTTCTCTGCTTATCCTACGCTAGGAGAGCTTAGTTCCTTGCTAGTGTTCATTTCATACCACTTTTCTAACCTTTTGGATTTTTTCCACTTCTACATTCTAACCCCCTTGGCTCATTATTGCAAACTCATACCGTGATAGTTGATAATTACTACAGTTTGGTTGGCCGGACCAACATTCGGGGTCTTTAAATAACTGAGGAGAAAGTGCTGCCTTTGTAATGACAGCAAATGCTCAGACTTTCTAGTCTTCTGGGATAAGGACGATAAAGCGTAGGTCCCCCTTTCTACAACATGGCATCACACTTGACTCTGTGGGACATTAAAGAACCATTAGGGCGTAATGAACTCTCATCGTGAATCCTAATGCCTGGTCTTTGAAAGAGCACACTGTCTACTGCAGCCTCGCCGTGTTGTGTGACCCCAACCACTCTTTTGGTGAAATGCTGAGTAAGTGGCTTAAACCAGTTTCAACACTTTCAAGTGACTTTCTTATTAGAAGGATTGACACTAAAACACTGCAGTGGCGGATCCAGACCAAGAGGTAAGAGAGGAGCCCGCTCTCAAAAACTGTTTTGGCCCTTTCGTGGGTTTTTGCGTTTTTCTCGATTGTGAGGCAGCTTTACTATAACCAAAAGGTATAGTCCAAAATAAGGGCGGGGGGGGGGGGGGG
>BLFK01000190.1:1576734-1587669 GCA_014634185.1 Astreopora myriophthalma
CAAAAGTCAACATAGAGGGAGGTTTTGCAAGGCTTTCTCCTTGCCACGGTAACTCATTACGTCACAATAATGATCGTACCTTGTTTAGCAATACTGAATTGGTGTTTCATATGGTACCGTAACATTGCAGTCTCTTCAAAGTGTTGAAACTAGTTTGGGCCACCTTAAATTAAATCGATTTTCGACGAACAATAGATGGAAAGACAAGGCAAACTTCACACTCCAGGTGCAAAAACGGCTGCGAAGGAGACTAGTAGTTCACAAGCGACAGTTTCTTTTATTACGCAGGATTTTCGTGGGCCTCTACAGGATGGAGAAACTGTGGTAGACTCGAACCTTACGACGCCAGTTCAAGCGCGCTATGTGACGTTCAATCCAAGGGAACCAATGACAATAGACGAAAATTACCTCTGCATGCGAGTCGGCGTAGAAAGCTGTCAAATGGGTAAATAACGAGTTATTAACGATTTTGTTTATAAATGGACCATCAATAGGTCCATAAGAATTAGACAAGTCATACATATTTCATTTGAAAAACTCATTAATAATTCATACGTATAACAGCCTATCAAGTCACCGATAAAACGTCACGAGCTTTACGACCCGATAAAACACTCCTTGTCAGTATTCTTTGTATAAAGAATATTAGTTAGGCCTAACTTGTTTTTCTCGTATACTAATATTTTCCTCTGAAATTTTCCTCTGAAATTTTCCTTTGAACCCTTGTTTGGAATCCAGAGGGAAACGCATTTTGTGGAATGTTTTTGAAGCCGTTCAATAAACTCGCAGGTGGTGTTTTATCGGATATAGAACCACCCGGCTTCACCTCGTGGTTTAAAACCCGATGAAACACTCCTGTTCGTTTATGAAAAGTACATTTAAAACGTGTCACTCGAAGCTCGAACATGTAAAGGAGGCTAGCTGGCAAAAGATAAGCGCATAATGGATAATGACTGAGTGAGAGTGGCAGAGGCAGTGCCATGGTCATTACCAGTGATAAAAACAATACCGGTGCTGAGGTCTGAGGAGGAAAGCAATTCCCAGGGAAAACCTCTTCACAGCAGAGCAGACAACCAATAAACTCAGCCTACGTATGACTTCGAGTTCAGGAATGGAGGACCGAAACAGAATAATAGGAGGTCAATGCCCTTGCCATTACACCAAACTCTGCTTATACGCAACGTTTCAATGACAAGGTCTATACGCTACCATGACTGATTACTGAACTACCTTTCCCTCCTAGTACCAAGCGCAGTGCATGGCCAATGGTCACAGTGGTCGAGTTATGGACCGTGTACTGTACCATGCTTCGGAGAGAAAAGCCGCACCAGATCATGTACAGATCCAGCACCAGTGTTTGGGGGTCAGCCTTGCTCCGGCATTAACAAGGAAGACGCGAAGTGTCTCGATTGCGTAGGTTTGTACTCTTTCTTCTTGTTTGCAGAAATAAAAGGCAGATATTTAATAATGGGAGGTTTTATTTCCCGGAGATTTTAGCGAGATGTAGAAACATTCAACACATTTGAGTACTAATGACGCAATTTCCACTTCAAGAGACATCAGTACATTTTGCGTGTCCTATTAGTATAATGTAACCTCAAAATCAATTGCCATATTTTTAATTTTTGCATAGTTACACGTGAAGAGAGGGCTAGAAAGTGCCCTAATGCTAGCGTTCTTCCCTCCTTGCACCAGGTTTAAAAAAATAAATAAATAATTAAAAAAAGGCAAAATATGGTTAGAGGTCTTCATAAATCTCCGAAAAGAAATATTCAAATAAAACTATAAGATTTTTAGTAGCAATATCTCGTAGTGGCCTTTCTTTATAAACTACAATCAAAGAGCATTCAGGGACTGCGAATCAAACCCCGGATGTGACGTCTAGTACTTACACCTTAATTCACATTATTTCTACTCAGGGGCAGTAGATGGAGCTTGGTCACGCTGGGGTCCGTGGTCTGCATGTAGTACAACGTGCGGAGTTGGAAACGTCACGCGCACGCGAACGTGCACTGATCCTCCACCAAGTAGCGGTGGAGCGGACTGCGCGGGGTCACCAACAGATTATAGTTCTTGCCAACTTCGCTTTTGTCCAGGTACAGATTTCCACAAATACCCAAGCTATTGTAGACCTCGAAGTTGCAACAGTGAAGTGGGATCGACGCAAGATTTAACCTTTCCCCAGTCGTTCTTTAAAATGCATTAACCGAGTTCAAGTGTTCATAAATAACTTTAGTGAAATTTACATATCCCGGCCAACGCCTTAAGACTCCCTCCCTGTCCTATTATCGTCTCTTGTGGGAACGCTGCATCCGCTTGTACAAGATCTAATTCTGTCTCATCCTTCTGTTTCAGTACACGGTGGCTGGTCCGCTTGGTCGCAGCCAAGTCGCTGCAGCAGAAGCTGCGGCGTTGGAACGCAAGTACGATCGCGTACGTGTAGCAATCCTTTCCCCAGCCATACTGGAAGAGATTGCGTTGGGGACAGAGTGATAACGAACCAATGCAACTTACGGTGCTGTCCAGGTGCGCCCATTGACATTAAAGACAACTAAATGAATCTGCTGAGTAATTCAATTTTGTTATTTTCTTTGGCAATCTTGCACAATCCGCAGGTAGGAAAAGGTAATCCGACAGATGTGCCCACATGTCATTTGACAGTTTAGTATAACGGCCACACATCCACTAGATTAATTATGGTTTTTCGACTTGTCCTCGGTATTTTGTAATCAGTCAATCAGTCAGTCAGTTAGTTAATGAAACGTATACAGTTTGCGCAATCAAAGACTACATCGAAGCATCGAAGCGAACGAAGGGGCCGCAAAACAATAGCCATAGTTGCCTTCGATAATTTCCAATGACGTTCTTACTAGTCGGCGATTCTTGAATAATTAGCTCGCATTGTCTGACCCACTCAATGAATTGGAATATTAATCGCAAAGTGGTTGCCCTTGCTCGAAATCCACTTTGAATCAGCCTTTTTCTATTGTTAGTTTCTAAGCAGTCACTTGAACAGATAGTACGGAAATTGGTCAAGCAGCCTTATGCGAATTGGATGGACGAAAAGGAAAACTTTCCCTCGCATACTTTAGTATTTGCCAGGGAACATTCACCTTGAGGTGGCGCGATGATTCAGGATATATGCGTTATTTCATTCATTCGATGTGAAATGATGCACGCTGTGCAGAACTTCGCATGTCGAATTGTCAGTGGCGCGAGAAAGTACGATCATGTAACTCCCCACTTAAAAAGTTTGTCTCGGTTACCCGTTAAGGACCAACTATACTACCGCCAAGCTATCATGGCTTTTAAGTGCATTTCCGGGCACGCCCCCAACTATTTGACGTCACAATTCATTACCCGCGAGCAAGTTACCAAGCGTACAACTAGGAGCGGCAAAAAGCTCAACATACCTCTTTTTAAAACAGCCTCAGGACAAAGAACATTTTATTACAGAGCTATTGGACTTTGGAACAATTTAGATCCCTTTTTAAAATCAAGCCGTTCGGTTCAAGTTTTTAAACGTGTCTTAAAGAATAAGCTTTTAGACAATTTTGTAAATACTTCTTGAACTTCATTTATTTTTAGTATTTTTATTGATTGCAAATTTTAGACAATGTTGTGAATGTTTCTTAAATTTGATTAGTTGTAATTGTATAGCTGTAAGTAACTTTGTAATTTGAATAATTGTTCCTGAAAAGCCCTATCGGGGAGGCAACAATAAAGACAGTATGTATGTATGTATGTGTGATGTATGATCTTTCGAGCCAAATCTCCTGTCTGCCATTTTCAGTGATAAACCGAAGTTAATTTTCCTCAATTATGACAGCATATTTAAACGCGGGGAAACATGCCTTAGAGGTTTCACTACGTGTGATGCTAAGCTCTTTCTTTGACAGTGCCCGGTGGATGGAGCGGTTGGGGAGCATGGTCAAACTGTCCGGTGACGTGTGGAGCAGGCTCACAGACGCGAAACCGCGTCTGTAACAATCCGGTGCCCCGATGTAACGGAAATGATTGCGACGGAAGTGCCCAAGAAACAAAGCAGTGCAGTACTTCACCATGTCCACGTAAGTCTATACATATGCCGCCTTCATTAGCCGAAGACGAAATGTAACCCCCTCGTTTGAGAGTGGAACTCGCGCATCAACGGAATCTTTACCGACTTTAACTTAACTCCATCTTTCTGGTGGATTAATCTTACGTCGCTTTGTTCAGTTTAATGTGTTGCATTCGTCACAAACAAGACAAAACAAAACAAACGGACAAACAACAAATGCTGAGACCAGACAAATAGAAAGTGGTAACAACTAAATTGACAAAAGCTGTAAAAGGACAAGTCTCAATTGGCAACTACCCTATCTAGAGTAAGGAAAACCAGTACTACCTGCTACACAGCCACAGCCAAAGTCCTCGAGCGCTTCTCTTCTCGTTTGTGTCTTTTCTCTTCACTTTTTTCTCTCGTCATCCTAGTTCTTTTTGACATGTTCAACAATACATTGTTCATTAGACCTCTGCACCGAGAAAATGTGCGATTCGATTGCTTTCAGGCAATCGGTTTTGATATCTGTTCCACAGCTTTTCTACGTATGGCTTTCGTCTGTATTGACCGACTCCAACCGACTCTGACCGACTATTGACCGACTCTGTATTGACTTGATTCCAATTTGGCCGCCGTGACACCCCCTGTAAACGCTCTGTGAACACTTTTTCCTGTAACAGTTCACGGTTTTATGTTTCAGGGGATGGAGTTTGGACGCAGTGGACGACCTGGACACAGTGTAGCCAGTCATGTGACGGCGTGAGAACAAGATCCCGGACGTGTTATCCCCCAGCTTTTGGAGGCAGAAATTGCCCCGGATTAGCCAATGAAGGCCAAGTGTGCAACGCTGGGGTATGTAATGGTAAGTACAAAACCATTTCCTTTAAAGCTTGTTCGGTGGCTTACAGCAGTTGCAGTATATCAAAAGCCTTTTCTTCTTAACTCGATAAACGCACGGTTAAACAAAACGGTTTTCATTTAAGGCAAAAAGGAGAGTTTAAGAGTCACTTGAGTGTATTTTTCTTTGGAAGGGCATCGACCCTTGAAATTATCCGGATTATGTTGAATCGTGTGAGAATTGCTACATAACCTGTTTTTATGCTGATTGTTGTTGTTTGTTTGTTTGTTTTGTAAATTGTAACCAGGTACCGTCCATGGCGGTTGGTCCACGTGGGGAGTTTGGGGAGTCTGCAGCGCTTCGTGTCACCCTGGAGGCATTCGATACCGGCATCGAACCTGCACAAATCCTCCACCAGCGAAAGGAGGAAACAACTGCACAGGATCATCATCGACGAGCGAGCAGTGTAACACCCAGCCATGTCCAAGTAAGTTAATCTCATCAGCAACAAGAGAATGCTTTTCTCCTGAATTTCGTGAAGGAACATTGATTGAGGGCTATTTAATGCAAACGTTAACCATAAATGCAGATGAAAAACGTAGTATCTACAGCAGCCGATATCTTAAGTAAACTTTCTCTCTCTACATTTACTCACGACTCAACTACCAATCAAACTTACGGAAGTTTGTCGCGACAGGACCTCATTTGATTTGGTAATTAAAGTAGTTATGTCACCCGCGTTATGTTCCCTGTCTTTGTGGATAATTTTTTTTGCAAAAGAACTCGGAAACAAGGAGAATTTAATCCCACGACAATTACTCTTACACCAGTGACGATGGATGCGAAATTCCTGCTTGTTACACAGTAAAAGTGAATCCTATAGGATTCCGATAGCAAATCAGCACTCTCGTGACGCAAATTAAAGAATAACTTTATAACTGACAGGCCTACAATTAAAACGAACGGTCACTGACCTTAACTAGTTCAAAATGCCTGCAATCTATTGCCACTATAATGATAATTCTTTGGTTGTTCTCTCAGTCCACGGCAATTACACTGAGTGGACTCAATGGACCGCGTGCACCGTATCATGTGGCGGAGGAACAAGGAGCAGAGAACGTTATTGTACTAACCCAGCTCCAGCTTATGGTGGCAACCGCTGTCAGGGACCAAACTCCGAAATCGATACGTGCAACACTACGGGCTGTCCAGGTGAAATGTTTCTGATATTTCACGCAAAACCTTTAATTTTTCTGCTGTTAGAAATGAAATGCTCAGTCACATTTACCCGCATGGTGAACATGCCATCATTTAACATTCCAGTCATGCTAGAATTTTTATCAAAGTATATTAAAAACAAAATTTTCTGGTGAAAGTCGTCAACATTCCCACCACCAGGATCGTCATCGTCGTCATCGCCATCATAATCACCATCACCATTGACAACAGAAGCAACACTGAACTAGTGCTTAGCGCTAATGCCCGTGCAACAATCCCATTTTTGTAACTGCAAGTTTGGTCTGCTCTGACCTTCACAAAAGTAATCTTTCTTTTTCAAGAGACCAACTCGAAGGGGCTTAGTTAGTTTTATGTCACAATTTTTGTTGAGATTTTTGGTTGAGCAAAACAAAATTTGTCAGCCTAGTGCGTACGGGCGCTAATACACTTTTTGCCCCCTTTTCTTTAGTTGATGGTAACTGGTCGAACTGGACTGACTGGACAGTGTGTTCCGTTAGCTGTGGTCTGGGGAAAGAGTACAGAAGCCGTGCCTGCGATAATCCGGCGCCAGAAAATAATGGACTTAGCTGCTCTGGTTCTGACATGGATTCACGTGACTGTACCCCAGGGCCCTGCCCAGGTACGAAAACAACAGTAACATATCGATGAAAAGGGTAGCTACAATAATAATAATGATAATGATAATAATAAGTGTTTTAGTATATACACACGAAGTGATTTAATTAACTTCTCAATTTATGCGTGGAAAACGTGCGCGCGGTACTAATCATGCCCGAAAGTGTTTAAAAAAGCTTCAAACATGGCAACTCTAAATAACCTTCGTTAAAATCCGCAATGGTCTGTGTAATTAGGGAGCATTTCGATCCTATATTCTTCCGCTGAAAAATTGTTTCCAGTGCGGTCCGGTGCTATACTGTTGATCTGAGATGTTCCGTTTGCGGTCCGCCGCTCTGGGAGCCCTAGAGAGCTTTAGCAACGAGGACGGCAAAGGCAACGAAGCGAGAACGCCAGAAAAAAAAGCTTCAATGAGAGAAAACAATCGATCTCAGCAAAACAACGTCGATGTCAGTGTTTTGTTTTCAGTGCCGTCCTCAGCAGAACCACGTCAAATGCATAACCAAACTCAGCGGCTTGGGGAGAACGCCAGCCCACCACGATGAATTTTCCATTTCCCCTCCAAATTTGAACGCTGTTCATGCCAGTTTCATTCTGGGATAACAATCACACTTTTATTTTTACATATTTAAAGAGTTGAAGTAATCGAGAAGTGATTACAATGACACGTATTCCTATTCTGAAGCGACCCTCTCCTTGCCGACGCCGTCAGTCCTCGTTGCTAAGACCCCTTTCAAGGTCTGCGACGGCGAAGACCACGAAAACGTCATTTCAAATTACAAGTCGGTTCACGTTTTTTAAACTTTGTTTTTGTGATTATTCTAGTTCGTTCCACTTCTACAAACTACCGAACTATCGAAAATTGAGATGGGAGGAACAGTGCTCTCTGCTGTGCTCTCGCGTTTTTCTTAGAACTTCATATTTGGTCATTTGATGCTGCAGATTGGCTGGCAGGGGGAAAGAAATGGAGAAATATACCAAACTTCAGTGCCCGTGCAGAGCCACTGTTTTGCTCATCAATGTCTATTGTTTTGTGGCACTGTCGCGGACCTTGCCGTCGTAGGTCTTAAAGGTCCCTGCTAACTACCGCAGAGAGACCAATACATGAATTTTACGTCCTCGTGGTAAATAACAGCACAAAATTCACATCTTGTTGTCACAGTGTAATATCCTCTATACCTTTTACATACGAATAAAACGTGTAAAATTGCAGTGGATGGTCAGTGGTCAGACTGGACGTACACTGCTTGCAGCGCAACATGTGGACAGGGAACAAGAACACGAATAAGGACTTGTACCAACCCACGCCCCTCGAACAAAGGAGAGTACTGCCTTGGACCCGAATCTGAGAAAAATTTGGATTGCAACAACGGTCCATGTCCAAGTGAGTTACTTAAATATTTAGAAGAGAGAAAATCAGAGTTGGAAAAACTGGTGAGCTTATTTCCAAGTTGAGTTTGGCGAAATATTGGGAAAATTTAGATAATTTAGCCTGAGTTATACAGTCTGTCTGGCTAAATCCATCAAGTTGATCCTGTGCTTGCTTTGTCTGCTTGGCAAAACTTACCAAGAATGACAACGGACTTGTACCCTTACCACAACCGTGGAGGAGAAGTCGTCAAATCGTACGTTGTCCATTCAAGTTTTCAGGAGCAAAATGTAACCAGCATTTTTAATTTATGGTCCATTTCGGGTATGGCTTGTTATTCCTGCACTTTGACAATGTAGAATATTGGACTGAAACACGACGACACGCTATAAAAATAAGGAATAGCTTAACCTCCTGCTTAAGCTTGAATTCGCTAACCATCTAAGATGGCGGCCAATGGTCAGCAAAGTGGAGAAGAACCTCGGGAAATATTTTTTCCATGACGATAAAACTAACTGAGGATCTCAAAAACTAGAAAGACAATAACTTCTCGTAAGTAAATTTTCACAGATGGAGTTCTTTATGCGTCCACGTTTGAAAGACAATTGCCCACACGCCCTGAAGTATCGCTCCTTTTTTAGCGCCCCTTCGTCTTCAACAACACTCAAGCTAATTGTATCCTTTCCTTTTATCGAACAGCACAACCTACAGGGCCCACCACTACACCACGTAAGTTATCTTTGAAAAACTTTTAAAAGTAATTGGGTTTCTTCACGATTGCCTCACTTGATTGTGTCTTTTCAGTCTTCGCAATTTGATTCCATCAAATTGATTGCCTATGGCTGACGTGATTGCCCAAAGCGAATATTGCGATATTCGATTGATAACCGATTTATTTTTCCTTAATGTCCAGCCCATCGACTCTAAAGTTAACGAGAACCAATTCCCAAACACGAAACAAAACAATGGTTTTTTCCTCTTTTTGCTCTCCCTGGCAGTTCAAGTTTCAAATCGGTGTAAAAGCTAGCATTCATTTCTATATCTATCAGCTCCAGGCCTGTTTCTGTCTGTAGTTTTATAGTTTTTCTAACATCTTTTATCCTCGTTTCGATAGATCGGAAGAGTTAGAGATAAAAAAGAAAACGATACACAAGGGTATAAGCGCGACTCGTTTGCTCACAAACCCACAGAGAGCCACAAAATGCGAGTTAAATATCAAGGCCAAATGGTTTAAATCGTATATTTTGCAGACGTAAATGTTTTTTTTTTTCCCTCTGATCAGATCCTTAGAAGAATGTGATGCATTTCAACTCTTTCGCTTTTGGTGTCCTCTTTGATATTAACATCATTCAATGAATTGGAATTCTCATAGCCAATAATTAATTTTCTTCTATATCATCTTGTCACATGTTTATAAATTTTCTTTTGTTTGACAGCTACCACGACTCCACCACTTGTTCCAGGTAAGTCAGCAGTGAAGATGGCCAGCAAATTGCAATAGCTGATTTATGGCTTTCTTGTGTAGCGCATCGTGTTCAGAGGCCTTTTCAACAATAGCTTTAAAACGCGCCATAAGCTGTCTCCGCTAATAGATCAAGAGAGAGAGAGAGATGCCATGACGTCAAAATGTGTTAAGAATAACAACAATGAAGTGGTACACGAAGGCCACTGCATCGTGTTCTTACCGCGGCACCGCTGACGTCTTTTGTTGGACAATCGCGATGGCCGGCAACATAAAATCTATTTGCGTAAGGCTCATAGTCAGTTAAGTCGTGTAACACCGAGCCGGCTTTGCTAAGGGTCCACTGACAAACACGCTCCCCGAGTTTAAATTTCTTGATAGTATGCTCAAAGTAAAACCGGTACCTTCACGAAGGGGAAGACAGCCTCTCCTTTGCATTTTGATAGCGTTTGCTCTCAACTGTTTCTGAACAGATTGCTGTCATTCCAGTATAGCAGCATGTCGTTTATCTAGCTCACCATGAGTTGTTGTACCTCAGTGGTTAGAACATCCCATCCAACCGGTTTTACAAAAGTCTTAGTTTCGATTCCTGTTTGGGACTGTGACTTCCTTTTCAGTTGTCCCTTCGCCCGTTGCAAAGCAACTAGCATATCCAGAGGGAATATATATTACGAAAAAATATCGGCAGGCCCTTGGGTGAACTATGCGTCTCTTTATCTGCAGCTCCCAACATCACAGAGCTGGACGTTGTGTTTGCTCTAAGCGCAACATCAGGGAACTCATTACAAACATACAACGCAATGAGGAGCACGATCAACCGTTTTATCGACACGTACGGCAGCGACAAAGTACACTACAGCATGATCGTGTACGGTAGTCAGTTGCAAAGGGTGATCAACTTCAATCACACCTACCCTCCGAGTATGGATGAACTGAAGATGGCAATAAACAGGCAGGCTGCAAGGTCTGGTCCTTCGGTTTTGAGGAGCGCACTTCAAGAAACACGCCGCATCTTCAACGAGATACCGGCACGTCCAAATGCCAAGAAAGTTCTTGTCGTTTTCACCGATAGCAATTCACCGAGTGATAACAAGACCACCTTAACGGATGCTGTGAGACCTCTAGAAGACAACAAGACTCTGGTTATTTCTGTACGTGTAGGCACCGGAAATGTTGGTAGAGAAGAGCTACTGGTCATTTCGCCAAATCCGCTTGATGTCCTATCTGTCCAACCCAACATCGATTCCGGCGTGTTGTCTGAACGTATAATGGACAGGATTTTGAGACGTAAGTTGAAGAAGTTGAGGTAGATGGTTTACGGGGCTTGAAATCGTGGTTATGTGGAAAACCCTACAGTATATAAAAACAAA
>BLFK01000190.1:1587679-1605389 GCA_014634185.1 Astreopora myriophthalma
ATAGCGACAAGAGCACGCTTCACTGTAACAGGGGTAGACTTAAGGTGGAAAAGAGGCACAGATCTAAGTTCTTGGCTCCACGGAAAAGGCAGTAGACCTTCAGTAGAGCGAAGGGCATGGAACTGAAAAGCCCTTAACAAAGCTTTTGATTCGGCCACGATTAACGTACTCAGCTGAGTATAGTTTCGGTTAGAAAATTATGCATATTAAAAAAAAAAACAAAAACAAAAAAAAACAAAAAAACAAAGTGCATTTGAAATAACAATTCATTCTGAGAGTCCTAAAAAGCATGCGAATAAAATACTGATAAACCAAAAAATTCCGGCTACTAGAATTTGCAAGCTGGTTATTGTGCGTGCATTTTCTTTCTTTGAATTCTTCTTGTAGTGTACAGACGTTTTCTGTTACGAGTTTTACAAACCGAAGAGTGAGACCCCGGGGCGCTCCTGGAAATTACAGCCCCTATTTAAAAATGTATTCCATCGCGATTTATGTTGTTGTATTTGCAATTTCTAGGTGACATTCCGTTGATTGACATTGGGTTCGGTCTTAGTGCAACCTCTAGTGCCTCTCAGAGTATATTTACTTTGATGAAGAACACTATAAAGACAATTATCGAGCGATACGGAGTTGGCAGAGTGAAGTTCAGTGTGATTGTTTACGGCGGAGTTGTTACAGCACAACTCCGCGATTTCACCATCGATTACACCCAGGACGAACTCATAAATGCTGTGAATAGTCTTCAACCAATTCCAGAAAACAAAAACCTTGCCGCCGCTCTGGCACAGGCGGAATTCATTTTCAGAACAAACGCGCGGGTAAACGCGAAAAAGGTATTCGTCGTGCTCACGGACACAGTCTCAACAGTGGTCAATCCAAACGAGCTAGTGATCGAAACTGCCAAGTTGAGGAGAAGGGACGTTTTAATCTTGAGTGTTGGAATCGGTAGCCAGTCGACTCAAATTGGAAACCAGATGAGTTCCGTTGTATTTGCTCCTCGTGATCACATTAGTGTACCAAACTACCCCTCAGAGAGGGTAGTGGTCTTAGCAGAAACCATCATGACCAAAGCATTGGAAGGTAAGGAGGGTTCAGACCAATCGCTTTCTTGACGGTTTACTTTAAGGAAATCTCCAATTTTACAGCGAACACAAAGAGACGCTTGTTTTCTTCTTGATTTAACGTAATCAGCTTTGCAAGGGTCACACAACGGAAAGAGGCTCCAATAGATCGTTTTCACATGACGTCACAGCGGCCATGTTTGTGGACCAAAACAAAGGAACGGCGGCCATATTTGTGTACAAGGCTAACCCTCTGGGAATTGAACTCTATTTTTATGCAAATACTTTCTCTTGTTTCATTAAACCAATATGGCTCCTGATCACATGGGTGAAAACGATCTAATGACAGTGCACCTTTTCAGGCCAGACACTATGGGTGGTCATAACCAGTGTTCATTACGTCCCTAGTGCCTGGTTATTTAACGTCCCACAGAGTCAATTATCTGATTGTTGTGAGACGGGGCCTCCGAATTACTGTCCTTATCTGAGAAGACTGGGGCCAGTTATTCAGACAGAGTTTAGCCGGCGCTTAACAAAACCGCGTTTCAAGTCATTTTCGTTTTGGCCAATACTAGTATATATAGGCTGTTCATTGCCGAGAAGGTAAGAGCAGAGGAAAAAAAGCATTTATCGGCTTGATGCAACTCACTTCTAGAAAGGTGCGGAGGTGAAATGATCGTTGTAAACCGCGGTCTAAGTGAGACTTCGTTTAAATAACCCGGACCTAAGCTGCCCTAGAAGTCTAACCATTTGGAGATGCCATTATAAAGGCAGCACTTTCTCCTCAGTTATGTAAAGACCCCTGGTGTTGGTCCGGCCGGGGTTTTAACCAGCGACCTCCCGCATGGGAGACCCGTCCCCTACCAACTGAGCTCACCGGTCCGCGGTACACTTACTGTTTAGCAAGGACGAGTCGCAATGAAATAGTACCCTGCCTCATTCTTCTTTTTCGTTTCCAGACAAAGAAAGAAATTGGAAGACAATTTACTATGTATTTTTGTTTTTCTTTTTCGGTTACAAAGAATCGATTTAAAACACGTGTATCATGGAAACAGCATATACCGTAGACTTACTAGGTTTACCGTGCAAGTGTAGAGACTAGGTACTGTGCAGAAGTGAACTGGAGGAGTTGATCTCCATCCACTGCCTTCCATTCAAATTAAATAGGAGAAGTACATAACTTAGCGAAAACAGTAACAAAAACAACAACAACAACAACAAAGTTAGATATTCGGGGGTAGCTTTTCAGAGACCCAGACTATTAGAGGGAGATAGCTGAAAGCTTCGCTGCAGTATACAGAGTGGCGTCGATATCTCAATGCTCTTTGAAGCTCTTTGGTCTCTTTAAACAAAGCTTGTGTATTTTGTTTATTCCAGCCAATGTGCCATTAATCGACCTGACCTTTGCTCTCAGTGCCAATTCAGTTTCAAACCAGGCAACCTTTGCCCTAATGAAGAAAACCATCCAAAATCTTATCCAGACGTATGGCATCGACAGAATACACTACAGCGTCATCGTCTTTGGTTCTGTGGCCATACGACACATCCACTTCTCCTCCAACATTCCCGACCAAGATGAATTACTTCGAGAAGTCAGTGTACTTCCAAGATCCCCTGGCTCGCCAGACTTGGTCAAGGCTCTGGAAAAAGCAAAGGAAGTATTTGAAGATCAGCAAGTGCGACCAAATGCCAAAAAGGTTCTTGTTGTTATTATGGACGACGCTTCCGTGGGTAATGAGAACGACCTGAATCAAGTGGTAGAGGCGCTCACAAATCAGAGTGTCTTGATAATTGGCGTGGGAGTTGGCTCTTCAACAAACCCCAAAGATTTGGAGATAATTACGGAGGAAAAACGTAATGTACTTCAAGTTACAATCGTCAAAAATCCAGATGAGTTGGCGAAGGAAATTATGGAAATTATTTTACGAAGTAAGTCGCTTCATTACAGCGTTTATGCAAGAGTAGTTTTCATTTGAGTTTCGAAAGCAGTTATGCTATTGCTTTGGTTGCGTTTGCTCTATGACTGAATCAAAAAAACTTGCGCCACTTTTTCGACCAATGATCTGCAAAAGTTAAAACAACTGCGAATCAGTAACTCTCGTTTGCAGAACTTGACAACAGCTGCGTTTACTTACTTTGCGTTCTGGTTGGAGAATAACACCAAGTCGTAAATTATTCCGATTTGTGGTTCACTGAATGAAGGGTGTATTCACAAGTAGTCGTTTAGAGTTTTCAATTTTTCCAGATGTTTGTCAGAATACTCTACCCCAGTTTTCGAGTCGATCGAAAATTCCCGGGAAAAAAAAATTACAGACAAATATATGTAAAATGTCAAACCGCTACCGGGTAACCTCAAGCAATGGTTGCTCCCTAAACATCGGTCAGTATAATCCTTTACCCTGTAAATTCAGTTCGCAATTCACAATTTTTCTGAGCTATCGTTTTACGAAAATTATTTGACATCGGATCCCCAGACAAACACTGTAAGTTCTTTACGCTTTGCCTACTCGTCAAGATGGCGGCTTAAACCGTGATAGGTCTACTGAGAACAGTTCTAGTGCATCGTTCTACTCATTGGCTGTGGTCACACTTGGTTTTTTTCTATAGTAAAGCACAGTTTACCATAGTTAAGACGTTTTGTAATGTGACCGGCTTTTCTCACTTTACTATGGTAAACGCCCGTCTAGTCTGTCGCGTTGGCAACGGCGGCAGCATAAAAGCAAAGTTTGCTGTAGTAAACCGACCTGAATCGAGTTCGTTTATCACAAGTTTATTTGATTTACTATAGTAAACTTTGACTACCCTTTCTTAACCATAGTTAACGCCTTTTTCTATACAGTAAAATCTCAAGTGTGACTTCAGCCATTGCTAGTAAATGAATAAGGGCAAAAATGTTTTCCATTTTTGTTTATGTTTGTTTGCTTTTTAATGCAGCTTCTGGATTATCTGACTGGACGAATTGGAGTACATGCTCAAAGAGTTGCCGCTATCTCGGTGAGGCAGGTACTCAACGCCGCACACGTTTCTGCAAAATTGAAGAACTGGGATGCGACGGTCCGTTAGAAGAGTTTAGAGAATGCAACAATAACGATTGCCCAGGTGGGTGGCTATGGTATAGACTGGTACATGGCTGAATGGAATCGCACGGGCGGATATTGACTTCGTGTATTTAAATAAATGAATGAATAAATGAATAAGAATAAAAAAATAATAACAAATCAATGCTTGCAGGAGATCATCTTGGGTAGCGTGGAATTGTTTTGTTTTGTTTTGTTTGTTTTTTTTGGTTGCAGCAATAATTGCTTAAAGCAAAACAAACAAATAAGACAATATAAATACATTTTGTAAAGAACTAAATCAGTGTTCGTCTAGGAGCTATACAATTTTTATGTGATTTACTTTTCAATTGTTGATCGTAAAATACACACATCATCATTGGAACTCTCTTGGCTGTTCAAAGAAGGATTTTTTTTATGCTATTAAATCAAGTTCAACAACTGATCGTGTCGTCCCTTCTCCAATATTTTTATTTATTTAGTTATTTTTTGAACTTTTATAGGATGTGGCCAAAGAGGTCCACTCAACGAGTCCGACTACACAGCTTCGAGCGGCGAGACACCTGCTTCTCTTGCCGCACTTGACACCTCTGACCCAAGTGCATCACAGTTGGCCTGGTGCCGCAATGCGAATGATAACGATGGTTACATCCAGCTCAATTTAGGTTAGAGGAGATCATATATTCGTCCTTCTACATTGCAAGGAATATCTTGACAATACGGCTTTAAGAGCCAGCAAGCAGCTTAAATATCAGACATAGTTTGACGCTACTCTGGTTTGAAGATTTAATGCTTGTAACTTGAAGAGTTTCGACATCATTTCCACACTTAATGGATGTGAAACGGTTCTACTTGAGGCTTAAATTAAGAACATTTCTGAAACAATCTTATGATACAATATTACTGATAACATAAAAGGGAGGGGCTAAGTTAAACTCCTCTTATTTCAGTTGGGCTCGGGTTATTATTGTTAATGTTTGAACCCAGACTTGATGAAGTAAGTACTTAGAATAATGCACAGGTCACTCGATTCTGGTCACGGCGATGACTTCTGTTCAGGTCGTCAATACGTTATCAACAAAACTGGCAACAATTATTTCAGCTTTACCCCAGGACAATCCACTTCAAAGCAATGGCTCTTAATCGCTTATTTCTCTCGATTTCTTTCGCTTTTCAATACCACAGGTGAAGAGATCCGTATCTATAAAGTTGCCACAAAAGGTGAACAGCAACCAGGCACTAGCTGGGTGACCAGTTATTATCTGTCATTCAGTGTAGATGGTCAATCCTTTTCCAGGTACACAGGAGCGCAGGTGAGTTCCATATGGTACCAGTCCTGATGGTAAAAATTTTTTCCCCTTCTTTAAGCACCTTGTGCACTAAACAAAGTGGCAGATCCATTTTGTTGTTGTTGTTGGTTTTGTTTTTTGTGGTGGTGGTGAAAGGGGGGGGGGGGCGTTCAATTGAGACGTCTTTTCATAACTACAAGCACACTTCCTTCAATGGGCAATTGGTTACGCCCATTTTCAGTTGAACTTGTTAACAATAACGAAGACTCACTGCCTGACTTCTTCATTGTGCTTCTTAATTACAGGAGCTGCCTGGGAACACTGACGGAACAACTGTTGTTTCCAACGACGTGAATACAACGACCGCATATCAATACGTTCGCTTCCATCCCGTGTCATTCCAAGGGCAACCATGCATGCAAGCAGCTGTATTTGGATGCAGGGAAGGTGAGCACTGAAATAATCTGCCAGTTCACGAGGAGACCCGAATGTCCGACGTCCAGGAGCAATAGGCCAATTTCGACATACTAAATTTCACTCTTAGACAAAAGACATTATCTCGAGGCTCCTGGGAATAAACTCATACAAATCCCTCACTTTATTCCCAAGAGCCTAGAAGTCATATTTATTGTTTGAAGGTGGATTTTAAAATATCGAAATTGGTCTATTTTGTATCACCGAAATGGGTGTATTCTCCTGGAACTAAACTGCTTATTCCTATTCCGGTTTAGGATTAACGCGAATAACTGGAACAAGGTCATTCAAAAGAACGTGTATTCCGAAAACGGAATGGTTCTTGGGGAGGCGACCTGAGACCCAGCGCTCGGAATAGTCTGAACACGACTAAGACTGACATTTCGGCAGCCGCGCACGCTCTTGCGCCAAAAATTCACCAGAAAAACAAGTATTCTATGTGTTCCGAGTAAACTGTATTCTGTTTATTCCGTTCATCCTACTGTCGGGAGCAGAATATACAGAACGCTACGCCGTTGATTCCGAAAACGAAATAAACCCCAAAACAGGTAAATCGAAAATTCCGTGTATCCTTATTCCTGAATAGATCAAAATTAATTTTTGTTGCTCCTTAGTGGTAACTGTCTTCTTATAGTCACCTGCTATCTCATAATACGACTTGCTTATACACTCAATCGACCAGCTAGTGGCATAATGATATTTTAGTATACTCTGTTCATGGACAGGTGGATTTAGAATAACGCGATTACCGCGAGTACCTTAGCTTTCCATGGTGAATAATCGGAAGCTGAGCAATCTTCACTGTTTTATTCTTCAGAAAACGTTCTGCCTCCGGCCAGGCCAGTGGCCAGTCAAGCCGACGCTGGACAGGGAATATGTAAGTGCAATCAAATGTTAACTTTAATTGCGCACCTCTTAGTCGATTTACACTGCGTGCTTGTTTTTCATGTTAAGCGACACGGTTATTTGAAGCTCAGTGGGACGTGTGGAGTTTTCAATCGCCTCCTCAAGTAAATTTGGGGAGGGGAGGGGAGGGTGGAGAGACATGACAGATTACAGAGTTAAACCAACAGCTACCACTCATCTTAGCTAAATAGGGGTCTGTCTGCAGGGCGCATGCAGTTGCAATGAAATCTCGTCGGCAGAAGGAAAAAAGAAAGGGCTCCAGAAAAACCTCGCGTATTAGTACATGAGACATGTTTAAGAAGAGATATGGATCAGATCACAGTTACAATGTTGAATCTTGAAATAAACATAAATCCTTTCTTTCAGTAATTGCGCTTTGGATTCTGGCAGGAATTTTGACTTTCCTTCTTCTCATGGCGTGCTGTTACTACTGTTGTTGGCACGTATGCTGCGGAAGGTAAGTGGACGTTTTTGTTCCTTTTATATTGTTTCTTTTTTCTTTTTCACCGATAAAAGTAGACGCTACAAAGGTTTAGGTGCACTAGTTCCAACAGAACTGGCCATTTACTTACTTCTTTTGTTTGTTTGCTTCTAGGGGAAAGAAGAAGAGAGGTTTGATCTACAGAGATCCGTCGATTGAAGACGACGGTTATCTGATTGGCGACGAGAAGAGATGGACACTGGGATCGACTGCCACGCCCCCTAGAGTTCCAGAAGATGAAGTGCAGGAGGTTACCATAGAGATGGCGGAAGACAACGCTCAACCATTAGGTAGAAGGCAAAATAAAATGAGGCGATAATCAATAGCCGGATCTTTGTTTACGTCGGTAGTTTTCGATCTCTGCATTACCATAAATCAACGACGAAATAAGGTAACACTCAGCAAACAAACAAAACCGTGGTAGAGAAAAACCGTAAGTGCAGCAGAAATGAACAAAAAAAAAAAAAGAAAAAAGGAAAAAAGATAATTCAAAGGTGTATTTCGCTTTAAACAACGCCAACAAATGGTCATTTTCTTCCTCAGAATCATCTTGTTTGTCATGAAAATAAATAAGGGAATTTCATATTACCATTTTGGAGTTTAAGACTCGTAATTAACTAAAGACCTCTCCGAATCACCCCCAAAATACCGTGACATGGTCCTTTTAACGCATAACTTGATGGCATTCGCTAAATCATACAAACATGTGCCTACATACTTTTCGCTGTTTTGTCAGGGGTAATCCAGTTTGGCATTGAAACTGACGAGACCAAAGAGGAACACGTGACTGCCGAAGACGTTAAATCGGAGAAGCCGACGTACTCGAAAGACGTCGGCACGATCAAGAGCGGATCCACCATGATGAGAATGAGCGCCAGTGATAAAGCCACGGAGAGAAGAAAGCGAATCAAGAGTGAAGGCGATGCGATTGAAGGCGCTAATGGTGGCGCAGACTGGTCTTACTTTGATCAAGAACAACTGCAACAAGGGGCCGCCTTCACCAATGATGCATTCATGAAGTGAGTGGATAGGGGTGCCTCTATGCAGATTGTGGTTGTTGTCATTCGATGTTGCTGTTGCTTCTTTCTAAAGACAAGATCTATTTCTTCTGTTATTGATTTTCCCTTCCACAATTTGCCGACTTTTTGCCCCATATATCCATAATTGCCAAAAGCGTAGCCGAGAGAAAGTGTTAAACTGAGGCAGTTTGGTTTTGGTTAAGGTCTCTCTTTCCAAAATGATATTTTAAAGAGAGAAAACAACTTTTTTTCCCATAAGAAAATATACCCATTTTCCTTGAAAAACTTGAAGGCCGTTAAACATCACAGCACAAAAATAGGGTCAGTACGCAGTTATTACAACAGCCCACGCGATTGGCTCAGAAAACAACAGAAGCATCCAAAGAAACAACAGAAACAATGAACCCTAACCTTTAAAACAATAGAGCTGCGTCCTAAAAGGATCCAATGAAATTAGAGGTCGTAAACAGCCGCGTGGTATCTGCAAAAATACGCCACTTCCGAGTTTGCGTCAGCCTCTTTTTCAAAGCGAGGCTAAGTGCGAAAGTTTTGTGATGGTAATGAGTTTTACTTTGCATTTGAATAAAAACACATTTTCATAAGAAAGACTTCGTACTTAGACTCGCTTTGAAAAAGAGGCTGAATTGAACTCGGAAACGGGCCATTGAGATTTACGGAAAATTAAAGCTTACTCAAATCAGCAAAAAGTTCGTTTACAAGGTACAGGGTGCGTTACGTAACGCTGAGGCAACAGTGCGCTGAAAAGCCGCTAATACTTTACCATCCACGTTTTCTGTTAGTGCTTATATGCGACTGACTAAATGCAATGGATAACGTTCCAGAGCCTTTTTACCGGGAAAAGAAGTTGAAAATTTGAAACCTGACCTCCTCGGCTATTTTCGTATTTTAGATCTCAAGAGGAATTTGCAGAACCTCCTGGGTCGGCCTCGCTTCGGGGTCCAAAGCAGAACATGAGGCGTTCGATGAGCGCAGATGAACTTGCAACCATAGATTATGATTTGTTTGACGACCGACGAGGATCGCTGCACACAGCCACATTGGGTCGTGACGGCTACATGAGAATGCAGCGAAGGGGCCGAGGATCAGCGGAGAGAAACGATGAAGAGTTCGAAATGGGAACTGTTGATGTGGCTATTGCAGGAATCAGGGTACCAGAACGCTCTGAGGACGATCCGAGTCATATATACCACATGGCTGAAAGGGAAATCTCTTTCACAGCGGATAACGGCGGCAGGAGTGTATACCCGTTGGAAGACGGCGGATACCGTACGGAAGAGTGGTATACCCGTGGAGGGAGCGGACCCGGTCAGTTGAGTGAAGAAGGATTTCAGGAAATTCAGGTCGAGCATCACCCCATCTATTCTGAAATAACATTTGGTGAAGAGGTTAGTTGACAAAGATGGTTGTTTTATCGACAGAGTTAATCTTCCTCTGTTAAGTGAGCTATCGATAATCGCTAAAGTTCACCTCTTTAGCTGTCCATAAGGTATTAATATTATGGATCGAAGGAGTTTCTAAAGAAACTCCAAAGACTCTAACGCTGTGTCGGTGCCGAGTAAAGCACAAGGGTTGGTAGGGTGAGTTAGCTTTTGGGTCAAAGTGTTTATCGCCAACAACGACCTTGGCCATCCTATTGTCAGTTTGTTAGTTTTGCTGCTGTTGTAGATCTGAATTCGAAGCCTCTCGTTTTCGATCGCCGTTTCGTCTAATGTTTTATCACCTTTCCTTGTCTCCCATATCATCGAGTATCCCGACAAATGAATCTGTCATTGCTGTTGTCGATGGAAATTAATCTTTTTGCCCCCGTTTTGTTGTTTCAGGAGTATGCGCCTGACCGCGTTTAATCGGAGAAGAGGAAGCTACGTCTTCCAAAACAGAAAACAAGAAGATAGCCGAAATAACAATTTGTGTTTTCAATGCTAAAAGTGTGGATTTTCCATAAAACTGTGTCGTGGTTTCAATCTTGCCGTTTTCTATTCACATACTATAGATATCGGCTTGCCATTCATCAGATAGACAGAAGGGCTAATTTCAGCTCACAGTAGGTAGAAGAAAACATATATATCTGCAATAGAAGTTTGGTGTGAATTATCTCAGTAGTATAGAGCGGTTTTCAATTGAGTGCTGTAAAAACAAAATCAAATAAGGAATACGGCCTTCAACCAACTTGGCACTCTGGTTTTCGTTTTGCATCTGACTGGTCGTAAAGAAATTACTCTGGACAGAAAGGTGAAAACTCTTCTAATCCTCAAAACGCAAGAGGTCATCAGAGCGGTACGGCTAAATATCCAAGTTGCCGGGTAAGGAAGAGGCACCTTGAAGAATTACTTCAACTAATATTTTCGAAGCTGTAAATTAGCATTTTATCTTCCCCGTAATCTAGATGAAATAATAAAACTATATTTGGTGAAATATAATTTTCCTTTTTTTTTTTACTTTACTCGTAATAGCTGGGAATTCTCTGATCCGCGCTCAGCCCCAAACTCTTTACAATCTTCTAATATTTTACAATACTTAGGAAACGTGATTAAATCGAACGTAAAGAAAACTAAGAGCTTCCTCGGACCTTTAGAAGTTTCAATTCACGATCACCGCAGATTGCTAAATTTTGTCCCTTGTGGAGCCTTTTTCTCAGATACCACGAATGCGATACGTGGTAGCGCTACATCGGTTGAGCTAAGAGTGTGATCATTCAAAACCCCAACTCAAATCTAAAGTCATTTTCATGCGCTAGATTAGGAGTGTTTACAGCAGAAAAAAAGTACAAAACAGTCCATCGGTAGAGGGAACAGAAGTCATTAGAATGTCAGGTATGCCTCGGGGGTATAGTGACATATGTCACGTAACAATTATTTGGCACCTGCAAATTTTCTGCTCGAATGTCACTTTAGACGACGAAAGTTGGTTCCTTTTCGACTAATTAGTGGAAGTACTTACAGCAACATTTAAGACACATGTTCCATCTGCCCTTGGGAATAGTCAAAGCGATTTTGATTAATTTATCTATATATACATAAAATTGTAATTTCTTAAGAAATACCTTTTTTGGTTTATTAAAATAAAGTCTGTCGGTTCCTATATAAATGTATTCGCTTTGGGTCTGTTTTGTCCACTCCTATAGGCTAGGGCCTTCCGAATGACTGAGCCACCTCTATCAACAACAGCGATACGATCCGCGTCGCTTTGACGGCTCTATTTAGACAAGTCGGATATTGTACGAAAATTTTATAATTTTGTTAAAGGGGCTCTGTCACGGAAGTTTTGCTGCGAAAAACACAGAACCTTTACTTGTGCCCATAACATTCCTTTAAATTTAGGAGTATATCATAGGATTTATTGCAGGAAGAGTCATCCATGATACATTTTTGGCCAAGATGCGGTGCGAAAACTAAACAAATTTAGGCTATTTTTTTTCAAATTGCAATCCATTTCCATCCTTGCCATCTGCAACAACAGAAGACAGTAAATGGTCTCAGTGCAGTGACAGAGTCTCCAATAAGTAAACTGCACTTTTTTTAAATTTATTATTTCTTTATTATTATTATTTAAACACTTGGATTTTCTTGTCTAAGAGAATATTTGTTCAAAATTAACCGTTGTGCATCGCCCATTTGCGAGTGCGGTCTCGACTCTGAATCTTTGAAACACTTCTTTTTTTTCTGCCCAAGGTATGTCGCTCAAGGTAATGTCCTTACCTCCGCTGCTAGTATTCTCGGTGAAATACGGTCATCCAGCAGCGACGCTAGGAAACTTAAGTTCTTATTGTATGGCGTTAAATCTGCAAATTATGATATTAACTATGCTTTATTTCGTGAAGTCAAGAGTGATCAACAGATGCATGCCTTGAAAAAGAGAAATCAAATAACTTATTATAACTATGGGGAAAGGGAGTTGACCTTAATTTAGTTTAAAAGTGGGAAGAGATATACAGTTTCGAGCATCTAGGTCCAGAAAATTCCAGCCAGTGATAGCGGATGGAAAAAAAAAGACTTTTGAAATCGAGAAGTTCTACATGGAAATGGTGTAAAATTTTCCCGTGACCTAAGACGATAAACTGTACGCTCACTAGATAGTTTTGGAAGTAGCTCACTTAAATAATGAGGAGCAAGATTCTTGACAATTTTGTAAAATTGGCTTAGAAGGTGTAATTTCCATCTGCTACTAAGAGGCTATAAACTGCACTATTATAAACCACAATTTAAATCCTTTTAGAATTCTACAGTAAGGTCAAAATAGTGCGACAGGGCCCTTTTAAGTCTTTGATGACTAGCCCCAGGAAGTAGGGGCGTAATTTGGATAAACTGGACTGAACGACATGAATATTCCCTTGCTTTGTTTTCTGAGGAGCTTCTCTAGCAACGAGCACGGCATGCAGCGGCGACGAGAACAACGCTTACGATATCGCAATCTTTTCGCGATTATTTCAACTCTCTCAATATGTAAAACGTGTGTCTTTTATCCAAGAATGAAACTGGTATGGACAGCATTCAAAAGAATGAAAAATTCATCGAAATTCATTCTCCCCAAACGAACGATGATTTTGGTCTTTTAACACTGTTGTTTTGTAAAGGACGGCAAAGAACTGTACTAAAATATCTTAACCATGTTGTTTAGCACGGCGTTTTCGTTGCCGTCTTCGTTCCTAAAGCTCCCTAATGTCATATCGTTAAAACAAGAAGTTTTAAAGGCACACAAACCATCAATTAAACTGACAAGCCTCGGAAGTCCTGCTAGCCCATTTTGTCAGTTCAGTAACAGGTGCCAACAGCCGTGCACGAAGTCAATATTTACACATTCATGTTTAAATTTCTGTGGGGTCAACGAATTTACGCGAGGTTGTCAGCAAAAAGGAATGGGAATGTGACAGGACAGACAAACAGTAGACCAAACTGATTAAAAGGAAACGATTCTTCGCATAGTCGTTGAGGCTAAAATGCGGAGTTTAAAACCAATAGGAGTACCCAAAAGCCAAGACTACCACTAATACTAATAGTTATTAATAATAATAATAATAATAATAATAATAATAATAGCAACAACAACAAAAACACTTAGAATTAGAAGAACACGAAGAAGAACAACACCCACTGTGTAGATACATCATGCAGAAGATCGGCATCTGTTAGCCTAACAGCCTCAGAGTTCACGCAGAACACGGGTTTTCAGTATTTAAAACTTAACAGGTGGCAAGAGGATTTACATTAACTTAATTACTCAAACCATTTTGTTCGCAGCACATTTTGTCCGTACCACAGTAGTGCAAAGAATGGAGAACTCCACCGGACACGGCCGAATCGACTCAAGCAAGCTAATAGGGACAATATCACCCCTACCGTCAGACACGGTCATAGTTTACGTTGTTTTAAACATTTTGCTCTCAATGACAGCAACGCTGGGCAATATTTTGATCCTTATTGTCCTGTACAAAGTGGCTTCCCTTAAGCCACCAACCAAATTGTTGTTTCGATGTCTTGCCATCACCGATCTTTGCGTTGGTCTTACTGTACAACCACTCTACGTTACCGAGTTCCTAGGGCTTCTCATAAACTTTAACTCCAATACCATACGCTTTATTGACAGGGCAGAGAGTGCGGCTAGTTTCGTCCTTTGCGCAGTATCGTTAATCACAGCGACCACTATTGCGATGGACCGGCTTGCTGCCTTAAAGCTTGGTTTGAGATACAGACTTGTTGTGACATTAAGGCGAGTTCGAGCTGCTATAGTCTTGTTCTTTATTGTTGGTGCCCTGGGTGCTTGCCTGGAACTCCTGGACATGTCTAGTGTCGCCTTTGGTGGGGCACTTGTTTGCATTTTGCTTTGCGTTCTCATCTCAGTCGCCTCTTACTCAACTATCTTTTTTACACTGCGTCAGCATCAAGTTCTACATGCAGGTCAACCTCACAAATATCATCAAAATAACGCAGGGGATGAACTATTTCACTTGACGCGATACAAAAAAACAGTGTCTAGCATAGCATGGGTGCAACTGGCGATGGGTATATGCTACGTCCCGTATTTTTTCACGCTACTGGTACTATTAATACAACAGTGGAACGGATTGACAGCGCAAATAGCTTGGAATTTTGCAGCAACTCTATTTTATTCAAACTCGTCAGTGAATCCCATTATTTACTGCTGGAAGATTAAAGGCGTAAGGGATGCTGTAAAGAAAATATTTACAGAAAGCACTGTTTTTGCTCACCATTAGGTTGAGGTCGGCACGACGTCCCTTGCACAGTTGTAGCAGCCTTTGGGAACAATCTAGACTGAACAAAGGTTATTTTTATGTTATTTATTTATTTATTTTATCTTTTCTTTGCTGTAGTTGTTTAGTAGTGTAACTTCATGGCAAAGTGAACAAAACACTGGTTATTGGAATATTTTATTTACAACCTTTAATTCCACGGGCATTTGTCACGCGGCAGCCATTTACAATAAATCTCGTACGCCAAGCCTCGAGTTGATAAGTTTGGGAACGAGTTTTGGTGGGAAAAAACAAAAGCTTGCAACCTCTCGGCACTCAAAATGGCGGGCCGTGAAAAAAGGCGAAATGGATTGATATGGGTTCGCCTTCACTGTTTTTCTAGTATGTATATCTACTGTAGGTCTATTGTTGTCTTGAACAATTCCGTGAGCCATTGTAATGAATGCGTATTGACAGAGAATTTAAGGTTCTACAAGAGAAAACATGATAAAATCAAGCATTTTGGGAATAACAGTACAATACTAAGAGGCCGTTACTACCAAATTTTTCAATAGAGAGCAATGACAACTTACAAACACCGCCTTTAAAACATAATAATAAAATGAAGATTTCCGGCATCCGTGACAATTGTCACAAATTCAAGTAGGATGCTGGCAAGTTTAATATCTGCTCAGTTAATAATGTCATCACATCACTGCGGGTTGATAAAACGCTAGCAGTAAACGTGACCTGCATGTGTTTAACGACAAACTCTCAGGTTTGTGATGAGCCGGTAATTTTCTTAGGAGAAAAAAAAAATAGAACATAACCATAAAAAGGGAACTGTTGTATATAGACCATTTATGTATGGCTCGTTATTAAAAGTTACGTAAATGAAGCTAATTTGAATGTTGTTCGCAGAATAAGGCTTGGGTTAGGCAGGTAGGCCCATTGGAGGACAAAACGTCCTTTGTCTATTTTCCTGCCTTTGCTTTAGAATTTTTATTGAATTACACTCGACTAACGATAACTCGAGCCCGAGCTAACTCGTAACTCGTGCTAACTCGAACCAAAGTCGATTTTCACCGGTTTTCTGCCATATCTTTCCTGTTATCCTTGGTAAGTCGAACCCACGATAACTTGATGCTCCCGTTGCCTCGAAGCAATATTTCTACCCTTGTTTGCAAACACCTGACATGTGAAAACGTAACACTGGATTTATTTTGAAGCAGCCCTGTACTCTTCGTCTGAGCTTTAGTTTGTTTGTTTGTTGTTGTTGCTTTTTTTTTTTTGCACTACAAAAATCATCTCGGTCGAGTTCAGGTTTTCGCCCTTGTGTCCATTCAAGTCTATAGTAGGAGCCCCGGCGTGGTTCTCCTTGAAACCCTTGTTTTACTTCAATTCGTTAATTAATTTTTTGAACAAAAGTTAGGCAGCCAAGGCGCCCTCCCCTCCCCAACAGCACCTCCCTCTGCGCGACCCCTGCTTTGGGATTTATATCACAGAAATATTGTTTTATTTTCACTCAACTTTCCAAAAATTAAACTTGATTACTGTGTACACCACATGAATAGAAAAACACACCGATTTCCTTTCTTTCCGGTCATTTCGTCTCAAACCCCGATGACTAGAACTTTTTTTTTTCCTTTCGAGTTATGAGCAGTCGACCGCAAAGCAAGGCAACAAAGCCGCCGCCGGGCGCGGGAAAACAAGAGTGACTAACCCGCAAACGATTTTAGTTTTGCATCCGACTGGTTTGAAAGTTCGCAAAGTTTTATCATCCAACCATAGAGCAAAGCAAAAACGAAAACAAAGGAATCGGGTAATTACTTTCGACACTCAATCGATAACTGTTCTAGCGGTAATACCCTTTTACAGGAGTCACGGAACATCACTGGTTTCACTTTCGAGAAGTGGATGCGTAATGGAGAATCACAAAAGCAGCAATTAGTTCAGCAACCTGAGACCGGAAGTTGCATTGCCAACGGGTATAGCGACCCTTTCTGCTGCCAACAACATTCTTCTCTCCATCATCACTACATTGGGCAATGTCCTGATACTGATTGGCCATTACTCTCGACAGATCCCTTGCTCTAAGAATGGGTTTGAACTACAGACAAGTTGTCAACTTGAGGCGCGTAAAAACAGCTATATATATATATATATATATATATATTTTTTTTTTTTTTTGGTCAATAATCATTTCAACAGGACTTGCATTCACCTTTGGAGCGGTCAATTACGCTGAGCTCGTTGTTTATGTTGTGCTTTGCGCGATCATATCAGCCTTCTGCTAAGCCAGCATCTTTCTCGCCCTGCGCCAACAACAAGCACAGGTTTAACAAAGCAATGATACCTTGCAATCGAATGGCAGCAGGCTTCCCCTAGATATTGCAATATACAAGAAGACAGTTTTTGGCATAGCGTGGGTGCATTTGGCCTTAGTTGCTTGTTACGCTCCTTATGTGATTTCCGTGACCGTATCAGCAACAACCGGATGGAATGGAATAGGCGCAAAGACCTTCAACACATCAGCAATGACCCTGTTTTTGTTGTCGCTGTTGTTGTTGTTTTAAATTCGTCGATAAACCCGGTACTTTACTGCTGGAAGATGAAACAAGTGAGAACAACGGTGAAGGCCATGGTATGGAAGATCTGTACGTCATCGATTTAGCTAATACATCCCCTTTTCAGGAAATAAGACGATAGATTGAAATGAAGAATAGAGGGCATTCGGATTGCAAATAAGGAAAATATCCGAAAATTTAGGCAGTTGCTGATGAATTCACCGTTTCGTAAAAAGATTAGGCTACGTTAATTTGAACCGAATCGTTAAAAATGCAGTCTCTGAAATGGCTCTCGTTAAGGGTTCCGCTGAGTAGAGATTCCGAAACTGTTTGAATTACAAACTTAGTCTGAAAAACTCGCTTAAACATGTAAAAGTTGTTAAAAAACTCGATTCTGGTAGAGATCAGGACAGGCATGTTGGACTGAGGCGTTGAGGACACATTTCACCGTTAAATCACACTCTGACGATGAAATTTTGTTTTATACCGCGTTGATATTGAATAAAGTCGGACCTTGAGTCAAGACAAAGCCTGCCGACAAAAGAGATTTTAATTTCCTACCAGTTGTCACAGTATGCTTAGCGTGACATGCAATTGCGTTATGTATTAGGCTAGTTCCAAGCTTGCATTGTCATTGCCTTATATGGGCATG
>BLFK01000190.1:1651399-1674334 GCA_014634185.1 Astreopora myriophthalma
ACTTTCTTTTAAATATCATCATATGAACAGACGCAATTTATTTATGCACTGACTTCAGAGTTTCTCTTTCTTTTCCAACAGTCTGGATTGACTCTCTTATGTTCATCCGCCAGGAGCTTAGCCTGGACCACATACTCGCTTCTGTCTTCCTGTTTCATGGCTTTCCATTTGTCTCCAAGAATCACACTGATTGCTCTGAATGAAAGGAACAGAATTGCTTTCAAGCATGTGCATAAGAAAGAAACGACTGCGGTTTTGAGCAGAGAATTAATCTGCATTTTTAAATGCAAACGCACGTCTTAATTTAGTGAAAATAAATTTGAAAAAAATTTATATAGGCATAAACATATACATAGACATATATATCTTAAAGGACCAATAATTGTTCAAAGACGCATTCGTTCAGACAAATACAGGAAATAAGCGAGGTAAATACGACCAAGGAGGGAAAATTTATATCATCGAAATCAGTATACAGCAAACCTGCCAACATTTACAGGCATTCGATGTCGAAGAAGGACAAAATAACATGGTTCTTAGCTTTTCATCTCCAACGAAAACTAAAATGCCCTACCTGTTGTCTTTACCGGGATGGGCCTGGGTGATTTCCGGTCTAAACTTTTTAGCAAAGAGCATGAATGCATTCATGGGCCTCTTGTTGAACTGATGAGCTCCATTTCGTTTCAGGCGAGTTGAGGGACAATGTGACTTGGATAGAAGCTTGGTACGCCTATGACTGTGTACTTCTTTATCCTACGAAGGTCAATAAAAGGAGATTTGAAGACCGACCTGAGCACCTTAAAAGCAAACGTTGGAATAATGGTACCAGTCCCAAGCCATTACGTTTTAAGTCTTAACCTTCCATCTGGCTCTTGGGCGTTTCTTTTCCTCTCTAGACAAAAAAAAAACTCTGAAATGACTTCGAGTCGAAATAAGCGCATCACGTGCTATCGGCCCAAACAATAAACCCGTCCGAAACCAATATTCTCGGTTAAAGTAATTGAGCGTACATTACCCGAATAGGAAAAAAAAAACCAGACACTATTCAGGCCCAAGGATTGCGGCTTCATTTCATAAGAAATCACGTAAACTGCAACTTCATCTATTTGGAACATCTCATCGTTGATTGGGACAGGATTGACATACCTTAGCCATACTGCTCAGAAGGGCAGCCATCGACACATCAGTGAATTCAGACCTAGAGAATTAAAATAACGACCCTGGTTAAATTGTACATTTAAAGATCAGATAGCGCAGTCGACAGAAAAATGAACACAGCGAGTAAAATGAATACAGTCAGTCAATCGATCGATCGATCGATCAGTAATAATGGCTCTATTCAGGTTGACTTACAAGTTTCTGTCCCCATCATTACAACACGTCACAACATCCGGGTCATAGGGTAACAGGCAAACGTCACCCCTTTGCAGTGGCAGACATCTTAGCCCATAATGCAGTTCGGTGACTGCAGGGTCGAGCGAGGCCCAACGGGATGTGTCCTTTACAAAGAACGGGAGGTCAGCCGTAATTTCGGCCTGTAAGCTGCTCTGCTCGTTATTGCAAGATTTGAAAGTAACAATGAATTCATCCTGAAAAGCAAACAGAATCCCAGTGAACAACAACTTGATGCAGACGTCTATTGAACACATTCATGTTTAGTATATCACAGTGATGTTGCCAGTAGGTCGGACTAACTGGCCATAAGCATGCCACACGATGGTAACTTTATTACATGCAGTCTTTCTCGTTTGAGGGTTTGTGTGTTTTCTCCACAATGGGATGATGACAGGATCGGCCGCAGCTGTCTGGATTATGGGTGTAACTGATAATAAACGCTAGGTAACACTGGCTGGGTCCGATTAAGGATAATTGACCCCTCCCGCCCCGCCCCTCAAACAACAACAACAACAACAGCAACAACAAACAAAGCTCCTCTCCATTTCCCTGAGACGTCGGAATGCTCAGTACGAACCTCCACCTACTCCCCATGTGCAAAATGGACTTACGTATACAGCATATACAGAACTTAAAACCAACTTCCACTTAAACAGTATCAGTGATCGCGCAAATGGGTTGTGAATCAATTGAAAAACACGTACGCTATTTTCATCATATTTGGTGTTAATCCGCTGCAAGTCAGTTACTTGAAGTCCATCTTGGAAAATGTCCTCGGAGACTTTCTCCATTTCATTATCGTCCACTGTTCTCCATGTCCTTTCGTCCTCATCAGGGAATTTGATTCTCGTTCCCGTCATGAAGGAGCGCCACTTGCCCGATTTCATGGCCTGTGACAATGATGCCCGAGGAGGAGAGGCAGAGCTGCTTTCTTGCGTTCGCGTCTCGGCTTGTTGGAAATCCTAAGAAAGGAAGGTACTTGGTCGGTTCAACTTGGTCGGAAAGCCTTCAAGTTAGTGTTCTCTACAAATGCCGCGAATCCCAATGAGCCAATTTATCCAATAAAGTACCAGTGGTTAATAATTTTTTGCACCAAAGTAATCAACTAGCTTTGCGCACAAATTTTAATGAGTTTTAAGTCGAAAAGAAAAACTCAGCCAGTGTTGTCGGTTACACAGCAAAGAATGAACTTTCATAAGGTTCAATATTCGCTTTTATTTATGTAAACCACGGGACATAAGAAAGTATGGTACCCGGGAATTGATCCAGAAAGTTGAGAGACTTTTAAGATTTTTACACCTAGAGCTCGCTTGACCATGTGTAAAACTATGATTTCTCCGGCTATTATATAAAAGCTGGCTTTTAACAAGTTTTCAGTTCAAGGTAATTGTAGGAAGGTTTGATTCGGGGCTTCTACTAAACGCAAGCCTGGTGTGTGCACTCGTCGATTCTCAAAACCCCGCCTCAACCTGTTAATTCCTTTTGATTGTCATTTTGCTTTACAACATACCATTTGCTTCGGGTCAACTAACTGAGGTGGTGGACTATCACCATCACTGCGCTTGGCGTCGACGTTTTCACCCCTGACTTCTCGCACCAGTGGACTCTGAGGGCTTGTGGCAATCCAAGCGAATTCTGTCAGCAAGTCAGTTACTTCGTGGTTCAAGTTGAGTGCTGGAGGTATGGCGCGAGATTTAGATGGCATCACTTCAACCTTTCCTGTATAAGGACAAGAACAGTGGGGCATAAGCACCTTTCATCTCCATTTGCATTTCAGGGGAGCAGGATTGGAGCAGGGTTGGCGCAGTGGTGAGAGCCCTCGCCTTCCACCAACGTGGCCCGGGTTCGATTCCCGGTCTCGGCCTCATACGTGGGCTGAGTTTGTTGGTTTCTCTACTCTGCTTACAGAGGTTTTCTCCGAGTTCTCCGGTTTTCCCCTCTCCGCAAAAACCAACATTTGATTTGTAGTCTCCCCAATTAGTAGAGCACTCGTGCTCGGCTAGATAACCTGAGACTTAATAAACTGATTATTAGTATTATCATTTGGCATTTTGGAAACAAGTATTTTATATGCCTGCGCGAGACGTGGAAAAAAACAAACAAACAAACAAACACACCGACAAGCAACAAAACAGGTAGTGGACTCATATGAGAACAGTAGTCTCTTTCGAAGCAACTGTCTGCATTCCGAATTGGAGCTGCGCTCGAGGTCATAAAAGGCGCTGCATTTGCACCGACAAACGCAAATGGTGAAGAACCGTTTTGGTGGCTTGGATAACCAGAAGTAGAAATTGTGATCTAATCTCAAACTAAAGGCCGTAAATGTGCCAGCGCGTGGTTTGTTTGGCGTGATAAGAACCTTTGAACTCCCCTTCAAGACTCTACTGAGTGTCAAGTCAAGTAAAGAAATGAGGTACTAAAGAAAGGGCTCTAAAGCGTGACTTCAAGTTAGATGTGCGAACATTTACTTTTATCCTGTGAACATTGTACCTCGGAAACATCCCATAACACTGGTTTCACCATAGCTACACTCATTTAACTCATAACTAGGTGCTGGAGATATGACATTTTGCTTTTGGATGGTGACTGGTCAATGAGGAACTTAAGTTGTTGTTTGCTTTCTAATCTAAGCCGTTGATCTCGTGTGATGAACGTTGTGGACTCCCAATGCTTCTGCAAATATTTAGCTCAACATAAATGACAGCTGCAGATCACTAAACTACTGCGTGCTGGATTGCATCAATCAAATGCCACCCAGAGCGTGCTAGCTTTTGGCACTGATGAAAATTCTAAACCACTTCTGACTATCTCACATGACAAGGAACAGGAAAAGGAAAAACAAAACAAAACAGGGACCGCCATTAATGCGATGTCTAAAAATACGAGCGGCAGTGTTGCATGCGATTTTGCAAACGAGAATCTGTTGATCAGTTGGCAACACTGACGCGAATATTGCACATCGCCTCTACTTCATATACAAGACATTAACACGAAACAAATCAGACGAAAAGGACATGTAAAACAAGCGAAAACAGCCGTTGATCAGCGCGCTCGAGTGTCGAATGTAATTATGCAAACTTCTGCATCATTATGCGTGTGATTGGCTGCCACATTCTGAGCCAATGAAAAGCAAAAGTGAAAACAATTATGCCGTGCTGACGCGCCTTTTCCCGCGCTTAGAGGCAGTCCTGATCGACTATTAGTTTTGGTTGCGCGACACTCGGTTGAAAACCGCTCCAATGAAATTTTCCCACCATGTGTCATCAATGAGGCAGGTGACCACCAATAATTCTTTTCAAAAGTGTCGTCATTAAAATGCTTCAGGGTCACCACTTTGACCCTACTAGAAGCACACAATTTGTTTTCAATCGAAAATTGAACACGCATTTGGGGTGTCCAACACTTTCGTGTGACAGAACTTCTATAAAAGCAGAAATTATTAAACACAAAGGACATGAACCAATTTGACTTACTGAAACGGTAAAAATGAAAGTGCTTAAACCCAGGGCCTTCCACTAGTAACCGATTTCAGACGATGTTTAATTTCATTTCTCCATTAATGCATGTAACATGGATATGGCCCTGATAAAGCGTGTTCGCTTTTGTGGTTACTCTCAATTGACTCTTTTCCAGCTTTGTCAAACTCAGTGGTGTCACAAAAAGGACGACCAGTTCTCCAATAATAAATACATCATGGCCAAAAGCATCGCCTCAACAAGATTTTTTTAAAAGTACCTTGGAAACCCGTTCAGGCAGTAATTCTTTAGAAAGTAATAATAATAAAACACTGTACACTCAGTTATTAAACACGAAAAACATAAATCAACCAATTTAAAACAGAGAAGGTCGGCACTTGCAAAATCATAGTAGCGCCCTTGCAGTGGACAAGTTTGGGGCAAGTCTTGAGATTATCTGCTTAAGTGTAGAGTGAGAAAACTCGAAGGGAATTTGGCAAACTCGCAATGGCACGTATGGAATTAAAACTAATCAACTTAGGCATATTATTGAAGGAGGCATTAAAGGATTTCAGCTTCAATCTGCAGCGGTCCAGCAATCTGACGCTCATCAGCGAGAAACATTTTGAAGTTCAACTTCCACACTTCTGCGATTACATGCCCGGCAGACTTGATACTGCATCCAAAAATTCAAAAAGGAACATCGAAAAGTAGATTGAGGGGAAGAAATGCCCCTTTTCCACGATTTAACTGCAAGTAAGTCTGGCGGAGATAATTCTTGTTGACGTCAGATTTGTTAAAAAGCCGATAAACTCCATGTCTCAAAAAAGTCACAATTAACTCCGGTGAAAGTTCCCGCTTTTTTTGATGCGTAACTATCTTTACTATTTTATACCACTTCAATAAGTTATACGAGAAATTTCTGTAATTTGATGGGCTGAAAGTAGAGCTATTTCAGCATTTTTAGAAACAACTACATTTGAAAACTACAAATAAATAAACAAATTAATTAAGAAAATCTTGAAAAAAAAAATAAAATGCAAATATCAATACAAACGTATTATTTGTACTTGATATTTGGAATAAATACCAAGAGATATCTGAACATTAAAATTGTCCCAGAATTTCACTGGCCGGATGGCTCGTAAAATTATGTCTAACAATCTTAAAATGCCCTTCGTGGACATTATGCTAAATATGACTGCAAATTATGCTGACGCCTATACAAACATTCTCACCTATTATCAGCCTACGCGGGCAAACTTATAATACGACTGAAATATGACTGAAGTTTTTTTGTTTTTGTTTTTTTTGGGGGGGGGAGCGGGGCAAGAGAAGGGTGCGTGCGTATCTTTCTAGGGAGGTGGGTAATTAAATCAAACTTCTGTCGCGTGACGCGCCTCGGTTATGTTCTTCGAATGCATCTCCCACTTAGCCTTTGATCAGTTTTAAATGACTCACGTTTTTATGCTGAATTCAGGGAAATTTCGCAGTTATCAGTGTAAAAAATAGCATTGCAAGAACAGCTGAAGATATTCAATATATACTCTTCTCAGGAGATATTCCAGTCGTGAAAACATCTTGGAGACAAGTCGAACCGTGTGGTAGTTGTTTTTAAAACGGTTCCTTTAATTGAAATAATAACAAATTATGCATTTGCGGTGTTTTCAATAAAAGCATTAACCTCTCAACAATCATGTATCGGGGCAGAGTGGAAGTGAGGCCCTGTTCATGTGATTGTGGAGTCTGGCACGTTTTCCCTGCATGCAAATGAATTTTTATTCACTATCCCCCCAATTTCATTTTAGTCTAAAACTTCCCAGTGAGATGGTCGGATCAGACCAATTTCAGCTGACGACGAGGAACCAAACTTTGTATAATTTTCTTACGTGAACGCTGACCACGGCCTGTATTTTGGGTTGCTTTTGACGATTTTAATTTGCCGGGAATTGCCGCACTCTGATTCATGCTTTGAACAAAGAGGCAACTGAACAAGTAAGAACAAGCTCACAGTAAACACTTGCACCTTGTTCTTGTTCCTGCAAGCAGACTTGGTGCCATCGCCAATTTTTATTTCATCTAAAGGTGGGTTGAAATTCCCAAACAGGTCAGCCTGGATCATATGAAAAACCCCTGAGGTGAGCCATTTTCTATTCTTATCTAAAGACAAGGAATCATGATCACGCTTGCCAAGGAAAACAAAATAAAAAATGTTGGTGAAAAGACATTGCCATCCAAAAATGTTCCTAGTCTGGGCAAGTCCAATCAAGGGGAAAAGCGCTTGTAAATAAAGCCGGAGATGGAGAGAGAATTTACCAATGCTTCAAATTAAAGACTCGTGTTTTACAGCTACGGGAGACAACTTCGCCGACTGCATACAGGTTAGCAAGCGAGACAATAGAGATTTAAAGAAAATAAAAACGAGAAATCCAATGAATCATTTGATGAGACAAAGGTCTTTTGCAGTCATATAAAGTTCTGTTTGTGTTGAGACATCATTGTGACAGATGTCCTGGCACAAAGAAAGGAAGCATACCTCAACGTGACAGTGAACCATGTAACCCACAAGATCAAGTGCGACGTTAGAAGCTCTTTCATACCACGCCAAAGGCGACTAAAATGTCGTTGCATACATCAAGTAATAAAATGCGAGATTTGCTCATTTTCCCCCGAAAATTAGTAAAACTGACCTGTCACGTGCCTGGCGGGCTTTTTCTCTCGTGCGTGGTTTGAAAATAGAGGGTAAAATAGATACCATCAAAAGTCAGTTTTGGAATTTTTGCGGGTTTCTTTCGGGAAGTTGCCTCCTACGCCTTAACGGTGATCTGCTCCGATAAAGACTGATTTGGCTTGATAGTCATGAGAAAAAGGCCACAGCGCAAAGTTTGACATACAGGAATGTTATTGGCATACTACGTAAATCTGTTTAACTGTCGGCCTTGGATCCCGTGAACCATCACCAACTGAGAATAGACGATAAATACTGCCTTATTTTTTACTCCTTTAATTGGGCCCAAAGTGTTCAAGGAATCAAAGTATCATACTCAATGACAGGACAAACTGTAAAGCTATTCTGTCAGATATCAGAAAATTAAGTTTCGCTCAATGTGACATGAAGCACTGACTGATCACTGCTATTTTGTGGGTAAATACAAATGGCTAAAAATTGAGTAAAAGCCAAAATTATTTTATTTTATTTTTTTTACGAAGTGGTTACCGAAAGTTCTCTCAAATAGCTGCTCTGTGATCGAGAAAACATTTCACGGTCGAATGTTTTGAAGAAGGCTCGTGGAGGATTCAGGCAAACTTCTTTCGGCGAAAATTGAAGTAAATTACAGTGACACGAATTTCCACTTGGTGCAATCCTCTGAAAGTGATAAATCAAACCTATATTGAGATAAGCCTTGGTAAATTTTCTGGCTGCGTGATACATCAAGGCAAGAAGTCAGTTCAATATTGTACCATGCACAAAAACATTCTTCGCTGGATATTTCGCGGGAAAAGGGACAAAATATGTTAGTATTAACTTAAAC
Organism: Astreopora myriophthalma; assembly: GCA_014634185.1. NCBI lineage: Eukaryota > Metazoa > Cnidaria > Anthozoa > Scleractinia > Acroporidae > Astreopora > Astreopora myriophthalma. The sequence continues at coordinate 1,659,783 of BLFK01000190.1, forward strand.
GAAAAGTAACATGGTATCTTTTTTCCAGTCACTCGCTAGCTTTTTGGAAGAAATCATTGCACACGATTACTGTTTTAACGAAAACGTTTGCAGACTAACGAGTAATTGCAGTAGACTAAGTTGAATTCAGCATACCTTCATTTTCAACGTCACTGACACTATCCATCTTGATTTCATCGCTGTGGACTTTTTCAGAATGATACTTTAAGCCATTAGAATTCTTGAATGATTTGGGGCATCGAGAGCACTTGTATGGCTTGTGCTGTCTTTCTTTACGAAAGGGCTGCATCAGGCACGATTTCTGCTCGAAACTGGCCTTGCGTTCTAAAACGAAATTGGTAAATAGTGAGTCCATTAGGATGAAGCCTCAATCTCTGTGTGTTAGCCGGCCGCTAAATGCACTCTAAAGCTCGACAGAGCTTGTGAAATAGCTTTATATACCTCGACAACAATGCGTTAAAACTCGTTCCAGTGTTCACTGACTTAAGCAGGATCATGATATTTTCCCGGCCATCCAATAACTGTGCCGATGATTTTCATCACGAGAACCTAGCATGCATCTCCTTAGCTACCTGCTTCCGACAAATGTGAAGACAGTTACGTTGTAACAGAAACAAATGCCAAGGGCTTTGCGTTTTTTTTTTCTTCACACCCACTCATTTTCATTTAGCTGCATGCGGCCAGAATTTCGTATGAATACTGTTCGCTCTATCTGTTTTTGAGAGACAAAATGGACTGAGGAGACATGCAGGCCAAATTGACCTGAAATATTAAATGTTACATTTTCATTTTACCAAAATACTGGGGGAAAAAAAACAGAAGCACGTGAAATACTTTGATTGATTCATTGCAAGTTCATACAAAGTCGTAAAATTCTTGGGGTTCCATACAGAACTGAGGTAAAACGGAAAATTAATTGCCCAGCAACAGTTCTACCTCATAATTAGAAGACGGACTTGACATTTATTGTCCCAAGCTCAGTAAACTAGTAACTGCGAGAGAAAAAAAACGAAAAACAAAAACGGACTCGCATTAGGATCGTGACCTTTGCACGCCTCTCAGGAATTTGTTTTGTTTCGTTTCTTTACCTCGGTGACTTACTGAAGTGTATTTTTAAGTATTTCGCTTTGGACTATGACCCTGAAAAATTGCAGACCAAAATAGCCGACCTAGGGAGGTGATCTTAAAATCAACTTCCGATGTCCTTTTTTTTTTTTGCCAATGATCGTGAAAGGTATCACATTAAAATCTCATCTATAACAACGATAAAACGATAAATTGATAAAACTGAGGACTTAGTAATAAATTTTGCAGGACAGAAAATGAGATAACCTGTTTTCGATTTTAAAGCTAAAGAGAAGACTGCTGCACTCAGTTTCAAACTTTGACATTTCAAATGATGTCGAGTTTTAAGACTGATATGTAGATTATGAAATGACAAACCAGTCGTGACAGGGGCGCGCTTAAAAAAAAAAACTGCGAATTAAGAACATCACTCATTGTTACTTTTCTTGCATAACATTTCTTTCCTTTATATCCTTTTAAGCAGAACCTCTTTACAGTTTGAAGTATGAATTTCAAGAGATCAGTTTTGGTAGTAAGCAAAACAGATTGCTACGTCGTTAAAAGGCGCGCGGTCGGCGAACGGGAAATCCTGATTTATGCATGGATTAATGAAATTGGATTAGAGATTAAGGTAGGGCGCTAACAAGTCATGAATCACGCCCTTCCTTGCAAAAGCGAATGAAGTGAAGTTTGCGTTGCAGGCAGATAAGCTGAAGTCTGTGTTCCAGGCGGATAAGCAGAAACGTTTTAGCTTCTCGCGCACATGAAACTTCAAAGAGAACCGTTTCCCGTCTGTCCTTTTTGGATTTTTAAAACTAAAAAAACACGATCGCGAAAGCTTCGTTTGAAGCAATTACAAGTTTAGTTTGTTCAAATTCTATTGGCCACCTGTATTGTACATAGTAAAGGAGCCTTGGCGAAGAAGTAAACGAAAAAGAAGAACGCTGCAAAGACTCAGATATGTTAGAGAGGGAAAACAAAACGTCTGTGAGAGCTTTTTAATACATTTTCGTAGATTTCTTTGCCGCCTTCTGCTAAACGACAACCGCGGCTGGTGAAATGACCAAATTCCAGGAGTTGTGGAGCACGTGAACTCACGACGATACATCATTCTTTCTTCTTGAGCACGGACAGCTTTCATAGTCGACTAACTCCTAGGCACTGAGTTGATGCAATTTATACACGATACGACTCGGATTTAATGGCAGTTATTACAATAACACTAATCATTTATGTTTCTGTCGGAATGACGTTCCCGTAGCAGAAGTCATCAGTTGTCATCGCCTTTGCATAAGCCCCCTAATATCAAAAGCTAAGCACAGCACCTCAATCGCTTTGGCCGGCCCCTTGATAGCACATTACATATGGTGGACCTCAGCTGGCGTGTACAGCCATCTCATGACGGTCAGAATCTACTGACGCAGTGGCCGACGGCAGTTGTGGCCCTCTTGAAGCAAGCTAGTGCGCGTCACAGCGTGGTTCACATTTAAAAATTATTCTTGCCTTTCTAAAATTCGTCACTGCACTTGTACACCCCGGTTTGAGTTCCTTCCAGATTTTTTCTTTTTTTTTCCTTCTTCTGGAATAAACATCTGATCGCCTAACTTTTCTTAAAGTTCAAAGTTTAGAACATGTTGTAAACTCGAGGTTAAGGTTCATTAATTACATCAACTAGAAAAAGACTTATTAAGAGGGGCTATGGATAGTTACGGGTTTCTGAGGAAAGCAGGTCGGACCATTGCAATTGAATTTACGAGGTACTATACATTTAGCTGCCTTTCCAACTATTAAAACCGAAGAGCTCTGTACAGAATGTTTTCTATTTAAGGTCTCAGTCCTCCAACCAATAAGAAGGGTACTCGACTTCAAATACAACATATCTGTGCGTTGCTGTAAAAAAGAGAATACAAGCCATTTTCCAGCCATGATCTGCACCTTGCCATAATTGCAAAGGGTGAGAAAAGCCTGAGTTAATTAAGATTGTTAAGTCCAGGTCTTCCAGCATCAAATATCCAACATGAAATATCCGGCAGTATCAAATAAATGTATGCAACGTTTTAGGAAAGGCCCAGCGCGCAGACTCAGTGTTTGGCGATACGACGGAACTCGAAACGAGTCTCGGGTCCTCAGACAAACCTGTGACCAGTATGGTATTGAGTTGCAACTTTAAACACAACTTGTTTCTTTCCAGCCAGTGACATTCTCCGACCCCGGCCGTATGTCGTATTTTCCTCGGAAGAGAGACAACAGCAACTCAACGAATAACACATCTCGGGTTCGCCACACAATAATTATGGCGTTGAAGCTGATCCCGCAATTCTCTCCAAACTATATGTAGCTGAATAAACATCGCTTCTGCTGTGTTTAAGAAGCAACCATTCTAGCATAATATTTCTACTGAATTCCTCGACTTCCACACTTTTACAACCGAGCTGACGATTTTTATATTTCCGTGATAGAGAGAACACGAAGCACAGCAACCGCTAGATAGGTTTGGACTGGCGCTGACCGAGATGAGACGTAAGAATCCTCTTGGCTTCTTCGGTAAAGTGACAAGGAAAACGTTTTAATTTGCTTAATCGTTTACCCAGACTTGAGTAAAGATTCGGATAATGGCCATTTGATAAGGAACTTTTCAATGGTACCAGAAGCTTCCAGAGCTGATTATATTCGATCCTCGGCCTTGACGAAATTTTATACGGCACTGGTTAATGCAATCTATTCTTACAAAAATATTCAATTTCGCGGACCTGCATGCGTTTAGACAGCTCGTACGTGATTTACCTATTCAATCCGGACAATGGTTTAATTTAGAATGACCTGAAATGTATATAATACTCTAAGCTACTAGATACACATATGTTCTCGCCAAGCGGATTCACGCTTGAACGTCTTAACGAGTTTAAATGCTATATTATAAGTGAAGCTGTCGAAATCCAAGTGAATGTCGATTTAATTACTATCTATCTACTTCCGCTGAAAGGGAAAATACCAAAAAATGGTTGCAATATTTAGATATCTCAGTGGCTATAATGCCGACGAAGCAAGAACATATTCTTTCACTTAACCATGATCCCAACTAACGGAATAAAGTTGGAACCAATCACGAGCTATTGATGGCTTTTATGCACTTACATGGTACGCTTCCTATTACCGCACTTGAATAGTTCCCCGGCGGCTTGAGTTCAAATGGTTCGAACTACCTGCTGAACTTGTCCGACTTCATGAGGGTCGAGATTCTAAAATTAATGCTGACGCAGAACATTCAGTTTCACTCTTTGCTACAGAGACTGGTTAATTAATGATCCGTAACCCCTTGCAGCAGATTTTGGTGCTGCATTCCAAAGAATAAAATCTTTTTCGAGACTCGAACAACTTCGTTTTAGAGTGAAATCTCTCCTGGTCCGATTGTATATATTTGCGACATGTAGCCACTTGAAAAATAAAATTTCAAGGCATGTTAAACTAAAACTTTCTCCCAAGTTACGTGTTCTAACTACAACGGGCCGCTGCATTTCGCTCGTTTTCGCTACACCAAATAAATTCACTTCAAGGCTCAACTGTGTGGTGAACAAAATCAGACAAAGAAATCACTTGCATGTGCGCACTTGTTAATGACTCAAACAAGCACTGCGAAAATCACTGCATGAAAGTGAACGAAAAACGCAGAGGACGGAAACATTAACAAGATTAAGCCAACGATTTTCATACTCAAACCTTTAGCAGCCTGTTGATGCGTTGATACTCCGAATCTTTCAAGCCAAAAGTGCCAACGAAATAGTGCAGCGAGAGAATTCAACTGACCGACGAGGTTAGATAAACCGGGATTAGTGAGCGATAGGATCTTTGCAGAGGCCTGTTCTTGCAGAACACCCCAGTATTACCTTATTCTCTTATTCTGCGAATGCTATTGTTCCGAATAGAGACGTCCTGTTGAGAGAAATTTGCTGATCTAATTAAAAATTAAGGACGCTACAAGCGGTTTCCAGGTAAATTCATTCCGTTTAAGAGAAATTGCGCAAGAATGAATGAGCATCCTTTTATACTTTCTGATTATCAGATTATCGATAACGATAAATAAATGGACCGTGAATTGTGATATGTAACAAAAAAAAAAAAAAAGCGACGCACGATAACAAAAATTGTCCAATATCGTTATCGCTGGTTATTCGTCCAACGTACAAGATGGGCTCTTGGTCAGCCTCGTTCACATGACTTTTTAACCAGGTAACCTAAAACAACCTGCTGCGAATGTCTATAAATCGAGTTTGCCTAAAATATTTTAGAAACTATAACATACGAACGACAGGAATAGGAATTCGTTCGCATGGAAAGTTTTGCGGAAGTCTCCGTCGCGTCTTGCATTGCACTTCAATAATTTTGTTGATCTCATTAGCCTGGTCGCCTTAAGAAGAACTAATTCATTGGCCTAAAAAGTGTTATTTTCAAAATGTATTCATTGATGATTTCTACCTCTACCCACAACAAATGAATTTCGAAATTATCATTTACCGAAACCGTAATACTCTCAAATGCTCTAGTTAAAAAAATTATAATTAACGACAAAATAATAACGACAAAAATAGGAATTCGGTCGCATGGAAAGTTTTCGGAAGTCTCCGTCGCGTCTTGCACTTTAATAAAGTCTGCACGCGTATTTTGTTGATTTCATTAGCCTGGTCGCGTTCAGGATAACTAATTCATTGGCCTAAAAAGTGTAATTTTCAAAATGTATTCATTGATGATTTCCACCTCTACCCACAACAAATGAATTTCGAAATTATCATTCACCGAAACTGTAATACTCTCAACTGCTCTAGTTAAAAAAATAATAATAATAATTAAAACAAACCCATCCGAAACAATAGAGTTATGTAAAAGAAATGCCACTAGTTTACTTCAGTTTAAGCAGTATTTCATTTTTTCATTTTTTTAAAAGAATTTGAAGTTCCTTGCATGGTGATCGAAACTCGGAGGACAAGTAAGGACAAATTTATACCAAACGGATATAAAAATATTTTGATTATGTTACAAATAACACAGACCCATAAATGCTAGCTGTCGTTATAATTGAATATGCAATCATTTGTACTGAGTCTTGTTCATTCATGTCAACTAGACCACTGCCGAATCAACCAGGAAAATATTCTACGCTTGTCGTGCTATTAAGTATATAAAGAGCTGGAGCCGGTTTTGTTTTATTTATTTATTTTTTTCCACCTAATCCTCTTTCCCTTGTATTTATAATTTCGGCGTTCATTTTGAAATTCGTGTTCCAAAAAGGTCTTATTAATCTCAGTACAATAAAACACAAACATAGACGAAAAAACAATATGCGAAATACTACTGCATGTCAATAATAGTACAGACGTATCGATGGTTGTTGTTGTTGTTGTTGTTTTCTTAAGCCAAACGCTGAAAATGATCGGTTTAAAGAGAAAATTGGTGATGCTAATGTTTTTTCTACCCTTAACGTGTATGTGGCTTGTCGCGCCGGAAATGGAAGTCTGTAGGTACTTTGCTTCCACACAAAACTCTAGGCATCAGAAGCCTTTGATAAAGGTCCTAACAAGGCTTGTTCGCTATACATCTCAGTGACGTCTGCCCAAGCCGATTTTTAGTGTGTACGGACATTGAATACGGCAATTTTTCAGTTTCGAAAACCGCATCAGTCTTGCTCGAACAAGGCCGTCGGTTAATTAACAAGTTCAGTCCGTTTCTGATATAGCGACCGATATACCCGACTTTCCAGACTTTCTATTTTGACTAAAAACGACCTTTTATTGTTTCCCGGATTCTGGCATACCCGCGCCCGTTTTCGAGCTTTTTCGGCTCAGTGAAATGAAGCTCGCGAAGCAATTACTCTTTGTTCCTATCTGCACAGCAACGGCCGTATGCGGAAGTTTGGAGGTCAAGAGCCCGACCGCGAGCTGCAGGCTTCTCTCGACCCAGAAGTCAGCTTCTCTCATTTATTTCAACTGTTTTAACTTCAGGTTTTCGCTATTTTTAGCCGGTAGCACAATGAAAATCGAAAGAGCACTTTAAGTAGTATTGGTTGATGGCATCATCACCGGCAAGATAAAATAACCAGAATTTCTTGAAAGGGCTATTGTAATGAAAGAGAAATTTCAGCGGTAGATAACCAAGATAGACTCTTTACTGACGGTCAAGTTTTTCCTTTGTATAACTTGCTTAGAATTGGATGTAACGTATACCAGCTCATTCTTTGCCCCAGATTCACTGTTTCTCTAAATTCTTGATTGAGAATCGGCCGGGTAGAAAATTAATGAAGTGTTTAAATGTTTCACTAAAAGAATTTTACCAAAAATCGCGATCCTTCGTGTGACTTCCCCTTTAACATCTGATTTTGACTTGGGAAAAAACACTCAAATAAATAATGATTAAATAACAGACACGGCAGCTTCGCGAGGTTTTGCGAGTCACATATTTCTAGTTTTATTTCTTTATCTATTTAATTTAATTTAATTTATTTTATTTTTTCACGAGTCAAAATCGTTTGCATGAGAATCATTTGCGTGAGAGGGACATGGTTGTGTGTTTAGAACAAAATGTACAATAATTATTACCTCCTGAATTCAGTGAGAGTATTAATATAAACACGAGTGCACATTGAAATGCCCGTATTTCGACCGGAAGAAGTTGAAGACGCCTTAAATGTACCGGAATGGCAGATGACTTTATATAACATCACACGCAATAGACAGTATTAGACAGCTGAAATTAATTGCGCCTTAACGACGCAAATATGCATATGTATGAGCTAATCGTTTGATGATATTTTGCCCTCTTGAACCACACGGAAGCATCCTCGGGCGTGGTGACAGTCAGGGAAGGCGCTTTCGGAATCGATGGCTCTTAGGCGATATTTTTAATTGTCAACAATCCAGCCAGGCTCGGAGATAAAAATCCTGGAGCAGCCGAACCTTTGAGTACAAACGGTCAAATCACTGGCCCGTCTTCAATTGAACCAAAATATAGCCTCTAATTTGCTGTCATCTAGCTCCAGCTGTTTCAAACTGGTTATCCACTCACCATGGTCAAGTCGTTATTCAGCTCTAAAATCGCGCTACTCTTAAGTTAAACTCTTTCTTTCGCCGATGATTTTTTACAGTCCACGACACTTGATTTGTATATGCATACGGTGTGGGATTCGTTGTTACATGAGTAAAATTGAAATGTTTTCACACATATTGTACCTGGTCAGTGAATAGCGAGTTATCCAATTGTTCAGAAAATTTATATTTTAAATTTAGGCTGCAATTAAAAATGGTCCCAGCTTGCACATAATCCTTGTTAAAAAAGCCGCTGTCTATACTTTAATGCTCAATGGTTTGTAACTTTTGCAATTCTTTCCCTTACACTGTGTATAAACAAAGTTTATCAGAGAGGGAAAAACAAATCCCCAGGTGATGAATATCGCCACCGGCCAATAATTTTCTAATGGATTTTCACCCGTAGTTTGAACTTTGTTCAACATTAATTTAGTAACTGCCCATGACTGCTTGTTGGGAGAAAAGAAATCCGTGCAATATTACCTGTGATAAATGCTCGCACCAAACCAAAAGTTGCCACAATGTGGTGCATGTTTCTAACCTGTTTGCGTCGCTGCTAAGTTATCATCAATCAGTCGTGTCGTTTTACTTTAATTTAACAATATGCCAGTTTCATAAATCATGCCATGCAGCTATCAGGTTAATTCTAACTTGTACATATTGGATAATTATGAGAGCTGTATGTGAATAAGACGGCGGTCCCCGGCACACTAATACCTTCAAAAAACACTCAGCCACTGAAAAAACAACAACAAGAAGAACCACCGGCAGAATAAAGTTGGCTCGTGTTTTGTCTTGTCTCTGACTGCTCGGCTGGGCACGAGATATCAATGCAAGCAGTCACCGTGGTCTAAATACTCGTGGTCTGAGCATTTCTCTGTGAATGAAAATACGTCTTTTTATCAAATGATAGTGTTCATCGAATCAGGCTCTCTATGAAAGATACGGTTAAATTATAACTTTCTCGCGCTAAAAGCAAGGGAGTTAATGCAATCAACACCAGTTAATCCATCACGAACTAAATTTGCCATTATGGTTGTTTCAGTAAAAGATTATACCTTAATTTAGTGTTACAGCAACTTACTTAATCAGAATATATATATATATGCCATCAAAAGATATTGAAAAAGATTATAATTTCAAACGACGTTACACATTTTCATCTGGACACACCGGTTGACGCCGCTTTACCCCATTTCTCTTTACTGAGCGCCAAAGTACGCCGAAGATTAGATCTAAGTAGGATTCAAAAAGAAACCTTGTCGAGTCGCAACAAAAGCAAACACGACACTTAAGAAATTAGAAACCATACTTCAGTGGACTATCAGTTTACGCCTACTTAATTTTCTGATGTTTTCAATTGTTGTGAAAATATACATTTTTGGAGCCTGTAACTTCTGTCGCCTTCTGTGGTCAGTGCCAGCAATGTTATTTGAAACAGACCAAGCTACTTGACTGAAATGTGCCTATAAATCTGAATTGATCGAAAATTCGCCAGTGACATGGCAAATTGCTTTCGCGAGCAAGTAAGGTTAAGTTATTATAGTACCTGCTGTTTAGTAGACTAAAGGCAGGGAAACTAAATGAATTTATCAAACTGAACTACTACGCGATCCCAAAGGATTCGTGTAGCTCCGACAGAAAATGTTGCAATGTGCAAAAGTAGGACACAAGTGTACCGGGAAGGAATTATAGTTTAAAATTATCTTTATCGTTTGAATAAACCTGCGTTCCTTTTCACCAATTTTCCGTTACTTACGCTATTGTTTGTTTTGGATGGAAATCAGTTGAGAACTGTCATTGTCCCCTTCTTCGACGATGAACGCGTTGATTGTTTTAAACCCCACAACAATAACATAATAGCACATCACCTGATCTCTACATGGCTATTAGCATTACAATGAACGGCTTGAAAATTTCACTCTAACCGCGTATATTTCGTAATCAATAAAACGACCGCATCTCCACCGTGCACCGTTCATAGACTATTGCATTACTTTTAACGCCAACAACTCAATAAATAATGCAAAATTGCTTTTGATTCTGTTCTTTTTGCGTGATAAAAATCTTGATGACCTTGGGAAAGATTTTTAATATCACTCGATATTGCTGCAAAGATGCTTCTTGCCGAAACCTATTTTGCGGTTTGGTATTGTGTTTAGGAATGTCATTGAATCATCAATTTTTCATCGTGAACTTAAGGTCTAACGAAATTCTTCCAAGTGACCTAGAAATCAACAGTATTTGATCCATCTACTGTTGCAATAATTTTCGCTTCTATTACGATTGAATTGAAGAAATCACTAACTGTTTTAATGCTCAAGAACTGTCAGAAAACGAACCACTGCAATATCGCTGTAAATCGCCAAAGGGAAAACTGTTGTCTCAGGAGTTTTCATTTTGTAACATCCTGGGGGATTCCCCGATAGTAATTTTACTTTCCACACACTTCAAGTCGAAAAAAAACACGAACTCTCTTCTCCCAAAACAAGAGTGTTCAAACGACAAACAGCCGGATATGCTGTTTACGATATAAAACTATTGTACTATTGTTACATTTCTGAACACAGAGCCGTTTTGTACGACTTTGAGCGCGCGCAAGATCTTGCCGGTCTTGGGCAGAAATATACTTATATGGTAGCTCGACTGAACGACTTTGATTTCCTTATGAAGTTCGAAAGAAGCTAGAGAGATGCCGGTCGAGAACGTTTCATCAAAGTGTTCCATAGTCTCAGATTTGCAGTTTAAAATATCACGAATTGAATGAAATTCTTCGCACTTACCTTTATGTTCCAAAGGAAGCAGGAAAAAAAAAGGCACTATGGCACCAAAACTACGCGCTCTTTGTCAACAATGGAAAGATTTCGCAGCAAGTTCACACTAAATTGCCGGAGAATAACACTCCTGTGACCTCCAATTGTGATCAAAGAAAATTCTTACTACGGGCCACAAACGACGCCATTGTCCTCCAGATTTTTTTTACGCGAGTTGCTATATCAACACTCTCTCAGGAATTGTGATTGGCTAAACAAGACAATACAATGATCAAAATTAGTTCATTCATGTGCTGTTGTCACTCAGAGAATCGTCACGTGACATAGTGTGATTACGCGCGTGAAGTATGTGCCTGAACTTGTCCTAAGAGAGTGACAAGTAAACCTCTCAGTTGAGCCCGATGTCTTCCCTGTGAAAGCTCCCAAAAGCCTCAGGAAATCTGAACCCCTAAAATACCAGAGGAGTCCAGGTAAAAGGTCAGTTTTTATGTTTATAGCTGCCCTGTATCTCTCTTCTATCTCAATAAATTCACAGTTCCGTAAAATGGGAAGTGTGACATTTTCGCGCCATTTCAAATAAAGATGGCGTCTTAACATCAACAGATTCACTCGTATACATTCTCGTAGACGCAAATCGGAGCCATCTGCGTTGCTTTGTGTAAAGAGAATAATCATGTAATGCTCCTGTGAAGAAATGCTTGCACCTAAGCGGCTCTTTGACCCTTCTAAACTTGCAGTGACAATGTTATAGCGTGTATTTTTCGTGTTTCTGGAGTCACGAACACCATAATTATATTGTCCGAATTAAATTAAAGATTGTAAAATTAATTTATTAGAGCTTATATTCTGCTGACCACCAATGAGATTTTTTTCTGCACTGTCCAATATACTAATTGAAGATCAGAATATCATGGCTTGATGCAATTTGAAGGAGACATCATTGTCAATTGACAAGCTGAGACGAGGAGGTCATTTACGTGACGGACCTACATGTACAAGCTTACGTAAACACTTCAAAAGAGTGCGAGGGTGCGCGTTACTAACGTTAGTTCTTACAAGCTGTACACCCTTACCCTCCCTTCCTTCAGAAAGAAATTGTGAGGTGGGGGTGTCACAATGGCATCTCAAGGCAAGGGTTTTTAACCCAAGAGGCAGTCATATAAGTACCCAATTAATACTGCCAGAGCCCATAAGCCGGAGCGTACAATTCCCATTCTAAGGCTACATCATGGCAGTTTTACGGACCAAGCTATTTTCAGACGTTTTCCACTCAAAATGTTCAGTTCCAGTCCGCACGCTTCCAAACAATTAATTATGCAAGGCTTATGATTGGCTACCAAGGCTCCTGTGGGAAATCGGATTCACGGGAAAAGCCAATCTAAAATACCTCAGTCTATGAAAATGCTGTGACACCAATATATTGAAGTTATACACTGTTGAGGGTTCCTGATATTGCCCAATGTATGTTCTCTTCAGAAAGTTAGACTAGTGGTAAGGTTTCCCCACCCCTCCTTTCCATACAGGTATGTATCTTCTACTACTAGTTTGGAGAACTTTTTTAAGCATCAGCACTTGCTGTCTGTAGTTGTAAATTAATTCCCACAATAATGGCCTAAACTGTGTAATACATATTTGTGACCATGTGGGAAGAAAATTTTATCCAAAAATTAATCACTGTTTGCCTGTTTGTTTGTTTATTTTTAACTATTCATGCACCAATGATTTCCTTTATTTGGCATGGGGATAAACCGTTATGATTGCTTGAAATCCTCTGACACTTTATGTTGTTATGGTGCAATACCTCATCCCAGAAAATATTCTAAGTTGAAATCTTAAGATCTTACTAACATTTTAATGAAAATGCCAAGTAGTTGTTTTCTACTTAATTTCTTGTTATAAATATTCAATCCCAGGTGGAGATTAAGGTCTTAGTAACATCTTGTTTAAGATCTTTCATCTTGATCAGATCTTAGTGTGTGTTTTTTTCATGAAATCTTTATGGAAAAATTCAATTTTCAGCATTGAGGTATTTTACGATTCTGGTGAGGTTAGATCTTGCAAGATCTGTGAGTCCTTTTAAGAAACCTTACTCAAAGAAGACAAGAGCTTGATAACAATTAACTGAAGTCTAGAACTCAGATAAAGTTATAATACCAAGATGAAACCACACACATACATGTACTCATAATTATATGATCTTTCTTCAGGAAGCATTCTGGAAAAGAAAAGTACCTGACACAGAACAAAGCACAAATGTGCATTTTGCTTTTATCTTCTGTTTTGGTTGTGTTATGTAAGTGGCTTGTCGGCAATCACTTACCTGCTTGGTAGCAGCAGACAGCTGATGACAACCCAAACCTTGTACAGGAGCAGATTTGTTTGGAATTAAGTCAAGAAATTTGTCCCAAGAGAAGGTTGTAATTAATTAACTCTCAATGTAAACAATCTTAAGTACAGCAAGGGAGCTTTCTTTGTATCATTATTCTGCTCACTTGGTCTGATTTAATATAATTTGAGTACATGTGATGCTGTTGTTATTACTTTAGAACTGAATATGATGCCATAGAAACAGTCTGAAATGATAACTGTTCGTTTTACTCAAACTATTTAAGCAAAAAATTGGTTATGAACCTACAAATTAATTTTGAAACTGGTTTCTGTGTGCTTTGTATGCCATACAGGATATTAGTACAATAGTGTAGCCATGGGTGATTCCTTTTATAAGCTGATGACCTTTTGTTAAGAAAAACACAGCAAATTATGAAATCTGCAAAGTTTATCTTCTCTGAGCCATTTTTGAACATGCCCACTCAACAACTAACATTAACAAAAGATAATCAATCAGAGTGAGTCATATTACAACTAATTATTTAGTGGACGAAGCAGCTATTGTCCTGCACTCGCACGCCCAACCTCATTTTGACAAACTGTTTGCATAGCTGTCAGTCACAGTGCAATAGGGGCTGGAGTAATTATAATTTCTTTTGCGATAACCATTGTATAAATGTTGGCAATATTTACCAAATGTGAAGTTACGTTACCCCAGTGTCAACGTTGTGTTGTGTACAGACTTGAATAAATTATTTCAAAGAATATGCTCATTGAAAGGGCTACTCAAAACGATAATTTGGAAAAGAGAACTGATTATTTTTTTTAAGTTCAAAGTAGTACAAATTCAAGGGAAGACTAGTTCTATGCTACATGAACATCTTTACCAGATGATAAATTACAGTGTGGGAATTGAAACACGCTCTTTCATTCTCATGTTTTAGCACATCTGGGCAAACTTTGTGGTCAATCAAAGGAAACACAAGCTATTTGACTGACAATACAATACACACTAAACAGGGAGGCATTTGTCTTTGAAAGTGTGCCAAGGACTATGTGCCCTTGTGAAACATGATCTTACAATTTTGACTCAGGAACTCACTTGAGAGTAAACAAGAAATATCTACTAAAGCTGAACTGACCCATGGCATTCATAACTATATCTGGCTATAATCGTGACTTGCCTCAGAAAACAATTTGAAAGCATATGAGAGATTCAAGTGCTGTGTGTGATGGAAGTTTATTGGCTATGAGACTGGGTTGCGCATCGGCTGATTCTGTATTCTACAGTGCATCAAGGCCCCCTTCCTCC
>BLFK01000190.1:1692561-1712561 GCA_014634185.1 Astreopora myriophthalma
CTAGTCGATCAATTAAGTGATTAAATGATCAGGTATATCCTTTTATAGTCAAAACAATTTGCTTGCAGCCACCCCCACAAAGAATGCACCAAATCCCTGTCCTCCTTTGTATGCGTGGTATGCGTGAGACAGGTTTCAAAGAATTAGATGCTACAAACAGTTCCCGGCTTTATAGAAGAAATGATTCCACTCATCAATACCTCCTAGCGTGTATAACAACTCCATACTCACGAACATTAGGTTTTCGTTCTGTTATCGTTTTGCAAAACGGGGACCGTAAACGCATGCAACTGTTAGGCGGCTTGACAATGTCAAGTTGTTGTGAATACCAAAGCGTGCTCATGATACTCACACAGGATGGCTAAAGCCACAGTGAAAATCAAATCCCACCACTGCTTGGGCACAGTCAATCCCTAGCTTCTTTGCAACGCGTTGAATTCCATTAACTAAAAATAACAGAGCGCTCGGTAATGGCCGTTATACAATGCGATATATATAATAATGCACAGTTGTTTCAACTAACCAAGGACTACTATACGGGTCTCTTGGTTAACTTAAAGTGATTACTGACTTCGCGACAAACGACAGCGCATGTACGCAAGGTACTTACAGTTCTCAAATAGTAATAGACCCTGAATGAAGAAGGAGCTGTTACAACGACCATCAGGCATTAAGAACTACAACTCCGCGAATAGCCGCGAATTTTAAGATTTTTCAAACATAGATGCGACTGTGAAAGGGTTTATTGGTCCGACTCTCCAAATCTTGACCGCTACTTTTGATAAGGACAGTTTACCTTTTTAGTGGGATTCTGAGGGAAGAGAGAATCCACAATTGTTTGCTCAAAGGGGCTGTGAGGATAAAGTGACTACCAAAGACTTTGGATGATGAGGGAACTTCTCTCGACCCTTTGGAATCGACTGCTAAGATAAAACGCCGGAAACGACCTTCACACTGATAACGTAATTCTAAACAATTTAAATTACCTACAGAAAGTTGACCAAACCTACTCTGGATATGCTTTGTTCCCGGTGGGAGCATGCAAGACTGAAACAGCTCCACATTGCCATATTCGTTCCTTGGTACTTTACCCTGCAGTGTAAAAATAAATGTTTCCTATTGATTTTTTTTTTCTCTAGATCACTTGGCTCGCTTGATTTCTACTTCGTTTCATTGAGAATACTTTTGATCCCGGCACCAGGAGCACCAAAACATCATCCCCCTGGATTGAGATGTGACTCTGTCTTAAACAGAATGGAAAGCTTTCTTTTCAAGGAGCCATTGCTAGAACAAAGCGTGTCTTTCGTATTCAGTTCCGTATTGCCAGGAAGGGACAATTCGGCTGATCATCGAAATTGCGGGAAAATGTTTGCTTCAGCCATTTTGAATGTTATCCACCCCAGCCTCGTTTCATAACTTAACGCGAGGGACTGGGAGGAATGAGGGAAAGGTCTGTTATCCAGTAAAGTCAAGAGCTAAACAATGAAATAAACGGACGGCTCACGTTTTTCGCTGGTGGTGGTCTGTATTTTTCCGTCTGCCATCTACCGAACAAGTCGATCGTGACTGAATCTCGCTCATGGATTGGCTGATTCTGAAACGAGAACAATAACCTCATCTCAAGAGGTAGCCTTGTTTTCAGCATCTAAAAACTTGAAATAACATCAATTAACATTTTCAAGTTCCCTTACCCTTTTTGGTCGACCTTTTACAACCTTGTATGCCTGTTCACCTTGCTGAATAGGGGCCAAAAAAAAAAAAGCTTTCAACATGATATTGCGCTCACTCTGAAGTGTTACTTAACTTAGCTCTGTAAAAGCCCGCCATTGCTGTTGTTGTTATAGTTCATTCTTTGTTTTGTTTGTCAGGTAGATAAGGCCAAGAACAAATATAATAGCACGCAGTGTTCTGCTATGCCACAGGTCATATACTATCAATACTGGCCTTGACAACTAATGCTTCATTCAGCCACTTCTCGCGCGTGTGTAGCTGAAAAAGAAACAACAACAAATAAACGAAGGCAACAAATGAGACTCGATACAGAAATTCATCGCAGGCTAACGGAGATAAACGACAAGTGTAAGCGCTATATAACCGCGAGTTGCACAATAAGTTAACTGTGGTAAGCTTCGTTTACACTGCCAAGTACATTCTCGCCCTTAAGATTAGCGTGATTGCACTTCACACACACACCGGAGCAAGAACGCCGTCCGTCTTACGGAGAGATTCAGTTCAGGGAAAAAATGACTTGAGAACCGCAGCTATATCAGTCAGTTTTAAACGTCTGGTTTAGTGAGGTGTCTCTTAGTTCAAGAGGTGTCCCTTGACAGTATAATTTATCTATATCTACCTCTTGCTGAGGAGATAACTTTGCTCAAATGCACGAGTCAACGAAAACCTACTCTACACGCGAGGCAACGGGGAAACTATCCCCGTCAAGCCGAAAGCAAACTCTTAGTGAATACGTGTGACAGAATAGTGAATTTTCAAACGCAATGTTAACTTGTTTTAGGTCAGGTTTGGATCACATGACAGCAAAATAGTTACTCACCAAGTGAACACAATCTCTTGAATAGACGGCCTCACCGCGACAGTAACCCAGTATGGCCGCACTTTCTGGGTATATAGCTGCGAATGGACACGGAAGTTTCTTGTTTGGTTGATTAGAGATAGCTAATGCCCCTGGTCAAGTCAGATACTGAGTGCGTTCAAGTTATGAACTAATATAAGAATGACTGAAATAAATGAACGGGTAGGGAAAAATGTAAGATGAAAAGACGAACGCATGCATATTACGCAGGCTGAGAAAACGTACGAAACGACGACAGGACGAGCCAACGAAACATTACTGAAACTGAGCAACCGACGAACGTACCAAAGAACCCAGAACTTCGCGAACGAATTAACAAAACAACGAACGGAAAGACTGACAAACGAATGAAACAAGCGAGAAAACAAGCAGACGAGCCCACGACCGTACCAATGTGGGTGTGAAGCATGCAACGAATAACAAAGTCCATCCGACAAATGTTGAAGCAGAGCCTAACACGGGACCACGGGAGTGACATAAAACAGACGTACGTCGAGCGACTGGTGAATGACGGGTCTAAACCCCTTGACCAGGGTAACCCATGGCCCACGCACATGGCATGTTACGGCTAGGTAAGTAGCAGATATAAAAATATCATGCTGAACAAACCTTCAAACTTCAGTAGATGTCTCTTCAGCACGTACCTGAACGACAAAACAAAAAGTGTTTTTAACTCTTGGTCTGACTGCTACCCGCACTGAATAACTTACTGTACAAATCAAAGGACCTCTAGCCTAATATCAGGGCTCAAGATCAACTCTTTGATTTACTAAACTAAAGGCTAATAACAAGTTTGGTAACATCGGCCGAAACTCATTTTGCACAAGCTATAAATATAAACTTGTCATGTTGGTTTCATCGATCTCTTAAACGAAGGAGCCAAGGGGTTGAGTGAGCTCAAATATTTTGCTTCACTCGGTTTTAAATCTTACCTTTTCCAAACAGAAACTTCCATGGAATACAGTAGCATTCTGTACTGTCGTTTACCTTACTCGTTCTATTTGCCTTTGTGATTTACAGTTGAGAATACTGCACGACCCGTCCTGTGCATTTTTTTTATCAGCCAGTTCTGGCTAATAAATTTAAGCGCAACTACTCCACAAGCCAAAACTTTTCTGTGGTTCGCTACTGTACCTAGTGCTCTGGCCGGCAGCGAGCCTCGAGCCCTGGTTAACGACTGAAGACACGAGCAAACTAAACAAGTGCCCTTTTAGGGTACTTACAGCGGATGATTCTTGAACTCCGTTATGCTGGTAGGCAGGGGCTTTTCCAGAAGTTTATCTAAGGGGAAAATAAAAGCACATATTAACGTTGGAAAACAGCTGCCAGCAATATTCCTACATCCCTATTTTAGGTCGAGGAATTGAACTCTAAGGACCAGTTGCATACCTTCCAGATGGGAATCTTCTAACTTATCCATTTTCTGTCAGAAGGAATATTAAAATGTTGTATTAAAATCACCACGACAAAGCCAAAGTTATGGGTTGAAATCAATGTTTGAACAAATCCAAGAGCGCTTTCTTTTTGAATGGCCGCATTTTATCTTGGAAGACGAATAATTCGTCTGAGACGCATTATTGGTCTGAGGCAAATTATTCGTCGTATACAGTCAAGACGCATTCAGAATTCGTCTCACACGAAATGTGCGTCCAGGATAAATACAACCAATGGAAAAATTGATCCTTTACGAGGGACAATGTAATGGATCAGTCCTTCCCACTGCAAACATTTCGAAGCAGAAAAAAAAAAGCCTGCTAACAGACTCTTTCTGTTCGTCTTTTTTTACCGATAATTATCGAAATGTCCCTGTACCACGTGCTTCAGGGAACTAGAACGTGACCCGCGCTACTGGCGTTCGAAGGTGATGGGGGAAAGTCGAGCACGCGAAATGAGGTACAGTATTTAGATAAGCTGGACAATAGTACCATAAAATATCATGTAGCATTTTCCTTCATGCAAGGGTGTAATAAATAATACTTAATTGACCACTTGCCTTGAAGGGCTTCTCGTGACAATGAAATAGACTTGAAAATGAACAGAGTAAACATTCCCACTGAACTGGCGGGACGATTTACAAGCGCCGAGGAGTTGAACCAGACAACAACTCCAGCCTGCGGTCAGAGTGCGATTTGAGACCGAGAACTCCTAAAATCAACTTCGGAGCCCCTAACCACTCCGTCACGCTGCCCCCTATGCTCATCGCGAACACTGTAGCGACCGACCTTGTTTTTTGACTTGTAAGGTCGAAGAGTGTCTTCCCACCAGTCACTATCAATGCGGAGTTTTCTTGTTTTGGACATCCAAGAAGATGCATACCTATTGGTCACATCTTTGACGGCATTTTCTAAGAATAAAAGACAGTCTCAAAATTCGAAGAGACTGACAGCTTTGGTTATTGCAGTTAAAAAAGGGAGATTTAACAAATTCACCCGCACTCTTTTAACATTGCCTGCCACAAAAAATAAGCATTGCATAGTTTGTTGGGCAGGATTGCAGTTACACCCTGCACGTACATTTTGTGGGTGTTTTACGCTGTTCGCACTATTTGAAACGTGATCTCTACCATAGTAATTAGGTAAGGTATAAAGTTAGTTCCTTTAGTCCATCTTGTTAAACCCCCTGATGAAGTCTATGTGATTAGACGAAACCGGCCGGTGAATTAAAACAAGTTGACAAGATACGTTGCTTTCTGCTGCTCACTAGCATTCCTTTAAAAACTCCTCTCATTACTGCTCTCTGAAGCTGGCATTAGTCGAAGCCGAAGATGCGCTCTTCAACCCCTTTGTCAGTGCTCCGTCTCACGGGTATTAAAAGCTGCAGCTCAGACGTGGATCACAGGAAGTCGAAACAAACGTCGAAGTCATCGAGGATCGAATATCTAGACCTTTTTACCGATACGGCGGCCATCTTGAATTCTGTTGTTCTGAAAAGATATTATTGGATGCCCTTGGGGCAAATTCGCACACATCGTGGGTATAAATTTGGTTTTGGTTCAATAATTTTCAAACCAGATCAATTTTCGTATTTCCTTTGTCTCTGATTAATTATGGTGTGAAACAAAGGATGTAAAAATCAAAGTGGCTTGAAAATGTTCAATGGAAAACCAAATTTATACCCATAACGTGTATAAATGTGCCCCCTGGGCATCCTATAATATCTTTCGCAGAACAATGGAATCCAAGATGGCCGCCGTATCAGTAAAAAGGTCTATTGGGGACATCTAGCTCCGAAAGCCGAGCACCAACTAAGCCACACCCCTCTCGCTAACTTATCGGTACAATGAGCTCCAGTCACAACTTCCTAACTAATCACATGCAATGACGACAATGAAGCACAAATGACCAGGGAACTCACTGTTATCAAATGAGACCACATATGCCAGAGGTTGGGTTGCCTGGTTCTCGCATAGTTCAGGCTGATCAACACTGGAAGATTCCAGATGAACACCTAAGAAAAGGAAAAGATCAAACGAGATTTAATGGAACCATTTTGCCTGGTTGGGTTCGACCCTGCGTGTTCACAGGCCAAGAGCAGAGTAGAAGCAGCAACAGACATTTGACACAGAGTCTGGGAATCGCCACAAATCCATGCCTTACCAAGTTGGCTCCATTACGGTTTCCTTGTTTGTTAGTATTTGTTCGCACTGTTGAATAGTGTAGCTTATAACATAAGTGTCGTTTCTACTAGTTTTTCAACTAGATCTCATGTATAACACTGAACACTTACAAAGCCACTTCTTTTCAACTGGTAAATACACCTCAGACCACCAGTTGGAATCTGTATTTCAAGCAAGACGAAACAAAAAGTTAGATTGAGCACATATAGCGATCCAAATAGTCACACGTACATACTTCTCTAACATCACTATTGTCGGCATCGTCGACTCGTTGTCGGACGTCGTCGCCATTAGTCGTCACTACCATTGGACCCCAAGCTCTTCGGGCCTTTTTCGGGAGCAACAATTCTCTCAGTATCTCAAAACCGAAAACTTTCTGAGCATGAAATCTTCCCATTCAATTTTCCGTTCCTAACTTGAAAACATGTTCAAGGACCAACCTTCCACAAAAGGCGGATAGTGGTTTAACAAACGGCTTTTCATGAGAAACGTCTTCGTGACTTTCAAGAAACGGGATCCAAAGAGCACAGTTGTTCAGAGCTCGATTAAGCTGGTCCTGGGTTGGTTTAGCGTGAACTTTGATTCTAGTTTATTTAATACCGGTCAATGAAGACCTTCCCCTTCAGTTTTGACTTGGAATTTTCTTTAACTTAATCCTACTCAAAGAAAACATTTTTCCATGGGCCAAACCAAAACCTCGGTAATCTTCTAGAGCAGTTATCAACTGAAGGTCGTAAAAGAAAAAAAAAGACAAAAACAAAAACAAAAAAAAGTAACTAATGAGCAAATGACGTTCTGGGTCGTGAAGAAAATACACTCTTCAGTCAACCTCGAATCGAAGTCACGACTCGATTTCAGTAGCCACTCAGAATGCAGAGCAGATAAAGACAGCAAGCGCCAAGCGCGAGAAAATGTGCATCTGATTGGTTAAAAAGTTCGCGCCAGTTTTTTTTTTTTTTTACCCGATAACAGAGCGAACTAAAACCAAACTGACCAAACTCAATTAAGCACTGCTGTAATCTCGGATTTGAGTTCATCGAGTTTCGAACAACTGGGCCGGACCTTGGAAATCACTGGGTTTACTCAAACCTTGCACACCTCCAAGGCACTGTACGCTATCACTGGACTCATCGGAACTGATAATCTTAAGTGCTTTCCTCTTTCCTCCAGCTGAACCACCCGATGGTCGCCTTCGGACCAACGGTTTGCTAGTCACTTCAAAATCACTATCATCGTCCACCAAATCAACAAACGAAAGCTTGTTGTTTCCACTACGAGTTTCGCTGTCACTTTCTGTTGACCTTTCACTCCTAGCCAAAGGTGTTTTGCTTCTCTTCTTAAAGTTTTCCGTCTTTGCACTGCTTTCTTCACGCTCTTCTTCACTGTCGCTGGAACTTGATAGCCCGCCCCATTCCTCCTCGCCATCAGTTTCATTTTCGCCGTCACATAACGAGTAGTCAACTTTCTTTCTTTTCCGCAGTGGTCGTTTATTTTTCTTCTCGTTTTTCTTGCCATCTCTGGCATCACTTGCAGCCTCTAAACTCTTCTTGTTGAGCTTAGTATTCCCTCTGGGTAGCTTGCTTAAAGAAGTTCTCTTGTTTAGTTCCTTACTTTCCGTTTTAATGCATTCATCTAGTATCTCCTCCTTAACTTTGTTACCATGGCCCTTGCTTTCTGTAGAAGAGCTTACAGCTGATTTACCAACCAGTGTTTTTAATGTTTTAGCTCCCTTTCCTCCCCTGATACCCCTATTTGAAGATGATGAATCATTTCCTGTTTTCTTCTTCGTTTCAACTTCACTTTCTTCTTTGACATCCTTATTTCTAAGCACCTTTCCTTTCTTAAGTCGAGCTGGCGTTTTTGAAGTTTCCTCATGAGGGCTGTCATTTGGCTTGTAAACCGCTGTAGGCGTCTTTTTCTTTTGATTCTGCGTATAAAAGAACATTACGCTAACACGTTTAATACCAGCTTTGGAGCCAAAAGGCGCCGCTTTGCAGCAACTCCACGACCGCTCAATGCAAAATAACCAGAGCTCTTCCACATGAAACAATACTTACCTTTTGGCTTGATTTTGTTTCAAAATCACCCTTAACTGATATGGGCTGAAATCAAAACAGACATGAAGCTGTAACTTGTACTATTGTGTTCTAGTTTTGAGAGAAGGCAGAAGGGGCACGCTCGACCTCGTTTGACTGCAAAATTTTACAGCATAGCAGTGAATAACGAACTCTTACCTGCACGGAGTACACAAGTCGTACCATCAATCCAAGTGCTCTAAGTATGGCAACTAATACCTAAATAAAAGAGATAAATTATATTCAATAATAAAACAAATAATTTGAAAATAAAAAAGGATAATTTGAGCGGTTTTCAATTGAGTATCGAAACGAATGTTGCGATGGCTTTGCTTCTACGTCACTACGTCACTTAGTGACTGGCTGAAATCGCACCGCATTTTTATCCAATCAGAGGCCAAAGGAAAACCAATTGTGACTCGCTCGCAAGCGTTTTCCCGCGCTTGGGTTTGCATTCTGATTGGCTCATTTGATTGTCTGCACCTGCTGTGATTGGTCAAAGCAACTACTCAGCATTAGCTGCACGTACTTCCTTTACGTTACGATTGGTTCATTTGTCTGCGTCTGTTGTGATTGGCCGAAATGACTACATGTACATTGTGTTTGTCAATAGAGCGGTTTTCAACTGAGTGTCGTAGAGTGTCGTAAGCCCTTTACTTAACCAAAGTAATTTTAGAGCCAATCACGGCCGGAAGCAAATACACCTTTCAGCCAACCACAAATCGAAGTAATTCATGACTTGGTTTTACTAGCCAATCAAAACGCATAGCAAGTAACGGCGGCCGACGCCAAGCGCGGGAAAAAGAGAGTGACAAAGTCGCAATTGGTTTTAGTTTTGCATCTGGTTTTAGTTTTGCATCGTCCAATCGCAAGATTACTTTCGACACTCGAGTGAAACCTGCTCTATAGAGTGTTTTCGCTCATGTGACCAGCAGCGAAATTTGCATGCTGAAACAAGAGGAAGAATTTGTGTAAAAACAGAGTTCAACTCCCAGAAGAATATTTCACTTCTCCAACATGGCCGTCGTGACGTCATGTGAAAACACTCTATTGAAAACCGCTTCTAGTAGGATCAAATTCAAATAAAATTAATCAGCAGTTACTGTTAACGCTTAGTTGAATCTACTGCAGTGTTGGAATCAATAATAGAGTCACAGACCTCAGATAAATTTTCCACTTTAGCGATTTGCTTATCTGCCTGAAGAAAAAGTCAGCCAAGTAATAAAATTAATTTACATTGTAAAAAACTGAAATGCAAAAGAAAAGTGATATAATAATTCAAAAGGCTTCCACAGACGAGTGGAAGTCGTTGCCAATTATTTTCGTTCCAAAATAATCCTTAATTAATTTTAATTAATAAGCCATGATAAGAACCAATAACTAACTGAAGTTTGAAGTTTCTCCATTTTATCAATATAAGTGTAATATACAGAGTCAATAAGGAGAAGAGAAAAGGGCGAGAAATAGTAGACCTACACTGTAATACCATGCCCTGGTAATTAGAAAAAGTATTAGAATTAACAATGGAGAAAAAAAGACATGCCTCTCTTTCGCCAGTTTTAGCATCATCAGTGCTCGAAAACTTGCTTTGAAACCTACGTTTAAACCAAAAATAAAAAAAATAAAAACTGTCAACCATCAACACAGTAAGCAAGTCTTTTCTTGTAATTTGGCTATTTTCCTCAAATAACTGGTCACAAAAGAAAAAAGGGGGGGCAAAAAAGACCGTGGTAGTAGTTTCCACCATGCTGCACTGGATGTAATCATCCGTCAATGCATAATGGAGTGATAGTAGCCAAATTCTGAGCAATAAACGTTGAAGACCCTTGCCATCATTCAGTAGTTTAAATTCGGCCACAATTTCACAAAATAACTGAAATACTCTTCACGCATTTAGCCCCCCATTTGATAGTTTTGGATATAGACGCGAGTATTTTATTGGGAATTACCCCACTTGTAAAATTCACACAAAACTACATCTGGGACTGCAGTGGCGTATTGTCCATATCCTCACTAGTGACATCGGTGACGTCACCTCCCGCCTTTAAGTGAATAAAATTGTTTTAGCTTTTACTTCATGTGTTTTTTCTATACAATAAAAAGAAAATTACATGTTAGCTCAAAGATATGAATTTTATGTTCTTGTGTTGAGAACAATATCTCACAATAATAGATATTGTTCTTGCCACTCGAACATAAACTTAATATCTTCTGACCACCGTGTAATATCCTCTATTTATGGACTTATAACACTTTGACCATGGGATTACATCACTTTAATGCCAGTGTCGGAGACTCTTGTAATTCAGTAGTTTTCAGAAGGAGACTTGCCATTGCAGGAAGCTCGTCAGGCGTGCAACATCCCATTTCCTTTTGTTGCCTGAGAGGAAATCACTGGGAACATGAGATAGGAAGAGAGCCTATAGAATGGAAAACATGACTGGGTAATAATGTTATAAGCACAGATATACCCATAAAATAAACTACGTACAGTAGACAGTGGAACAATACACAAATCACATTCATTGCTTTTTAGAAGGCTACAGGGAAGGTTGACTGTGACAGCTACACGTAAATACTGATAAAATTTTAAAACCTAAAGGCTCAAAAATTCCAATTTTTATAAGGCATTCTGACATCAGTTTTTTTATTTTAAGTTATTGGAATACCAGTTATAATAGTGGAAAAATGGCAAGAGACTTTCTGGAGGGCATTTTGTCATTTTGTCAAATTGCAGCCAATTAAATTGCATTTCCTTTTGGCCTCTCCGGAAAATACGATGATATTCAACAAACTGGGTAAGCCTCACAATCAATGGCTTTGCAAATTAGCATTTCCCTTGTTTGTGGCACATGCAGTCCATGCATCAGCATGTACTTTCGATTTGCTTTAATAACAGTCATGTACTTACCATCCACCCAAATGATCCCACAATACAACACTTGTACCAGTCTCTGCAAAGTTTCCAGAGTGGGCAATTGAAGCCCCTGCAAATGTTTTGACTATAACAATGTTTACCTGGAGCAATGGGTCATTACAAACACCGTTCCTAAAAATTCCATGTGCCACAAGAGTAAGAAGATGAACCTGAAAACAAAACAAAAAAAAACAAAACAAAAAGAAAAACAACAAACATTAGGCACAGATGGAAAACCCACGTTTAAAAATTACTCCTAGGGTTGGTTAATAAAATGTTTACAAATGTATTTTACAAGTGTAGCTATTGTTTTCAGCACAGGAACAAATTATAGCTACATGTACCCTTCTAAAATAAAAGTGAAATTCTTATAAAAAACTTAATTGGCCACCCTGGTCACAGCACATGTACAAGGAAACAAAACATAAGCTGGTGCATTTAAAAAAACTTACTCTTTACATGCTTGTGACATCATCAGTTTTTTATTTTAAAAAAAATTACTTTTGACTTAACTATAGCTACATGTACACAGTTTTAAGTTATGAAAAGTATGTAGCTTTTTGCACACCGCCCTTGAAGGAGGCAACATCTAAACACTTTCAAATCTCAGATTTTACTGACAAGTTAAAAAGTTCTCCAAAACAATAACAACAGTTTTGAAGGTTTAAAATTGATGCGATTAACTGCCAAGTTCTGCCTTTTGAGGTTTCAAGTACCTTATGAACATTTATGAGAGTTTCTTTCCTAAGTCTGTTAATTGCCCTTTTGACACATTTCATTATCGCCTCCTGATCCCTGTAATCAAGAAAAACAAGTCACCTTAGCACACGCACACTTAATGTCACCTTAGCACATGCACACTTTAAAAAAGGCATTAGATAAACTATACGTTTAAGTGCAATGAATTTTTTCCTTCAAAGATGATAATGACAGTAGGTAACTGTTTCGCTGACTTACACTGTAATTAACCCATGTTAAAACGTAATAATGACTAATTAATTGTCATTAAGTAGTGGTGTAACAAAAGACCAGAATACACCCATTGGGTAACTATGACTGATATTCTTATGGAAATCTGAATAGCCTGAACTCATAAGTACTGTGTTTTAAGTAGATTTCAAACATCATTATCGTCATCTTCAGCAAGATCGTCCAATAAATAGTTTGGAACTGGTGGTTGAGTCACAAATCGTCTTAAAATAAAACAGTAACCATGAATAATAATTCTTATTATGAATATGAATAATGTGACAATGATGAATGTGGATGACTGCAATGGTCTGGTAGCACTGAGTAGCGATTGAAAAGTAATGATTATCCTCTTTACTCTCAAGCTACATGTATGCAGGGATTAGAAGCACTACGATGAACTCAACCTTTTTCTTTTCTTAATTTTGTCTTGAAATCTCACAAGATTTATTTAGAAAACACAACAAAAGCTTACAAAATCCGCCATTAGGCTAAAAGCACATGGTTCCCTTGTAATATGCCACTGCGCATGTACCGAGTGTTACTAAGCAACAATGAAATGTAATAATACCGCTGAATATCATGACACCTTTTAACACAAAAAGTAATTAATTTTGATAATTAAATAATTTCAAATCTGTTTTTAAAACAAAAGTCATGTGCAACGTATTTCTTTGTTGCCCAGTAGGAAGACTGAGATTGACAAGCGAGTAAAGTTAACAATTTGTAAACCACAAGTACAAGTCACAATATGAGAGCGACTGCACATGCGATATGCAGATCACCCCGCATGCAAGCGAGGAAAATACACCACAATTATGAAATGTCATAATTATGTCACACTGGGGATAAAAAATATCTTATGATGTATAGTAAGTTAGAGAATTGCAGTGAAGTGAGCAAAATTAATTAAGCAGTTACAAAGAAGCATGAAAAGAATACAGGCTTGAACAGGACTCGAGCCCATGATAATAATGTGTGCTAATTAAGTTTGCAAGCTAATTGTGACAGCAATGGTGAGATACATGTAGATATGACTTTGATGGTGATGACCATGAAAGAGCCCTTCCAAGGGGGCTTCTGGTGTCACTTGGTCGCTTGTTTTAGAGCCAGCATGACACCAGTTTTATTACGGACATTGTCACTGTCGTATTTCGTCACAGTCACTGTAACCTAATGCCACCATTTTTCTGTTGGATCCTGTCCACTGTCGGTGTTTTAGAAAGAGACTGTCGCCACATTTTGAGGTCACGTCACCTGTTGGCAAAACCGCTTGGAAGGCTTCATGAAACAAATATATGTACGTCTAATTACACTGAAGGGATATAATAATTATTATCAAACATACCATCCTTTCTTTTTCTTTTTGGGTCCAGGCATTGTGATGCTAATTTCCACGCTCTTCTTGCTGGGCGAATGTCTATGTGAGGTAGATGCTTCATGATCACCCTTATGAACAGCTTCCACAACATGTTCAGCAACATGAGCCTCTAACGAGAAATAACTTCTATTTACCATATGCCTCAGTCAATTCCTGAGCAAGAATGCCACATTTCGAAATTTCAGTCCTAGCAGTATGTAGGATGTTTGTCACATAAGCCTAGTTTAACCCTTTAACTCCCAATAGTGCCACTAATAATAATAATAATAATAATAATAATCACTTTATTTAAGTCTCAGGTTATCTAGCCGAGCACAAGTGCTCTACTAATTGGGGAGACTACAAATCAACTGAAATCAGAACAAATCAAATGTTGGGTTTTTTTTTGGAGAGGGGAAAACCAGGAGAACCCGGAGAAAAACCTCTTGAAGCAGAGTGGAGAAACCAACAAACTCAGCCCACATATGACGCCGAGACCGGGAATCGAACCCGGGCCACATTGGTGGAAGGCAAGTGCTCTCACCACTGCACCAACCCTACTCCCCCGCTTATAGATTTTACTCTGTCTAATGCCAGACAATTTTACTCGTCACTGGGGGACCCCTTGGGGCTGAAAGGGTTAATGGCCTGTAATCACAAGTGTCCCTTAGCTCATTGGTTGAGAATCTGGACTAGTAATCAGAAGGTCATAAATATACTGTAGGTTTGATTCCTGTTACAAAGACTTTTTTTTCAGAGCACCGATATTCCATAATTATGCATGTCATCATCAGTAAATAAAGTGTACATCACTTCAACTCCAGAGCAGTAACTACACGTACCCAGCATGTTTTTGTTGCTTGTTTTATGGAAAGGACATTAAAGGGGCTGTGTCACAGCAGTGCAGTCCATTTTGTTTAGTTTTGCCAATTACTCGTACTTACTTGCTATTCAACTTACCGTCCCCCTAGTAGTTATGATTAAACAACAAAATCAAAGCTTCGTGACAAAAAACATGTCTCCCAAGCATACATAAGAAGAGTTTCAAACCACTAAGATAAACTTTGAAAAACTGTTAGGATGAACAGTTTTCAAAAATCCAAATTGCAATCCATTTGAATCCTCTTCAATTTTGCCCATCCTTGCTTCCTTTTGTATTTTCTTTTTTATTAAAACCTTCTTTCAATGTGTTATCCAGTTATTTTCCTGTTTCATTTGATTTGTTTGGCAGTTCCTGTTGCTGAATTTGGCTAAATTTCGTGACACAGCCCCTTTAAGGATGTTTGTCCAACCAAAGTCATCATATTTGGCTGGATAAAACAGATAATTGAATATGTGGTTGGACCCATTAATATTAAGTGACATGTTACTTCCCAATTTCAAAAAAAAGCCTTGGTGTCTGGATGAGTCCACAATATTGTTGAAATGAATTTGGGTGGGGCGAGAGATGATTTTAATCAAGCCTGTATTCATTCATATGTAATGACACACAGAGACTTTGATCAGGTGAACAGCAATGGCTTTAAGCTTCATTTTCTGGGAACAGAAACACGGTACTCACAGCAGGGGAAGACCAGCAACCACTTACATAGGCACCCTTAGAAGAGATACTGGACTCAGTAACACTGGCAAGATTAACACCCTTATGAACAACAGTGACCTGTGGAGAGCAGCCATCCGCAATTCCCGAGTTGGTGTTGGCTAATACCCTTGTCTGTAGTAGTAGTAGTAGCAGCAGCAGCAGCAGCAGCAGCAGCAGCAGCAGCAGCAGCAGCAGCAGCAGCAGCAGCAGCAGCAGCAGCAGCAGCAGCAGCAGCAGCAGCAGCAGCAGCAGCAGCAGCAGCAGCAGCAGCAGCAGCAGCAGCAGCAGCAGCAGCAGCAGCAGCAGCAGCAGCAGCAGCAGCAGCAGCAGCAGCAGCAGTAGTAGTAGTAGTAGTAGTAGTAGTAGCAGTAGTAACAGTAGTAGTAGCAGTAGTAGTAGCAGTAGTAGCAGTAGTAGCAGTAGTAGCAGTAGTAGCAGTAGTAGTAGTAGTAGTAGTAGTAGTAGTAACAGGTGTTTAATAATAAGGTACACGCATATTGACGTAGCTGAATGATGACAGAAATATAAATAATATTACTGTTCCACATGTGAAAAGGCCTGGTATCAAAAATGGGTGGTGGTTTATTTCAGAAAAATGCATACCGTCTACGTCTTCCCAAGCAACACCTTCATCATCGCTGGATTCTTCAGAGGAACTTATATCTGCCTCCTGTTTAGTGGCACATTGTTTTCCGACACTTTGCATTAAATCTAAATCTAACTTTTTCTTCACATGTTTATCTTTTCTTGGTGAAACTTGAGTATTCTGAGGCGTGATTATTTCATGAATGCACTTCAAAGGACTCTTTTGCTTAACTTCGGTTGAGTTCTCTTTTCTCCCTTCCTTTTTATTTTCCTGTTTTGAGTCCCTCTTAGGAACAAAGTCTTGACCATTTTTCTCCTTGTTGTGTGATTGTTTATATGGACCAGCCTTTTTTGTGTCACGTTGTAAAGAGTGTGGTTTGCTGCCTTCTATTCTAGGATTAGTCTCTTCCTTTTGTTGTTGTGAAGAATCAACTTTGGGCTTTTTGTTGGAAGAATAATCACTTGATTCTTGAAGTGACGAATTCCTTTTCCTACTACTGCGTGGGGGACCTGCATGAATGAAAATATAAAACTTTCAATGCTTCAAACCACTTAAAATTCCTCAAAGGAACAGGATTACAGAAGTATCAATTCTTACAGGTGTGTACCCCTAGGGGGTTTCATTGTGGTTTCTGTGCAGGAGGTAGATAAATTACGGTTTTGAAGGGCCCAGACAGCTTGTCATTTTTTTGTTGTTGTTGTAAAACCACGGGGAGCCCATAGAATCTGTGCAGTCGATGATCCCTGCATCTTTCATATAATATCGATAAAATCAGTTATATCGCCGTGTACTGCTAATATAATCACATTTTATATCACTGGATTTAAAAACTTTAATCTGTTTACTAGCATGCGAATGGTTAACGTTTTTTTTTGGATAATTTAATATCTCCATTATCAAACAGTTAGTTACACAAAATGTACCATCTTCGCATTAAATAGGTGTGGCAGGAGTTTTAAACCCCAACGCGACGTGAAGGCCACGCAGGCCATATGCATCATATTCCAGGTAAACAATTTTCCCAGCCACATTACCCCCCAGCAGAACGGAAGTAAAATCCTGAAAAGCATCCTTTTATAACCCACAGAAGTACTGACAAAAGTGGACAGTAAGAAAAATTATGCTAGCTGGCCCAAGATTAGATCATCGATCCCGTTACGTAACTAAACGGATTTGAAAGCTACAACAAGAAGTCAACATAAAACAAAACAAATTAGATGTCCTTTATGAATAAATCCCAATTAAAAATGCTCACGTTTTGTGGGTACCCCTTCGTGATCGTCAGGATTTCCTTTCGTCTTTTGCGAAGAAACATTTGCTGATTGCTGGGTCAATTTCAAGCCCGGTTTCATTGATCGAGAGAGCGTAGTTTTCGTCGACGATCGAGTAGTCGTCTTCACAACCCCGTTTATAGTTTTGCTCCTTACACGACCCCTAGTAGCTGAGGAAATGCTTCCTTTCTTGTTTGGAGCAGATTCCGATGTCTTTTTTGCCATTTTTACTAATTATGTCAAATTTTATCACCGTTCCAAGCAGCGCACAATGATGGCTGTTGCGTTTTGGCGGGTAAGCGGGTTACTTAAGCAAGCCACGTGATACAGTAATTGTTTTGTTGCGTGACTGACTGCGTGACTGACAGCACACAGGAAGTCCAGCAACCAGCGTGCTGTCGCCCGGCCGTTGTTTATGGTTTTTCGTCCATATCGAGAGCTTCACTGGTTGTCCCTCGCGCGCGTGGCCTTGCTATACGTCGAAAGGAAGGAACGAAAGAATAAATAATGAATGCAATTTTTAGGTTTTCCTTTCCTGTAGAATGGAAGGTCTATTATTTTAACAGAAGCGGCGGTGAAGTTTCAACTTCTATTATCAAAATCTGTGACCTGAGTATGATTCAAAACAAACGTGGACAAATTCCTTAGGGCCAATAGGGAATCAAGGAATCACCATCATTAATAAGTTGCATTAATTATTACGTATAATACATAACAATGTCGAGCCCATAGACCAGTTGGGACACTTTCTATAAGAACCTAGGAATACAAACACACACACATTAACACACATGCATGCATGCATACATAAATCTGTGTGATAAAGCAGGTTAATAAGGTAGGCAACTATATCGCTGATGTGGACCTGTCATCCACCTAAAACAATTTATAGTACAACAATTAAATAAGGATAAATAGAAAACAAAATATGAAAAATAAAATAGATCAAAGAATATCCAATTAAATTACTTGAATTGTAGAGCTAAAATTTTTAAAAACACCTAAAAGCTGAGTCTTTATTATGCATTACAGAACACTCTTTACTAAAATTGATGTCCCCTATTATAGTTTTAATCGATTTGATTTT
This sequence comes from Astreopora myriophthalma, assembly GCA_014634185.1. Taxonomy (NCBI): domain Eukaryota; kingdom Metazoa; phylum Cnidaria; class Anthozoa; order Scleractinia; family Acroporidae; genus Astreopora; species Astreopora myriophthalma. The sequence continues at coordinate 1,710,615 of BLFK01000190.1, forward strand.
CCTTTTAAAGGTCTCTGGGTTTTCATGTTGTTTAATGACATCCGGTAGCATGTTCCAAGCGACTGCTGCTCTATGTGTAAATGATGTACATCCCAGTTTGGTCCTTGGTCTAGATAAATTATATCAATATTTAGAGATTTCCTAAGAGTATAATGGGATGAGGTCTTAACAAATAGTCTATCTTAACAACTATCATCTAAATCTAGATTATAAAAAACTTTATGAGCAATAGTTAGAATGCAGAAACAATAGAAATACTTTAACGGAATCCATTTCGCATTTGAGTTCCATCTTCCATGTCTCTTGGCAGCTTATATATACGAACTGGCAGCTCTTAGATGTATCTGTTCTAGGTCTTTCAATAAATGATCCGAGCAAGAACCCCACACAGCTAAGCCATAAAGCACACTTGGAATAACTGTTTTATAATAAATTGTTGTACTACTGTCTGTAGCTCAGACAGAACCTTGCTCCCCAGGAGTTCATAATGTACCTCAGTGGTTTGAGCATCTGACCAATATTACGGAGGTTCTATGTTTGATTCCTGCATGGGACCTATTTCCTTTTCAGGTGTTCCTTCACCTGTTGCCAAACAACTAGCATGTCAGGAATCAAGGAAATTAATTAGAAAGAAAACATTGAATTCTTTTCCAAGTATAGTATTGCCCAATAACTTCTTCATTTCATTGAATCACTGGGCTCAAAATTCACCATCTTCCTTACTACAAATGCAAGAATTAGCAATGCACAGGACTTTTGTCACCAGCTGAACAGCCTAGCTTTCAGACATCTCCTGTTGCTCAGTGGTAGGTTTGGGCCACCTCAATATGAAGGATATCACAAAGGAATTAACTGAACCAAGTGGTGAAGTGAATGATCACCAGTTATGTGTCTATGCAATAGGCCATTTCTGAGTTCACTTCAGCCTCGTTTTCAAAGTCATAATTTATGCAACGCAGAACTAATTAACACAGAAATTTCACACTTGGACTCGCTTTAAAATAAGAGGCTGACGTGAACTTGGCAATGGCCTATTGGTGTAAAGACTGAAAAAGGATTCCAAGACTTCAATGGGATTTCAACTCATGGCCTTGGTACAACTGGAGTTATACTCTAACGAGCTGCGTTATGACCTTTTGTATCTTGAGCAGAGAACAATTTTGAGGACCCATAAATAGATGAAAGAATGACAACGAGCAATAATGAAAGAATTTACGTGGATTTTATTATAATTATTCTCACAATCTCATCACTATAAAACTTACTATAAATGTCAATATTAATATCAGAGTCATTGTCACTGTCATTATCAACCTTGTTATCTTGCTAAAGCTTGTAATTTTTAATTAGATTCAGATTTGTGTACCTTTTTGGCAATAACCTTATACTTTGTGTTTGTGCCACAGGCTTTGTGCTTTGAGCACATTAAATTTTTAATTTGATTTTCTCATCTTTAATATTTATGTATCCTCATGTGTGTGCTATGATTTACTGAAGCTGCTTACTGATAATTTCTCTTCTTATAATAACCAACTAACAGCATTAAATTAACTAATTAATTTTAAGGCTACTTTCAATGGCCCATAAACTGGTACATATAAAGTGTAAAGTTTGCCCAAACTACTGTCGGTTAAAGCTAAACATAAGCACAGACATGTAAAGCAAAGAAATCAATTATCCAATTGGCTAAACATGGCATCAAATATTTGACATTTAACAGACTGTGAGAGCAAGTTTCAACAAATGGCAACCACAAATTGAAGACTGAGGACTTCTTCGTGCAAAATGTCCCTGCCCTGTTTCAATCTGCTTCTGCTCTTCACAAAAGTGGCCCAAAAGTTTGCTTTAAATTACCGGTAAGGGCAACCAAACTTTGAATGTTTGAGGCCAAACATCCGTCATGTTACATGACCTCACATATTTATGCCGAGCTGCAACGACCAGTAT
>BLFK01000190.1:1721579-1763408 GCA_014634185.1 Astreopora myriophthalma
CTCGAGTGAGCTTAACACGGCAGTGAATCTGTTTTTGAAGCGTTCATGACCGACAAAAACAGGCTTCTGTTGTTTTCATGGAAGGTAACTCAGCATTAAGACACAACCGGAAGGTAAAGGAATTATGAGGACTATAAGCCCGTTTTCCACAGAGGTCAGTGTTCTCAGTAAGCAATGCAATGGAAAGCTTTCAGATGCTAGTTAATTGCCTTTTCAGAGGTAAAAATGTCCTGTCTTTAATACGTATTTGAAATGCAAAAAAAAAAAAACGTTATCAATGAAAGAAAAATGAAATGTTGAGAAAATCCTATACTAGGTTATGTATAGCTTTTCCCTTGAAATTTTCTCTCTACGACCGAAAAAAAAGATTTTGCCATCATCTATCCTGCACGCAATGCTCACTGACAATCACTCTCTTTCTCGTGGTAATGCTCTTTTAGTGCCTCTTATTGTCTTCCTAAAGGATCCAAGGCAATTGATAGGTCTTACCTCCCGAGGCTTTTCACCATTAACTCTTTTCTTCTCCCTTTTAAACGCGAGGAAAATCTAGATAATTGCTTTTTGTTTCGATCACAGTAAATGCTAATGATATGTACTGGAAAACAATTCACAGCTTTCTTGAGCAGTGATGGCAAAATATATCTTGAACATATGGTAACGGAGACGGAATAAAGAACGGCATTATCGCCGAACCGCGATGTTGAGAATCCAAATCAACGCAAAAAAAATCCCGATATTTACATCTATAAAACTTGTCGATTTTATCTTTCCCAAATTACAAGGCTGCACTTGATCAGGGGATTCCAAGGGCAATAAAAAAATTATACATTTCTGCTTTCAGCTAATATTTTCAAATTAAATGTGTTAACTGGACATTTCCAAACTTCCGACAGTTTTAATATTTTTCGCCCAATGTAAGGCTTCAACTCGAAACCGCGACTCAACAGAAACCCGTCGTGAACGGCGGCAGACTTCAAGGCTGGTGCATTCTGTAATTACCAGGGGTTAGCTGCGTCATAGAAATTGCCTTGACGCCTATTGAAGTAATTGCATGGTTTAAAAAAGGTAAAAAAAGGAGGGAAAAAAAACAGAAAACCAACACCACATCACACAGCACTCTTGAGATTTCGGCCGAGAATCGTGGTTACCGTAACGCAAATGGATTTGAAATGTAATTGACCGATCGCATTCGAATCGAATGGTTGATTTGGTTTGTAATTTTCTATCAGCGCTTGATTCGTAGTACACTGTAGTGTATTCAAATATGACAAATAAATTAAGTCTCTTCAAGCGTCGATATAATTATAACAGATCGATCGCTGATGTTAGCTTGAAAAGATTAGTGTAAATGAACAGAGCGTTTGTATAGGTTTTTAGCTTATTTCCGGACAGAAACTGACAAAATGAATAAAAGTAATATTCATACAACGAACTTGGGGCCAGAAGTTGGTACTATAATCGAGTTTAGTTTCTGTGGGGAATCCAGCATCTTGACGTTTTGTACTGTGTCGCTGCAATATGGATTCATACAATATCATACACCGTATTCATAAATGGCGGACAATAAGTTATTCTTTTTTCTTTACACAAATTAGCTAGCCTACTAAGCCTCGTTAGCATGTGCTACATTGAAAATAATTTTTGCTTTAAAATGAGGTTATTGCATGTGCTACATTGAAAAGAATTTTTTCTTTAAAATGAGGTTTGGAGGTGTAATTTACATGGAGACAAAGAAATGATAAATTGAATGCCATTTTTGAAGAACGTTGCTTCCCTTTAATCGCCCGGCTTAGAAATTGGACGATTATAGCAACAAAGGATCTACGCCGGTTATCTTATAAAGTGCACTTCGAATTAACAAGAAAAACTGAATGTCACGGCCGGGCTTCAGAATGCCTCTAACATAATAATACAAGAAAGTGGTCTTTCGTATTGCTTAGTCTTTCTACACAAGTTTCAGTCTTGATTTCCCAAAGATTTATCGTCATATCACAACTTTATCGTAAGCTCAGAAAAGGGTATTTCAAGCTTTCTGGTCAGTGACTAACTTCGTTGGTTTTTGTCATTAAGGTTCGGTAGCTAATAATCTCTAACCCGCTAATTTTTGCGGACATTTTTTGAAAATGAAATGATATAAAAACTGTCGCGTTGGAACCTTGCTTGACTTTGCACGCATGCTTAGTAGTTTCGTACGGGCTCGCTGCTCTGGCTCTTTGAATATCTTGACAAGAACTACAAATTCTCCACCACTAATAAGAATACTTTGATAGTAGCTTGTGCGCAATGCGTGAGGAACCCTTTTTTCCAGTTGATCCGAAATTGAACTTTGAACCCTTGTCAATTCTTTTGTAGTAGCGATAATTGGGCTCATACGATGAATTGGTCTTGGTCCAATAAAACACCCGAATCAGATTACTTCACGGAAAGGAGTCAGCGTTAAAAAAAAAAAAAAACGAAACGAATAATAATTTCGGTGGGAGGATTTTCAGCTGTTCGAATATAGTATCAAATTTCCTCCATTTTCGATTGGTTTGAGTGGTTTGCTAATGCAGTAATGCAGTAGTGTTCCAACGAACACACCAAGGTAACATGTTCATTCTTACAGAAAAAACAATGCGTATCCGGAAAAAAAAGTTGTTATATCTAGGAGCCATTGGGGGACGGCTATTCATAGAGTTATTTTCATGGAGTTACTTTTATAAAGTTAGAGTTAAGCCTCCAAAATCCTGAATTCATGATTTTGGAATGGTTAGCTTAAAGTTTAGTGATTAGGTCTAAACCATGATTTAAGAGTCAAGTCAGTTCATTTAATTTTGGCTTTCCAGAATGTTGAATTCAGGATTTTGGCAGTCGTTAACTCTAACTCTAAGGCATAACTGTACTGAAATTGCTAGTCGATCTCGAGCCGTTGGCAAAAGCTGTGATAAAAGTCCAAAATAACATCATTACATGGACAAATATTCAAGAAAACGGTGTTATTGTTGTTGTTGTTGTTGTTGTTGTTCACTTTTTGTTCTTTATTTTTTATTTGACTGATTGATCGATTGATTGATTAAATGATTGATTGGTTGTGAGGGCAACAGTTTTATTATGGGTAAGGTGAAGGCAGTTAGGGAAAGATTTCCGTATAACCCCATACATTTATTATGCATAATATTCTGCATGCATAATAAATGTATGGGGTTATACGGAAATCTTTCCGCAGTTAGTTCCCACCGAAATATCTCGATTCCGTCCGACTGACAAAGCTGTAGGAAAGGCCACATTAGAATGCGTTCTCCTCGGTCGAACGCATCGAAAGTGGCTGTTGAGAGGGTTGCCACTTCGTACAATGCAAAACAATACAAAACCTTAAACACAAGTGAAACAAGCAAACAAAGTAAAAACACATACAAACACAGTCAGAAACAGAGAGAAAGTTCACTCAATCATGAAAGTAAAAAGAGACGGTCTCACAAGCGCCCACGTAAGTTTATGCATAGTTTAGATTTATGATAAAAATGGTGTCTTTCAATTTACAATAATGTCAACTTTGCTTCCCGAAGGCATTACTAGTTTCCTACAGTAGGTTTCACACCACCTGATCGAAGTGGGCCATTAGTAAAAAATATTTTCATTTACTGAAGCCCTTTACTCCTTAGTTTACTTCTTAGAGAGACTTTATAGATTTTTCTCGGTCTAACGCCAACCCTCGGGGTTGAGAGAGTTAATCGGTCACTGACTCACTAAATTTGAAAGCCCGCCCGCGATCGGTTTTTGTCTATTTCACTGTATGGGCTCCATGCAATATGCTCAGTCGGGACGTCATCCAATACAATTACCAACCTTGCCTCCTTGTTAGTAAACAGCCCAACGCTTATACGGTGTATCAAAGTATTTGTATTTTTAATTCTGTTAAATCTGATGTTTGTATGCCAGCAGGTGGATCAGGGTAAACCTTGTGAATGAGCATTTAGATTTAAGATTTAAGATTTATTTATTGTGTACTTTTTAGGAAATTACATAATGGCCATAAGAATTAAAAGAAAGAAGGAAAAACACTGATTATACATGAGTGAGAAAAAAAAAAAAGGAAAAATGCGTAGTGCCCATAGTAGCAAATGCTTTCGAGAGATAGCCAATACCACAGGCATTACATGAAAGCAATATATATATATATATATATATATATATATATATATAACTAACTGCGGGGTGTGCGTGTGTGTGTGTGTGTGTGTGTGTGTGTGTGTGCGTGCGTGTGTATAGAAGTGAACTGGCCAAATAGATATTACGAATAAAAATAAATAGTAATAAATTGACAAATTGACATGAATGTACAATATTATTTACATCGATGAGCTACATCTAAGGAATCTTACATTAAGTTTACAAAAAAAATTATAAGTAGGTAGGAAGGGAATGTATTATGTTTGGCTGTCAAGGAGGTAGCACTTATACAGTTTAATAAATAAAGGAAATGGTAAAGTTTTAATATTATATGGTATTTTCCCATATTCTAGAAGCTGTTGGTGTAAATCTTGAAAGCCCATAATTGGTTCCGGACACTGGTTTGTATAAGTTCTCTTTTGAGGCATATCTAGTATTATAGCTATGAATTCTGTATGCAGGTATTATCAAATTATAAAGGACTCCTGGGGTGTTATCAGGGAGATACTTAAGTTTATAAATAAAGGATGCCATCCTAATATTGAATACATTGTCAAGAACATGAATTTCCAGTAGTTTATGGTAGGTAGAAGCAATTTCTCTTCGAGAAGCAAAAAATATGGACCGAATACATTTGTTTTGTTTTCTTTTTACAGTTTGAAGTCGAGGTTGGCCTGCAGTTCCCCAGCTAATCAAACCATATGAAATGTAAGAGTAGATGAGATTATCAGTAATAGTTAACTCACATTAGTTAACTCACAAGCTCTCGTTTGTGTATTTCTACACGGACAAATCCTTGTTCATAAAAATAATTAATGTTAAAATGGTCCGAGAAAGCTCCACTGGATCGGCGCATGAACAGATGTTAAAAAAAAAAAGAGGAAGAAAAATGAAAGAAAGGTCCTTACAGACATAAATAAACCTACTGTTTGAATAGCAGTTTTCCGTGGTAAAATAATGCATTACTTGTCCATTGACGTCAGCTTTTAATGATGTACGTAAACCTTCTTTCGGCCTTTAATTGGATTGAAATTAATAAATCTGCCATTTTCTGCCAGAAAGGTTTCAGCCGGTTAATATTGAATTGGTTTTATGTGACTGTAAAGCTTACCTGGCGTCTCCGAGAATTTTCGTTAAGCCTTTAATTGCGGATCGCCATCTGTTCAAGGAAATTTCCACATTTCCGTCGGATTCATCAGTGTTAAAGGTGGGCGCTGGGACAAACCCGTTGTCTCCACAGCATTCACCGAAGCCAAAGCTTTTGTTTTACCGTAGGAAGTTCCCATAAAGACTCAAATGACGGTGCTTCTCTTGTTTAATCTAGGATTTTCTCCCTTCTTATACCACAAAATGCATTCTGAAGATAATGAAATTTTAATGTCGTAGGGAAGGAAGTTCTTTTGTTGCCTCAAATTTCCATGCCTGGCAGCTCAATTTAACCAAGACTTGTCAAAGATCCGGGTCTTTAATCCCGTGGTAAAGGAGCTTTAACAATTCAACAATGGAGGCCTATCAAAATGCAGAAAATTCATTACGCCGCCTTTCCTGAATTAACACAAATTTTCGCCCTTTTATTTCACTGTATTTGCAGCTTTGCATGATCGAACTATAGCTTGCAGCAGTACAAGCCACGAGCTCGACCTCGCGCTAAAATCAGCTGTTTTCCCTCGATTTTGGTCAGTCCGCTCATAGACTCTTTCAATATTCATTTATTGAATTAACAAAGACAAGGTAGCATGCGTATTGCCACAGAATTTAGATCTGTTTAATTACGTGTATCAGTGTATTTCGTCAAGTCACAGTGGACTGTCGTTCCACTGTAAATGCTGGGGAACACCTCATTCGAAGGTAAAAGGCTTCTGTATCAATGTTTTTTCTTTTCTTTTTTTTTTTTGGTCATTAATGACAACCAAGCATTCCACTTCTTTAAGATGAAAGTTAGTTGGCAAAAAACATAACGTTCATCAATTCTCTCAATTTTTACTGACACGAAGTTGATGATGATGCCTGGTTTGTATCCGTGGCAAATGTCGTGATCATCTTATTTCTTTTCGACTCTGAATCAAAGCTTATGGCTGAGCGATGCCTACTTTTTTATGATCATAGTCAAAATTATCTTTCCATCATATCTGGAACTAAAATTTGCTCGTCAAACTCGGGCGGGGTTTCTGGATCTTGCAATACCGCCATTTCACTAAGTCGAATGTGTTTTGCTCCGCTTCTCTTACTGACTTGATGTGTTTCTCCCCTACGCATCAACGCTTGGAGATTTTGCTGATAGTTGCTTTCTTTCCTTCTTTCTTTCTTTCTTTTTTCTGTTTTGTTTTTTTTTCCAAGCAAGCGATTTTAAAAAAGCTCAGAGTATGCCTACTCCACTTGTCTGGCCAACTTAAAACCCTTCACTAATAATAATTCACAAGGTCGTCTAGAAAGGGATGCACTTAGAAGATCTAATTTTTATGTCAGTAATTGAGACTTTAACCTTGGAATCTTTATACGAGCCCCCCTAGAAAATAATACGCATTATTTTCTGTTGTTAATTTCTCTTAACGAGCCCAATAACGATCTCGTCATTTTCCACGTACAGATAGATCGATGATCTACAATGACAGCATAAAATAAACATGATGAATCAAGTTGTAGACATCGTTTTATAATGCCAAGTACGTCATTATTATGATCATTACTGATGTGGCGCATGCGTTAACTCCATTGGGAACAAACTGTTCGTTCAAATCGCTCACTGACTAGCGCCGTCCAACTCGGGACGGCAGAGCAATGTGCAATTAGAGGCTATCGTTCTGCAGACGTTATCAAAATGCTCAATATTATTCACGAAAAGTAGCCGGATGGTTCTGGATTAGTCGGACAGTTTTTTGAGTTGTCGGATAGTTTTTTTAGTAGTCGAATAATTTTGTAGCAGTCGGAAGTTTCAAGGTATATTCGAAAATTTAGTCGGTCGACGCAACAATTACCATCTTACTGTCATTGTTCTAAGCCTATAAAATTATTAGCCTATTAAAATTATTAGAATTTATATTGTACAAGCGAACATATATACCGATAATCCAAAATAACACTGACGAATCAAAGATGCAGACCTCTTTTCACATTTCAACGTCATCGTTATCTCGTTGTCATCGATCTAAGCCCATAAAATTAAGAATGCGGTTTGTCAGACAAGCCAAAAGGCTGGTTGCCGACATCTCTCAAAACCGCCTTTGCTGAGTTCAGTTCAGATCATTTTATTAACACTTCGTAATATTTAACACAGATATATAAAGTAACAACTTGATAATAAATTATTGTGGAAGGAAAGAACAAAATAAATGGCTTCGGAGGAATGTGCGCGGTGTTCAGAGGAGCATAGCTTTCGAGCTGACCACCGGATACATGGATTGACGGAATAAGGTGAACGAGGTTCTATGGCTAGCCATAGAGAATTATTTTATAGTTATGTGCGTTAGTTTTTTTTGTTTTGTTTTGCTTTATTTATGTATTTATTTATTTTTAATTTATTTACAATTATTACAATATTAAGACGTAAGGACAAAAAAAAAATTTAACAGCAACAGCTAAAAACATGTAAGGTCCCACTTCATTTCTCTTCACTAAATTTAATATAGTTTCTGTTTGAAGAGGTTTTAAGAGGGTTTTTTTACGCAACGCTGAAGGAGGATAAGAAACTTGAAAACACTTCTAGTCTGGGAGTTGTTTCTCGCATTTTGCATATCCAAATATACTATCTGGCGACAAGAAAAACACAAAGCTGTTGTGTGGTTTGAAAAGAAATCTTTTTTTGTACCGAAGACTACGGCTGAAGAGAGCGGACTATTAAGTTTTAATGGGGTGTGCTTCTTATTCAGCCAATCTTGAAAACTCTGCCCGGCAGAAAGTATCGCCTCTCTGCAAGACCAGAACAGGTGAATAAGCTAGAGATTATTTCTCGTCCCTACAAAAGGTGCAAAGATCATCCTGCCTAGCTAAGACCTATTTTCTTCAGAAGTCATTTGTTGACAATCGCCTATGAAGGAGTACTGAAGACAACTAATTTAGATATTTTGGTACAGTGGAAAGGAAAGTTATATGCGGCTTCAGTTTCCAGTTAATCGAATCTAAGCGAAGGATATAACTGTCTGCAAGCCATTTAGTTTGAGCTTTTTGGGGGCTTGTATGTTTAAAACTGACAAATTTCTGATAAGCTATCCTGTTTCAGGTTTTTGTGTTCTTAGAAATACATTAATAAAGTTATCGTGGTTAGCTTTTTGAGGAAGCTTGCCTTTTACTGGGTTTTGTAGAGATTTAATAGAGGATATACAACGCCATAAAAGATAAGAAAATTCGTGCAAAAACTCGTACTCCAATGTAAAGGTCCCTATCGAATGTCAGCAGTCTTGCACAACTCTGTCAATGCTGGACAGCATTGCTCTTGAAAACTAAAGTAAGGAATCTTTATTTATATACGATGATATTTAAAGCTTTGAGCTAGTGAAGCCGTGCATAGAAGGTAAGAATTCAAATAAACAGCACTTCAACGTTAAGAATCCCTACAGGAAAGGGGAAACCAGTCGGCTACACAGCTGCATTGATAAGGAGGGGAGGAGTTGAATTAGGGAGCACAGGAAACAAATCCATTTGGTAATGAGAGCGGGATTTAAACCCGGAACATCCGCGCGCGCGCGTGCAAATCCAGCGCCTTAACCAATGGGCCACACTCCCTCATGCTGCTCTTCTAGTCTGTAAAATGTACGAGTGATAAACACAACAAAAATAAAATAAAATAAAAGGAAAACAAGCGAACGCGACATCTATCGGAATAAACGCAATCCCCATCAGGTGCCGAATATCTCTGTGAGCCTGAAAACCACAATGACACAGAATTATCAATTCCATTGATTAATTCACTGACAAAATAAAAATCCCAAATATGCAAGAATAGAGGTGCAGCCAGCTTGCGTAACATGGAAGCAAAATTTGCACTTTTTTTTTCGTTTCAAATTGCTAGACCGGTTCAGATTTTTCTTCCCAAAAAACGAGATATTTGTTGAGAATTCGTGTTTCTTTTTATCATGTAAATAAGTGCGATTAATCACCATGAAATGCACACATTTAAAATTTAGATCGGCGGGAGTGAATACAATTTTTTATTTAAAGCGAGAACCTGAATGAACAAATGCAGGTGTAGACAAGCAATGATGCACAATGCAACTCCTGGGAACAGTTCTTCACAAGGTGCTAATCTTAGGTAAGTGATTTTTATGGGTTCGCAGTCTCAGTAATTGACCGAGAGTATTCAAGCAAGTTCTGCTCATTAAACAGCGGGCCGGGCCTGACTTGAGCCTTTACAAGCCCGGTTTTCATTACCAAGATCACAAGACAGTCTGGCGGAGGTATCTGATTCTTAGGAACCACGCGTTCAGGTTTTGATGATTTTACGACAACGATATAATACTGGGACTTTTGAAGCAGATTTCTATTAAAGCGTACCGTAATGAATGTTCGAGACTAATTCCAAAGGACTTTCATTTAGTGTAAATCACTGAAGTGTTCAAAAAAAGTTGCAGATTTCTACTAAATGAACATGATTAAAAAAGAAAGGCTCGAATAAAAAGACGTGCCTGGATGAAAGGCTACTGAATTAACGGTGAAAGTGAAGAATGATCATCGCAGTTAATTTTCCAATTTAACGGTGTTTTGAAATGCAAGCTACTGTTTTGTTTATTTGATTATACATGATCTCGATTAGAATTATGACAGTCCACCTTATATATTCATTTATCCACTGGGTGACAAGAGTAGAAGAAAAAAAATAAATACACACATAAATAATATCCAGCTCGGTTGCGCTATTTTGTGTTTGCTAAAGCGTCAGTATGAACAATTTGTTTTTCCACCACCTCATTTTTTTTTAATATATTAACAATTCTAATCATTTCTCTTCATAAATTTGCATAACTGCAAATTGTAGCGGACTTTCCCTCAGGTGTCGTAGACAGGCCTTTTTGTCATGTGAGAAGCTAGTTAAATAACAACGTAGGCCATGCAATATTCCGCAAACATATCAGGGTGGGTCACAGAAAACTAGGCTTCGTAATTTTTGTTTGTTTTTTTGTTTGTTTTTGTTTTGTTTTGTTTTGCTTTGTTTTGTTTTTTCAGCCCACTCCCAGTGTTGTGTCGTTGATAATGGGTCCCTGTTTCGTCATCAAGTTGGTTTGGCATTCAGTTGATACTTTCATTTTAACAGACACTGAAAGCTAAGACGATTGTATGATTATTAACTTCCGAACAAGTTTCGGTGCCGTCCTACACTGGAACGACAAAAGAAAAATGAAAGGCAGTCATTAGTTTTAGCTCTTACGATGGACGTGAAAAAAAATATAGAGAGAGATACCGTGGCTGTAAGTGCGCTCGTTTCACAAAGACTGCTACTGCTGGTTTCAGAAAGACTACGTTTCGCTTACTAATAATCTTTCATGTTATGAAGAGCCCTCTAGCTGTCTCAAGGGGCAAGCCCGTTTACATTTGACTCCGCTCCTTACTCAGTCCGCACCCCCGCACCCTCGCTCTAGATGCCTCCGTCTTTGGTTGTCGTTTCTTTGCCGCCATCCTACCTTCGTTATCTTAAACTCGCCTCCGTTCAATGGGAGGAAAAAAAACTTTAATTACAACCAGCGAACATTTCCAACCGTAAATAAACACGGAACAGCCGTGAGATGGAAAGGCCTTCCGTGACTGGGTCATTCTTAGCTTAATCACCATTCATTGTTAATCCCACATAGTGTTTCCCGAACAGCTTATCAGTTTTCAGTGACGTAGTTCGTCGTTTAAGTATTTGCGACTTCATTGTAAGATCGACTTGCATAGCAGTGTCAGTCACGAAAGATAGAATTGATGCTGGAATTGTGTGTGCCATTCCAGATCAACGATTTCTGTACCTGATGACTTCCTGGTAAGATCTGATCTGCTTCTTTAATTATGTCTACCGCTAATCAAACATCAAATTTGACTGATCGAAGTTGTGTCACATACGACAAAACCACATTTTTGGTTGAATTTCTATGGCTCGACCCCTCCAATAGTAATTTGATTATCTGCGATCTTGGTCCAACTTCAGTTACCCGGGTAAATTTGACAACCGAAGAGATGAACTTGACAAGCGGAATCAAGTAACTTCTGTCAATGATGTGAGATCATGCCTAGTAATACTTCATTCCAAATGTAAAGCGAAACGTTATGGCACGTGGGTGTCTGCTCATACAATAGAGAGTTTGCAGATCAATACGCGATTACCTAATTTACCCGAGACCAAAATATCCGAGTTAGATACTCCATTTGAAGGTTAAACAAACAGTATGTAATCGTTTGCTTGTTTACTTGACAAGAGACTCTTTGCAAAAAGATATGCCATGTGCTATTGCAGATCTGAGAAGTTTAAGGAAGCAGCCATTTAAACAGCTTGCAAGTTACGGGTCTTAAATATACCAGTATCACTGATTAGACAAACGCCATATCGGTTGTATACGATATTTAACGTCATTAACACTGCTCCGCTGATCGAGATATCTTATGTAAATGTCACTGAATTCACGCTGGTCTTCCCGTTACCCGCAATGAAAACACCCAAATTTATGCCAAATTCAACGCCCGGCTCTTCTCTGATCAACCATGCACGTGCTGCATGTTTTTTGTTTGCTTGTTTGTTTAATCCGATGTTAACAGTCAACGTGAAGATGTCCATGAAAACGCCATTTAAAATTGCAACTTAACGTTTTCCAAAGTTCTCCTTGAATATTCCAGTTCATTCAGCTTCTGTATAAAGTATCCGAACTATCCAGGAATTGAATTGGGAGGAACGCTAGTCAAAGTAAGAAAGACAATCAAAATTCTCCGTTGTGTGCTCGCGTTTTCCTTAAAGCTTGCGATTTGGTCATTTGACGTTGTAGATTGGCAGAGAACGGGAAAGAAATGTACTAAACTTTAAAACGCACCTGCAGAGCCCTTGTTTTGTTCATTTAAGTCTATTGTCTAGCCGGGCGTTGTCGCTGACGTTGCCGTCCTAGATCTTAAAGTCCCTATTTATATACCGAGACCGTGGTACACTTTTTGAACCGCTTGCAGCGTTTCTGCATCATGCACCATGTACCATTTGCTTTTTAGGATTACAATTTTTGGCAGGAATTTCCATGTCCAGAGTTTTTGTTTCCTGGTTGCTTACCTCATATCGTTACGTGCATGGAATATTTCTCATCTTACCATCACGATGGTCCCTTAACCTCTGTTCATCCACAATAGGTGGTGTGAACGTTACGTCATCGCCGCTATGTTGGTTGACGAAAACAATAGCTCTCTCGTTAGCTCCTTTTGTTAGTCATCCAGCATTTGCACATTTCATTATTGTTATCTGTGTGCACACAACCTATAAGTTCATAAGCGTTCAATAAATACGCCAATCATGAAAAGAAAAACAATGTGTAAGGCTAACAAGTATTCATAGTTTCATGTAAAGGTCATATAAGATATACACTGCAACTTGTATTTTATTATTATTATTATTATTATTATTATTATTATTATTATCATTATTTCCTATTTTTTATTTTTATTACTTATTTTATTATTATTATTTTCTTTTTCAACGCCTCAACAATCAGCCCGAGCTGCGGATATTTTTGCCGGAAACTCCGGCATTTATCGTGACATACCACTGAAACTATCGAACTATTTGTTCTTACTACAAGTCAAAGTAAAGCTTTTCGTACGGCACCTTAGCGGGAAAGAGCGAACTGCAAATTCACGTACGCTATTTCCAAACTGCTTGGAATTAAAACTTTACAGAGTACAGATGAGCGACTGAAAACTGACAAAACCTACCACATTTGTTTGGAGCTGTTTTGACCGGGGACAGAGCGAAACAAACCTTTTCTCCATACAAAAACTTTGTTTTTTTAGCCACCATATTTGTTGTACTCATCACCGCGAGATCTCACCGTGTACAGACTTTATTCAAAAATGGCTCCCAATTTATCATTCTTTTGTCGAATATAATGCAAATGAGTGAGAACAATAGATTGTTCTCATTTACATTAGATTCGGCACGTGAAGTTCGACGTTTGAACCAGGCCTTACACCTCCAAGAAGAAGAAATACAATTTTACACGGTTCCTTGTATTTTCGGATCCGCTTAAAAATGTTGGCTATTTTATATACTAGCAATATCTCCCTATCACATATTTTGTCACCGTGGCTCCATATCCATATTTCACAAGCAGGTAAAGTTGTAGTGAACATCTGCCAAGCTTCATGCCTTTAACTAAAATCTGCATAATTCCTTCACATATTCGTCCCTGGCCGTAAGGTCGAGCCTGGTCACACCTGGTAGCAGGTGTGCAGGGCTATCTATTTACAGATGATTACAAGTTCTCCTTTATGTTTACTGCTTTGTGTCTTCCTCAGTTTGTCGGCGAAAAGAGCAGCAAGCAAGCTGAAAGTGTGTGGATGAAACTGGGTTTTTCAAGGAAGAAAAACCAACATTTGTTTTCCTCTTTAAAGTGTTATTCGAGGCGGTAAATGTGACGCGAGGTAATGAATTTCAGTGTAATAATCTTCCAAGTACAACTAGCACATGCGGTTTTGTTTTGCTTCTTTTTTCTTGTTTTTATATATGTTTAGTTTCATTTATTTTGTTTGTTTGCTTGAGCCCTTTTTACGGTTGAATTCCTTTCTCTGAATTAGTGACAATTTGTGCGCAGTTTATTTGCAGTCTCTCATACAAACTTAATTCTGAACAAAAATTGAAACTGAGCTCGATGGTCGCAGCTGCTCTGATTGGTTAAAAATGATTTGCATGTCTTTTCTTTTGCGTTGCAGTTTGAAGGCAATTATTTTATCGACTTATCGATTTTATCGATTGCATAATTGAAGGCTTCTTGTCAAGACTTCCTGTTCAAAAGTTTCCAGTTTAGAGACCAAGTCCAAGTTGTGAGATCTTGTCCATCCAATCGAACAGCAGCACGCTCCAAGGTGATAACATGGAATATAATGCAATTCCTCCGGACACGATCCCTGCATTGGTACTTGGGATCTTCATTTTGTTGATAAATAGTTGTGTCGTCTTACTTATCACCTGTTATTCGAAGCTAAGGACAACAAGCAATATCATCCTTGCCAGTTTAGCGGTGTCCGATTTTCTTGTGGGACTTGTCGGCATTCCACTACTCATAGCTTGTAGCACGATCTTTTCGTCCTCGCTGTGCGTTAGCTCCTCCACGTTTTTCAACTTTACGTCCATATCCACTGTGTTGCACATCGCAGTGATGACTTGCGATAGATTCATTTACATCATGTGGGCTTTGCGATACGAGGATATCGTCCAACGCGGAAGAGTATTAATAGGGCTCTGCCTGACTTGGTTCATCAGCCTCACGTCGCTTGTTCGCCTCTCGTGGTTATTGAACGTCAACATGTACACAGCCAAAGAGGATCTTTCCCGCGAGAAGGAAACTATTTATTTCCTATTCAACTTCATAGTGTTTTTCTTCGTTCCTCTGATTGTAATGGTAGCCCTTGACTCGCAGATGTTGTTGATACTCCGAAGACAGTGCCAGCGGATCGCGCGCGAAAACCTGCCGGCGGAGTTCATGAAGCGCGAGAAGAAGATGCAGAAGCGACAAAGACGAGCGGTGGTTACATGCGTGCTGTTGCTGATCCTTTACGTCATTTTCTGGTTGCCGTTTTTCATCCTGGAGCTCGTTCACCATTATTTCGGCGATCAATTTGGTGCTCCATTAGAGGTGCATATCACCATTTACTACCTGAGGCTCTGCCCGTCTCTTTTCAACCCGCTTATATATACTCTAAGAAAGCACGACTTGAAGAGAGCAGCGAGGGAGATCTACCGTAAGGTCTTGCCTTGCCATCGAGAGGACCTTTCAAGAGAACGGTCCGAACAAACATCACCCAGCTGTCCGCCAACATATGTGTGAACTAACTCAATGGGAGTGGGGTAAAGAGGAGCGAGATCTCTCCTCGTTGAAACCTCATTGAGTTTCCTCACAGCCTCACCATAGTTTACGTAAAGCTTAAGGCATGGCTTTCATTACATAGATTAGCCGCTGCTTGAATTGCATCGAGAAGTGGCATGCTATCGCGAAGTCTTTCAATTAAGGCTAGAAGGAAATGAAGTTTTCAGATCATACCCAACTCGTACTAGCCTAGTTTTTCATTCTTTAAGACACATCTTCATACCATAAAATTCTATGTAACGTTACCACTGATAACTCGATTGTCTTCTAAGGGGCTGCCGTCTTAAGATGGGAGGAGGATGGGGGCGATCTTTTTTCCTTTGGTTTACATGCAGAACTGATTTTTATTAATTAGGGTTAGTGCTCTATCTTAAGCCGTCACTGGCAAAATGAGACACCTTGAACACTCGACCACCGCTATGCTTTTGTTTTTTTTTTGTTTTTGTGCCTAGTACATCAACGAGAAGTTAGCTGAAGTTAAGTCTGCAGCGGCTTACTGGAATTTAATTGCGGAAGCGACAAACCCAGTTAGAAGAAACAGGATTGGTCCATTAAAGAGGGAGGATGGAAGCCTTGCCGTCAATGATACAGAAAAGGCAAACTTAATAAATGACTTCTTCGCTAATATCGGCACTAGACTTGGACGAGCCAATAGCAACTATCCACAGCATAGCGATTGCACTGGCTCAATACCCTCTGTGACTGATATCACCGTCTGCGAGGATTCGGTCCGGCGCAAACTAAAAGCTATCAAACCGAATAAACCAGCAGGCCCAGATGACATTCCACCAAAATTATTAAAACTAGCAGAGCCCGCCATCGTCTCACCGTTGACTGGCCTATTCTCATTCTGCGCATACCTCGGTGAAACCTTTACCGATTGGAAGAAAGCTCGCCTGGTTCCTGTGTACAAGAAAAATGATGAAGCTGACATAAATAACTACAGACCGATATCGCTTCTTAGTGTTCCTAGCAAGATTATGGAATCTTGTGTATCCGATACAATCGTCCGACATGTTTTCCAAAATAACCTGGTCACAGATAAACAGTGGGCCTACCGCAAGGGGCACTCTACTGAACTATTGCTGGTACATCTCTCGGAAACCTGGAGAACAGCAATCGACGCCAACAAAGTAGTTGCTGTGGCTTTTGTTGACTTTAAAAAAGCTTTTGATTGTGTATCTCATGCCATCCTACTGCATAAGTTGAACCTTCAATTTGGAGTTCAAGGTAGCCTACTATCATGGCTGACTGACTACCTAACTGACAGAACTCAATTTTCGGTAGTAAATGGCCACCACTCATCTGTGCTAAACGTTACCTGCGGGATTCCCCAAGGGTCAGTACTGGGCCCCACGTTGTTCGCTTTGTACACTAATGACCTTCCAAGGGCTGTCACCTCCGGCTCTATTTTTATGTACGCGGATGACACCACCGTTTATTGTATTGGCGACACTGTCGATAACACTGTCACTTCTTTAAATAGAGCCTTATCTGAACTGAACAGCTGGTGCCTAGAGAACTCGTTAACCCCCCACCCGGCTAAGTGCGAAGCTATGCTTTTAATGAGAAAACCGCACATTGGGCCGCTAATTCCTGTGACAATTGGAGAGGCACGGATCGAGTGGGTAAAACATACTCGCCTTCTGGGCGTCACTTTTGACGACAAGCATTCCTGGGTACACCATCTTACAGATTTGAAAAAGAACTTTGTTAATAAGCTGAATCTCTTGAAACGTAGTTCGTTTTTGAGCCGAAACGCCCTATTGGACTTTTACTTTAAAATAATACTGCCATCCGTTTTATATGGGCAGGTCGTTTGGGGCGGCTGTTCAAATACAGACCTTCTACAATCTTTGGAATTACTTCACCGAAGAGCAGCCAGAATAATATACAACTTACCTCACGATACGCCTACTGACGAAGTATACCGACAATCGAACTGGAACACTTTAACCTTTTATTATAAACTTCGATTAATTAAATTATTTCATAGCGTGTTTATAGGTGAAGCACCTGCGGCTCTTTCGTACTTAACAAACAAACCTTGCACTGCATACAACCTCAGAAGGAGTAACAACGTAATCGTCCCTCGTTTTAATTCAAAATTTCTTAAAAACTCTATAAGCTATAGAGGCGCTATCCTTTGGAACGCTGTCTCGAGTTACTTTACGGGCCAGTTTACTGATTTTTACCGTAAAGTGAAGAAGGACGTTTATTTTAAGGAACTTGATTTTAGCGCACAGTCGGCCCAGTCATTGCCGAGACACTACCTAGACTTTAAATGCTTTTAAATATTTTACATTTTATGCCTGTATTTTACATTTTATGCTTGTGTTTTATATTTTATTCTGTAAGTAATGTTATCACTATTTTAATATAGTTTCATATTGTAACTATTTCCACACGACCCCACAAGCTCTGAGCTTTAAACCTTATCGTGTTTAAATAAAGGATACTGATGATGATGATGGTACCTGTAGCTTGCCTTGTGCTGAATTTGGAGTAGAGAAAAGCAAATCCGAAACTACTGTACATTTATTTAATTCCGACTTTTAACTAATGTTCTGAACGGTGCAAAACGCAAAGGGAAATCACTGGCTGTTTCGACATTTAACCAGCAATAACTACACAAATTCTAGACTACTCTTCCAGACCAAATCACCAACGGATAATGGTGGCGAGAAGCACATTATTAAAAAACTGTACATGTAACATGGCAAATGACTGGAATACCTTTTTGGCACTGTACCGAAACACCGGAGAAACTGAGCCAGGCAAATGAACCCGGTCATATGACCAGCTTCAATGGGGGACTTTTTAATTTCTCGATTGGCGACAAGAGAAGAACAGAGAAAAAGAAGGGTTCGAGGGTGGGAAAGATGTTTCTATGAAAATTTTACCCGCCTTTTTCTTGTAAACAATCTGGCCGACGTAAGGGTGCAACCTGTCGGGACAAACAATTTTGGCAGGTATTTGACAAACGACCAACCTCGTGGATACACGAAGAGGAGCCGAACGTCACACAGCTTTATGCCGGGCAAATCAGCTCAACTGACAGAATCGTTCAAGACTGTCGTGAAAACCACATCAACCGGCAAAAAGGTGATTCTGTTAGTTGGCAATCATGTTTATTATCTACCCGCGAACAATAATAAATAAAATGTGTATATATATATATATATATATATATATATATATTTATTAAAAACTGAATCATTGGATAATGCAATTCAAGACTTTTCATTGGCTTAGCTATCATGGTATATGTATAGGAAATCGTATGAACGCGAGTGCATTTCGTGATTTATGGGCACGAGTGATGTTTTGAAAGTTCTCAAAATTGCACGAGCCGCAGGCGACTGCAATTTGAGAACTTTCAAAACATCACGAGTGACCATAAATCACGAAATGCACGAGCAGGTTCATACGATTTTTTATTTATTATATTCTCAACAAAATTACTCAAACGCGCTGTTTCCATAGCAACTTCCGTATTGCACTCTATAACCTGGATTGCACTCTATAACCTATTTATGCATTCGCCATTGGCCAATCAGAAACGAGATATTTTGTTGAATATATAATAAGAGCTAATATACCATAACCTCAAAATATGGTAAGTGTACGCGTCAGCTTAAATTTTTTTCCCTGAGTGAAACAATGGCGGCCGGCGAAAATCGCTTCGCGCCCGAATTAAATGAAAAAGAAGTCCTTGAGCTGTTACAAAACACAACACCAGGGAGCACAAAGAGAGCCACAAAGTATGGCATGAAAATATTTCAAGGTAGCAACTTCTAAACTTTATTTTGACAATCTAAGCATCTGTGTTTATAGTTTAATAATGTGAAGCAAAACAATGTAAGTTGAAATTCGGGAATTTGTTGTTGAAATTTGTTGTTGAAAGTTGAAATTCGAGAAGATTTGTCAAACCTTGGGGGCGTTTTTAATAAAACATTTATTCCACTCGCGCTTGTTGGATATGAGATGATTATAGCCAACTCGGCGCTACGCGCCTCGTTGGCTATCAATATCACTTAGTGGAAACGTAACGTGCTTTAAAAAAACACCGACCATGTTTTTTTTCCCGAAAGAAACGTAGGCGTCTTAATGGCTTCCTAAGCTTTGGAATGGAAAAAGGTGGAAGTGGCGTTCCATATCAAACTGTTTGGTTGCAAGTAAAGTAGCAGCAATGAAATAGCTCCGGAATGTTTAAGAAAGCACGTTACGTCATGCATGTTTTAAATACCCAATGACTTTTTACTTTTAATTGAGTTTAGTTCGTATTCTCCATGCACAATTCGGCCAATTTTAACAGAAGAAAAAATATAGAACTACCGTGCCGTTACCATCACATCGTCAACTTTACGAGTTTACGACTCCCACTTTAGCATTTCTGGTCAGGTGCTTCGCATTTTCCTTGGGGAATTCCACTTGCAGCGTTGGGCAAGAGAAAATAATATTTAGCATAATTTTTTCTCTTGGTTTAGGATGTAAAGTCATGAACGATAAAAAAGAATAGCAAGATAAATAAGTAAATAAATAAATAAAAACACGCACACTCTTGCGCAACAATCTGTTTCAGTTTTGTCGTTGGTGAGCAGGAAACAGTCCTGGTTTTTCTGCTTTCAAGGTACTGGCCAAGGAAATATGTTGAACTCACCCGGGTCATTTATCATCATAGCCATGATCGTCACCATCACTCTTCCTCAGCACCATCTCACTTTGAAATCGAGCGCAAATGCGGAAAGCAGGAAAGAAAAAACTCGTCCCCCGCTTTTGACTTATGTAGGCATTTAAATTTGTGTAATTTGCGTGTTTTCGGCTTATTAATGGTAATATTAGTCAATAACCAAAACGCCCTCTTATGCTGCATATGCATGTCAATTCCTTTTGCTTCCTTCGCGAAACTACTCGAGTTTGCCTCAAATATCCCTGAGCAGGTGAGAGAATTTCAAGATATTTTGCATTCGGCGTTCTTCTAACTTTATTGATTGTGTCCCCATATCTTCTTAATTTCCACTGAACGCGCTTGTGAATAATTTTATCTCAGGAATATTATATACTTAACCTAAAAAACTGCATTTTCTATTAAAAGAAACAATATTCACGTATTTATATTATTTTCATAATATAAATCTAGATGAACACGTCTTGTTTCATCACTAAAGATTTCTCAGCATTTTTTTTTTCTGTCCGTGATCGTAGCCATTCTTTCATGTTAAAGTTATTGCAAATATCACTAATGTATCGTGCTACGTTATTGTTCTTATTAGTGCAATTAAGGGTATTCTCTCTTGATTGATATATGCATTTGAAATACAGCGAATTATTTCTCTTCACGACTGATCCTCAGTTATCAGTCTCTTTATATTGTTTCGATAAATATAAGTAACGCTCGAAAAAACGTGTTATGAACGTTGCAGTCACGAATGGTATGCTCACTTTCTTCGAGAAAATTTCGTCCCTTTTTTTTTCTTTTTATTTTGTTACTTTCTGTTATCCCTGCAACCTTTTCCTTACTTTTTCGTTTCACTTGTTGCAAATATCTGCAAATCTTTTGCGAAAATCATTGTTTTTTTTGACAATCTCACTCGTACATATCTGTAATATTTAGTGAAATTGCTTTTGAAATCCACCAACGTCTGTCTTCTTCAAACCCGTACCAGAATATGTTACCTTTTTAAGGGATACGTGAAACCTAAATACAAGTGGTGACAGTATCCCTCACGCTCTTCTTTTTTTCTTCGGTAGGGGAGCATTGGGTGTTGGTCCCTGTTGTGCATGCATGATAATACTTCAACGATAACTTCTAATGTTTGGTCTTTTAGCCTCGGCTTAAAACTTTGGCTTTGATTTCCTCCATAATCAGAAACGAAGAGTCAGTTTTAAAAATATTGCATCAGCGGGATCGGTCCGTAGTCGTGGGATTACTCTTTGAAAGAATGCCGCTACAACTGCGAGCAATATTTGCCTGCAACGTGCAGCAGGGCGTGATATTGAATATACAATTGCTTTCCGCTCAGTTAGCCTGAACAAAAGCGTGTAGACCTTAGTGAGCTTTGAAAGGCACGGAAACCTTGGAGCGAAACGATTTTTAACAAGGTAAGTAGACGAATACATCACACAGTATGTCGAATGCACTGCTCGGGTGGACTTTAATTTAAATGACTTAATTCTGACGAAGATTATTTATATTTGAAGAAAAATCAAGTGTCGCTAGGGGCAAAATGCCTATATATTTTGTCGTCTCTGACTATCCGAAGAATGCACTAACACTAGAAGTGAGAAAATAATTCAACGATGTAGTATTGAGAACAATGCATTTTAAGACAAGGGTTGCCTAGTTAAAGATTTTCTAGTGTGCTCAATCCTCATACCAATTTGCGGAAGGGATGAGCTCAACAAAGACTTTTGACGGCGCATGTACAACATCTGCTCTTAAAAGCCTGTGGAAGTAATAAACACCTATCGCACTGACTAACTCTGCAGAAAGAGAGAACTTGACAGGATTGGCTTTTGCCGGCTTCGGGTATATCCGCATTTCCTGAGGTCAGTGAAGTGCCTTTCACAAAGCAACAAGGACGGTAACGTCAACGGAAACGCCACAATTGCAGGACAACAGGTATGATAACGGAGATAGTAGATCTGCGTTTTACATTTTGACACATTTCGTTGTCGTCCTCTGCCGTCAAAACACGGTAACGTCAAATGACCAAACTTAACGTCTTCGGGAAAGTGCATTTCTCTTTCTGTCTCCACTGAAACTCGGACGCCGTTCGTACCAGTTTCATTCTTGGATAACAGGCACACATGTTACACAATGAAACAGTTGAAGTGATCGCCAAGTGATTACAATTAATAATTCGGATTTCTATTTTGGAGTGACATTCTCGTTGCCGTTAATTGCCGTTGCCGTCCTCGTTTCTAAAGCTCCCTAATTACTCGGGTGTGCAAGATATATATGGCGGGCGTGATAGCGCGCTGTCCCTTTTTATTACCACGAAACATAGGCTAAGCCTGGATAAGTTCTTGGGGTAGTTATTAAACGCAAAATTAGCCGAGGTGTGACACAAGTCTGAGAAGTTCGAATTCCGGCCCAACCCCCCTCGTGTTTAGATGAGGTTACGTAAACACGGATAAAGTTCTCAGTTGCTTAAATAACTATTTGGAGACGCATTTTCCATTGGAGAATTCCGGGTTGGAAATTTTGGACTACCTTTTCAGAGTCTCCGTTCGTCCCTGGAAACGAACGGAGAACGAGCAAAAAGGTCGTGTTCCAGTAAGTCTCAACTGGGAATTCCCGAACTTTTTGGTTAATGGTAAGCAACCTAATGCTCCAGCTACACTATCACACATTTCCGTCCAACAGCTGCGTTGGCCAGGGTGGCTAAGTTATCAAAGATTTGTTCGCGACACAAAATGCTGGATAAAAATGTTGATGATCTAGATCGAACATATCTTGAGACGGGCGGCTTAAAGGCCAAACATGTTTATCCAACACGATGCTGGACGAAAAGATTTGATCGTTTAGTCGCGGTTTAAGTTAATTTTGTGAGAAGGAAATTTATTGTTGGCACGTGACTTTCACGTTATCTAACGGGAAACTGCGACTTACAAATTTCGAATAACGCTTCAGAGGCTCAGAAAATGCCACAAAATGACATGTGTTTGCATACTCTCATCTAAACGCATCTATTGACCAATGAGAGCACGCGCACTATCCTAATTATTACGCTCGCGCGACACGGAAAATGTACCACAGTTGGCTGTGTTAAAAGCTTTCGCAACAGGGCTCTACTCGATTGAGATTTTAGTGTCATAGGAGCAGCGGCCCGTCATAGCTGTATATTGTTAATTATTAATGAATTACCCATATTCTCTTGAAGTCTTGTGAATACTTTGTTTTGTATGGGAGTAACAACAGTTTCCATCGATCAACAGGTTGCTCTCTGCCTTATAAGAATTGCGAAATATTGAAATTAAAATACTTCACAAACGTTCTTATTCATAGAAACCCGCGAGAAAAGCAATAAGAAGATAACGATAAGACTGACTCAGTTCAGGGACTGCTATCAAAAGTATTCAATTAAAAATATATACAGAAATAGAACGGAAAGCTCATTAAGCTTAAAATTTTGCGGTTATTGTTAGTGCTCGATCTACGTCTACGTAAAATCCGCAATGACTCACCAAACTGGCCGACTCATGCCTTGTGACCTTCTTCTGTCTTATCGATATTACTCGTTTGAATCAACTCAGTATTTTGACAGTCTTGTGTCGGCAGATCTCGTTACAGATATACTGTATAATAAGGCGTGTTTAGTATTGTCAAATTAAGTCTTTATTCAATAGGCAGGTACAAAAAAGTCGGACCGGATCATAGTCTCCTTCGCAGACGCTCTTTTGGCTCGTCACGCAATCTTTCCTCTCCAACGAAAAGATTGCGTGACGAGCCAAAAGAGCGTCTGCGAAGGAGACTAACTGGATCACTGACTCGGATCACTCGACTCGGATCGATGTAAAAGCGAACAAGTCCTCGGTAAATCACCCCAACCCTAACCTTAGACTTAACATGAGCAAATCTTACCATATTTGCTATAAAAAAAAACGTTTTTACATCGATCCGAGTCGAGTGATCCGAGTTGATCCGGTCCGACTTTTGTACGTGCCGTTATTCAATCTAGAATTAGCGATAGCACTAGAATTGCCGTCGGAGTCAACTACTCAACCGGCAACTCAATATTTCAATGATCATTAATAAGATACCAGTTGTTATATAATTCTCGAAAGCACTTTCTAGCAAATGAAGATTCTTTTTTGTTTTTGTTTTTTTGTTTTTTGTTTGCGTAGCCCGCAGCTAGTTTGAACCGTCCTCTATCATCCACGAACTAATTATTGCTAATTTTCAAATGTCACGTCCCGGCTCTTTTTGGTGATTGCGATGGCCTTGTCTCTCTGATGGAAAGTGATTTCCCAAGTTGCGGAAGCGTTGTTGTTTTTAGCTTTGACAAGTAATATCCGCTCTAGAATTTCCACCCACGTTCATTTGAAGGGCTTGCAACACCAAAGGTAAACAACAAGCCAAATCAGTCACATTAACCTGGGAGACTCAGGACTAATCTGTAATCTGTTTGATGGTAAGGTATGCTGACGGCGCTAAACCAATACGAGGCCAGCTAGTTAGCCCGGCAAGGGGAACTTTTGTCTCTTACTTTTTTTCTCAAGACATTAGTTTCAGTTCACAATTGTAGCAGTGTCTAAGCGTGTGAAACCATGATAAAATCACAAGATCAAGAGAAGATCAAGATCGATACAAGAGGATTTGCTAAACAGGTATTGATTGGGACACAAGTTATATTGATTGCACATCGGCGCTGTTATTCAAGCAAATCACGCGCTTTCTTCGCGTTGGGTAGAATCGCCTCCGTTTTTGCTAATTTCAGTGTTGCGACAAAGGGACTGATAGAGAATATTTGTTCCGGTTTTCAACGCAACTTTTAAGGGAGAAATAATTGAAAAAAAACAAACATTGTACGAGGAGACATCAGGATAAACCCGCTGCTTGGCCTTAAAAAAAATAGTTGAATGCTTTTGCAAGTCTTATTTTGCAAGGTCGAAGGGTTTAAATGCCTTTTGAAATTAAAGGTGGAAATTAAAGCATTTAAAGATCTCCTTGAATGCTCCTCAGTCTTTTTTTAATATTTTAATTAATTTATTCTATTTTATATTTACGTATTTTTCCTTTCCAAGAGGCTGCGTGCACGATATTCTCTTAAATTTAGCCGACAGGCCAGCTGATTCTAGAAAAGCATAAAATTAGGAGAATGCCCTGCCAGAAAGCAATGTACTTCTGGTCCATTTAATGCCCTAAGTGTTCTTTGGAAAGATGTGCTCAGTAGCATTTGGGAAAATTTCTGTACACCGCGCTAAAATGAAGACGCACAAACCATATGAGAAATAAAATGTTTCTCAGTTATAACCAATTAAACGCGATCTTGACTTGTAGCAGTGTTATCATTTCACATCGGCATATATCTGATGCAAGGCGTTCACTATGAATTAAATTTAAGATTTTTCTCCTCCTCTGTAAGTTGTACGTTTGCAAGTCATTGAAAACATGGCTGATCATCTCTGAATCAATATCACAAGACAGGTAAATCGACCTGAGTTTCCTCTACATGGATGAAGTTTGTATTCGAAAGTATTTTACATGCATTCTGCCTCTGCTAATTTCTACATGATGAAGAGACAACATTAACAAATGTCTTTTCCTTTCCTTTTTTTTTTCTTTTAAAGTGAGAACGAAATTAAAGCTAGACTTTGTAGTTTTCCTCACATCACGACAATCAATAATCGTGTTTGAAGACTTGATGAATTTTGTTTTAAAATGGGGAATAAAACAGAGTTCTTCACGTATTGATACGTTGTGGTAACTCAGTAAAAGGGGACTTACTAAGATATCACGTTTCCCGGTGTAATTAATTTTGAATCTAAATTGGATCCGGAGTACGTAATGAAAAAGACGGAAATGCCTTTCTTTGCAAACACCCCAAAATTTATTATGACCTAATGTTGCATACTTAAGTACGCTTTTGTCGGATCCAAAAGGGAAATTATATGCAAAACAACGTAACCGGCAATGCATTCAAATTCAAACACTAGTCTCTGCACATGACGTCAATGCGACCGAACTCAGTTTGGCTAAACAAGCGACATGCAGACTTAGAGGAACAAAGCTAAGCAATCGAATGTTTACTTGCCCGCTGACTCTCTTATACCAAAACGTGATTAAATTCAGGGGTGACATCAATACGTTTTATTTTTATCTCTCCTTCAGTAATCCACGAGTTGGAAGAAGGTTACTCCCTGTCCCTCAAGACCGAAATCTTGAGACCCTTCGCTTGTTTTTGTGTTTTGCAGCATTGTCCACCGCATATGCATTAATCTTTGTAAACGAGAATTATGACTTCAGTTATTTGGAGCGATTGTTTTTTTTAATTGCGTTTATATTAATTACCTTATTTTGCGAGAGTTCTTAAGTCTCCAAATTGCGGCTTTCATACGTTTTTAAGCACGGAATCTTCAGAATACAGGCAGGGGGCAGTTTAAAAGGAGACAACGTGAAACGAGCCCATTCTCACGCAGAAGTGCGAAAGAAGGTGCTAGACATCGCATTATAGGATCCTTATTTGGAGCTCTTAATTTTGAGTCAACAGTAAGATCAGTCGTCGCGCGGAAGGCAAAACAATTTAACAGGTAATTTTTTAGAGCTTTCTTTCTTTTTTTAATTTTATTTATTATTATTATTATTATTATTATTATTATTATTATTATTTTTAGGTATACGCATGATAATGAAGTTACGAAAGTTAGTGAGCCACTGATTCACACCAAGAGATCATCTAGCTTGATGATGTCTTGTCGACACTACTGCTTTCAGATCTCAGAATTTTGTTTGCTCGATTTTGTTTTTGTTTATTTGCTTGTTTTGTTTTGGGTTGGCTTCACTTTTTGGCGCAGAAAGCGAACTGATTTCAAGGAGTTCGTATTGCTCAACTTGGAGGCTCAGCTTTGTCGTGGGCTAAACCATGAAAAAGCTGATTTGTACTACTTTTGTATGGCATTTACTCGTACTATATGCAAATTGAAATTAAGCAAGAAGAAGAAGAAGAAGAAGAAACCGGAAAACGCAAAGCTAAAAGATATTTCCATTCCTGCCAAGAGAGACCGTAAACTACGCTCTTGGTACAGCCGCTTATTGAACGTGTTAGTCTCCATTTCATGCAGCAAAAAAACAAAGAACTTCCCCCAGTTAAAACTATCAATACACGTTTTAACGCGGAAGGCAGATCAAGAAAAAAATGGCATTGTGTTTGATGAAGAAAGCTAAAATAATTTTCCTCGTGGTATGGTTTTTGGCCCTTGGTTTTGCCTATAGCTAGAACCGGTTAACTGATTTCTCTCCCGCCAAAACCCAAACTGAACCAGTTGGTCCATTTTGTAGACATCATTTAAAACAGACGAACGTGAACGGAATATAACTCATAGCGCGAAATGCTGTTTGCCTAACCTACTTCCTTATTGTTCTTCTATTTGCTCTCCACCAAATTAATCTGTCATGTTCAATTCGTCTGTGTTGTCAGTTTTCCTATCTTTTGGTCTTAATTTGTAGTCTGTGGCTAACCCCCGAAACGATTTGTGTATCGAACGTGACTCGGTCGGCTGAAATGATTAGTTTCTCCTCTAGAAGCGCCGGTAAACGATGCATGATTTGGTGGTGGTCGTCAGTCATTTGTCTTTCTTCATATAACTCTCAGGCAGACGGACTGATGACGAAAGGATTGTGGGATATAAGGCCACGTTCTTTGTTAAAGAAAACTTTGCAATTGGTCAAGGTTTGATTTTGACGGAATCATACGCTCAACTAGTTCCGCATTAATTCCTTCAGTTAAAACAAGCAAAGAGGCAGAACATCTGCCGTTGCGGCTCTCGTTACCTTATGCGTTCTGATTTCTTTATTTTTCGCCGCTTATGACAGCCAATTTCATGGTTCCCAACTTCTCTTGCTACAGGAATCTCCGCGATGCATGGTAATACACTTTGGACTGAAAGCTGAGTTAGCTCAATAACGCCAACTCACTCGAAATGTCACTCAAAAATATAATGTTCTGTTTGAACACAAAGGGAGGTCGTTTTACTTTGGTAAACTCTCAGATATTCCCACGCTGAGATAGGCCGAGTAATTTTAAGTCACAGAGAATTTGGAGGTGAACACTGCAGGCGCTTACAGCCAGGATACGCGGGTAAGACAATGTTAAGACAGACGATTAGGGGCATGCTTGCCAATGATTTATATCGCCGGCTAATTATATAGTCTGCTTCTTGTACTTGCCTATATTGATAACAGAAAAACTGTGTCAATATGAACTGGACAACCCGAAAAGATCAGAAATAAGACGCGATCGCCTATAATTTCCAAAACGTTTCATTTAGAACGGTGCATCATTTGACTTAGTTTCCAGCAGGAATTTCTGGGTTTTCTTCATTTATGCTACGTAAACCAGACTCTTCATGTAAATCGATTTTTAAGTGCCCTGGAGTACACCTTAACTATGAATTTAGTTAAGTCTCACGCGCACAATGCTTAAGCATTAGCTGTACTTGTTCCATTACATTCCCCTGTCTTGTTTGGAGATAGGTTGCCAAGAAAGCCGAGACCCCAGATTTACGGAGTGACCTTTGAGCTCAAACGCGCAATAAAATCTCTTTTCAGACATTCACTGAGTTCTTTTCGTTTTCCGTGACTATCATAAGCCTTTTACCTTACTTTCTTTCCTGGGTTTTACTCTCGTTTCCCTGAATGAATGGGGAATTTGTCTGAACGCTGTTAAGCCTTTTCACATAATTTGAATTTTACTCGATTCTCTGGCTTCGATTACACGCATGGAAAAGTTTATTTCCTTGTCGTCAGTTCGCTCAGGCTCATGTCATGCACTGAACAAAGTCATCAATAGATGTTTCAGACTCAACTCCGAGACTCATTTAGCTTCGTGCTTCACTCGCTTACCCTGAGGGAACTGACTTGGACGTAAATTGAACCACCGGGCCTCTTTTGGCACAATCTGCTCTTTTCAAACTTACTTCGCATCATTGTTTCCCCTTTCAATGCAATGAAAAAGTTCTTGAACTCACACATGATCATGAGTGCATGGGGTGTGTCATCAGTTTTGGTTCATCAGTCCCTCTGACGAAGTCAAAGTTAATTTGGCGGTGGCATTACATAACCAGGGTGACAGGCTCCTGACCGATAATTGATTAACTGCCGAGTGAGTGACAAATCACCGAGACAATTTCATTGCTATAGGCCATGCTGTACAAACTGTACAAACAATAAAGCTACGCGGATAATAATGAAACTGTGTAGTAACCCAAAGAAGGACAAAAGGGCTACAGCTGATAAAAGATACAAAACTGGGAACACTTAATTGTCTTAGACTAATACGCGCACGCAAACTCTTACGGTAATACCATGTGAATTCATTAGGCATCATGATTTGAGTTATATTCCTGTTTGTGTTTCAAACAGTGTTCTCTCGTTTCTTTGTTCTTGATAAGTGCAATTTAAGCCAGCCAACCGTAGGTGACGTGGCGTTTAAATAGCGCTTTTTCAGCAAGTCATCACAGCGTGATACTGTTTGGGAACTTGTAAGTAATGCTTCGCCTTCCATCCTGAGGAAGAAAAACAACAACGAAACCCTTGGCTGTTTATTTTTGGACCATTATTTTAATTCCTAAAGCGTAAATTTGAATTTTCTGGCAACGTTCCTTCGTTGTTTAATTCATTCTTTACTGTTTGTGAGACTGTGAAGCAGTGGAAGAAATTGCCTGTCGGCGTCATGCGGTTATATCAGCAATTGGAAGTACGTGCGAAATATGCACGTCCGAGACCGACATCTTTTTATTAGACCACAGGGCTGAATAGATAAGTATTTACCAAAACTGAGCCAGTTTTTAAAAGCCTTGCAAATGATTTCATTACTTACATAAGCAGAGGACTGAAGCATTGAAACATCGACGTTTTACACATTATGGCGTGCCGGAGAACTGGAGACAGGCGTTGTATTAAATTTTCAAACTTGTTTGATCAAAACCATATAGATGCCAAAATTATACAGAGATACGACGATAGTCTTATGAAACAATAAACTGAACTGCTCGGAAACAACTTTCCCTTTGGCGAAATTGGTATAATTTTTTCAACATAAAAAGCAAACAGCTGAACCTTATGGCCAAGTTATATGTTAGTGTGGATAAACACAGTTGCTCTTGGGAGTCTTCTATGCCCTAAAGAATACCAGTTTGAATTGCGTCGTCTTAATTATTTATCGCAGTTTGTTTGAGTAGTATACACCTCAGGGAAGCCTTGTAAGTTATATTAATAACCGAATGTCCCTTTTTATTTACTTCAGAACTGAGCTTGGACGATACTATACTGTCTGATATCACTGTACTCCTTCGGACGGATAGCTACGAAGCTATCGGAGAGAGACAGACGTTGGCGTCAGCTATTTACAGCCAGCTATTAATCACCTGACGAAATTCAGAAACGTTTTCCACAGTTTTAAGAACGATAATTGACCATAGCATGAGTTATCCAGAAGGCGGAGACAACGAGACAGTGCACGAAGACTACCACATTCCTCTTGACACAATTCCCGCAATGGTATTCATGGCCTTCATACTTACGATAAATGGTTACGTCGTTTTCCTTATCGCCTTCTCTTCCAACTTAAGATCAACAAGCAACACAATACTAGCCAGCTTAGCAGTATCTGATTTTCTCGTCGGATTTGTCGGGATTCCACTACTGGTGGCTTGCAGCTCTACATATTTGTCATCAGTGTGCATGAGTTCCAGCGTCTATTTCACATTCATATCGATATCTACGGTACTGCACGTTACTATCATCACCTGTGATCGTTATTTCTACATCATGTGGGCATTGCGTTATCGTGATATCGTCCAGTCTAGGAGAGTTCGTCCAGTAATCGCCTTGACTTGGCTTATAAGCCTCACATCGTTGGTTCGCCTTTCGTGGATGATCAATATGAAGATACCTACCAATAAAGAAGATCTGGCGCTGGTCCAAGAACACGAGACGACATACCTTCTTGTCAAAGTCATCGTGTTTTTCTTTTGTCCTCTGGTTGTCGTGATCATCCTTGACGTGCGAATGGTGTTGTTGCTGGTACAACAGTATCAGAAAATTGCGCGCGACAACCTGCCTTCAGAGTCCGTGAAGCGCGAGAAGAAGACGCGAAGGCGACAAAAAAGAGCGGTTCTCAGGTGCATACTGTTGCTACTCCTGTATGTCATCTTCTGGTTACCGTATTTTATTCTGGAACTTATGCAGCAAAATCACCCCAGCGAAATACCGGAAAATATCGTCATCATAATTTACTATCTAAGGCTCTGTCCATCCTTGTTCAATCCGCTTGCTTACGCTTTGAGGAAAGAAGACGTGAAAAGAGGAGCCAAAGGAATGTTCTTTAAGTTGTCCACTTATAGGAGTAAGGATGTCTTCACTAAAGTGTCCATGCAAAGAACATCAAGTAATCTGGGACACGTGTTAATAAGTCAACTCTAGTTCAAGATGTACACAGGTAATGAATAACTTTCTACTTGTTAGTGAGTAGAACAATCAGGAACCATAACATCGAATCAGACTGGAAGCGGCAGTTTGCTTGTCCATAACAACTCGCCGGATACTATAGCGCCCTAGCTATCACATAAATTCCGGACAACGAGCTGTGCAGTCATCAGTGACAGAAAAGTCTCAGATCAGAAAGGTGACAATCCATAAGAACCAAAACGTCCAAACTCTGAGCTGTAAATATAAACCTATGCATTTTTCTCCAGTGCACTCATACAGTCGCAACACGGTTGGAGTTGCACACAAATGAGCATCTCATTGGAGCTACCACTGGACAGACAGTTGCAAATACGCCTCGGTAATACAAGGCAGCCGTATGAGTTACCTAACCGAAACTCGCTAACAGACTAGAGGCTTAGGATACCAGATTTGTTGTTCCTGGCCAAAAAGGCCCCTCATGATAAAAGTTG
Organism: Astreopora myriophthalma; assembly: GCA_014634185.1. Classification (NCBI taxonomy): domain Eukaryota; kingdom Metazoa; phylum Cnidaria; class Anthozoa; order Scleractinia; family Acroporidae; genus Astreopora; species Astreopora myriophthalma. The sequence goes on from BLFK01000190.1 coordinate 1,753,376, forward strand.
ACCCTATAAGCCTCCATTGCACGCTCTTCCCAGTCCCTGAACCATAAGAAAACGAATTTAGGTACATAGTACTTGCTAACTAAGCCTTAGAAAGAAAATTCACTTATTATTGTATGGTATATATCCTCGTGGCATGTAATGAGTACTATAATACGTTCTGGGTTTTGTTGTGTATACACAAGTTATGACTAACTAATGAAATTTTGTCCAGTGGGCTTCATGGGAGGATTAAATATGATTTAATCAAAATCATATCACATCATGCCAGTTGGATGAAAGACATCTAATGTATTCCACATCACTCGGTTTACTTTGTTCTCATAGGGGAAGAGACTGAATAATCCCCGTTGTACGATCAATTGTCCGAAAAGCTCGGAGCGGCTTTGATCGTAAAGGGGATGGGGGGATGTCGGTTGATATTCCACGTACAACATATTCACCTCGCAAAGGCCTCATTCACACAAGCAATTTTTCCTTGACAAGTGGGCTGGTCAAAAGAAAACTTGTTAGTGTAAATGCGGCTATATTCCTGTCGACCGAATCCCCAACAGGAGCAGCGTCGGGGATAAACGACTGTTCGTAGGAAAATAGATCAATTTCGATATTTTAAAATTCAACTTCAAACAATAAACATGATTTCGAGGCTCTGGGGAATAAAGTGAGGGATTTGTATGAGTTTATTCCCCAGAGCCTCGAGGTGATGCCTTTTGTCTAAGAGTGAATTTTAATATATCAAAATTGGCCTATTAATGTGCAATTTTCATGCTCTGACAGTTAACGAAACCGGAGCATTTGTCAAATGACATTGCTAGAGTGAAAAAAATATTATTTTACATTGACGTGTTCTTCTGCCGACTATATGTACTGTACTGTTCTTTCGAATGCATTCCGATGCAACCAGTTTAGTTCTTTCTAATTCGAAAGAACGATACAGTACAAAGTTCGGCAGATGAAACTTGATATCAATGTAAAATGTTCGTGTTCAATAATGAATCAAATTTCATTTTTCCTTTCTCCGTGTCCCTTGTTAAACTGGGATACCAAGACGGCCACTGTCATTTCTTTACAGATACGTCCAGGAATGCACGTAATTAGATGCACACCGATTTTGATAAGCATTTAAGGAGCCGTCATGTCGATGTGACGTCTTTGGCGCACGCTTCATATAGAGAGCAGTTGCCGGCCATCTTGGAGTCTATTGTTCTGTGAAAGATATTATGGGATGCCCAGGAGGCAAATTCATACAAGTTGTGTGTATAAATTTGGTTTCCCTTTGAAAATTTTCAAGCCATTTTGATTTTTACATCCTTTCCTGAGGCAAATTGATCTGGTTTTTTTTTAAATTTTGGACCAAAACTAAATTTATACCTACCACATGTGCAAATTTGCCCCCTGGGCATCCCATAATATCTTTTTTTTAGAACAGTAGATTCCAAGATGGCCATCGTATTGGTAAAAAGGTCTATTGGAGACTGTTTACCTTACGCGAATAGTAATGCGATAGCACATTTCCGAGTTGCTTTTTTGCTTCCGTTTCAAAGCGGGTCTTCGTGCGAAATCGTTCAAATGAAAATGAGTTACGCATTTTCTTGGAAATCAGTGAAACTCATTTCCCTTTTAATAGTTTCCCACGAAGACTCGTCTCGAAAAGGAGGCAACAGTAACTCGGAAATGGGTTATTACAAGGATATGTATCGGGAAAATCATTGCCTTTTTGTGGGTGAAACTACGAGAGATTTTTGGAATAAAAATAGCCTGCCCGTCGTTCTTTATTTGTTCTGAGCAGTTTTTTTACGTCAATTGAGAGGTTTCCGCGGAGTTTCAGTTTCACTGCTTCATCCCCTAAGTATAAAATATACCTAAAGTTGGAGACTCTAGCCCACCGCCGATCAGATCTTGGTAATGGATTCCTGGTAATGCGGAAAAACCTGTCTTCTTAAAGCAGCCAGCCTAATCCAAGTGAATTCCCATTATAAACAGTCGTGATCCAGATCCTAAATAAACCAACCTAGGACTATCACTACTGCCTAGATTTGTGACCAACTAAGAATAACGGAAGATTCACAGACGGGATCACCCGAAAAGAACTTCGCAATAGTCTTTTCGAGCCCCCGTTAGGACTGATACTAAACATGAGTGCGGATATCTTCAGTCGCGGAATGTCTTAGCCAATATGTAATAAGTATGTGTAAACGAATCAGTGGTGACGAGTGAAATTAGGAAGCAAGGGCTATTTTTCTAGTAAAATTGCAGAATCCGTCCAGACGAATTATGTGTCTCGTGTTATACGCCTTCTGTAAGGATGGGATGACCTATGTATAAGACATAACCCTTCTGGGACAAACTTGGGCAGACATTTGTTCTGCGTCTATTAACGTTAGTCTAATAATATTAAAGGTAGTCAAATGGTACACTCGTGTATAGCTCGTCCAGACGCATAATGAGTCTTGTGCCCGCCTTTATACTAGACGAACTTAACAGACGCAGAGCAAATGTCTGCCCAAGTTGGTTCAAGATGAATCAGGCATCTCCAGTATAAGATTGGCCAATTTCAGTTGGGTGTTGTCAAAATTCTAATCAAACGGTACACTCTTGAAATTAGATCTGATTTTACTTGCATTTTGTCCAAAGTATAACAATTTTCCTCGCCATCGAGGATGTTTTTGAAATTATTCCCAATTTCACGAGTGTACCATTTGATTAGCTTTAATAGTGACAAAGTACGCTCACAATCAAAGTGGCCAAAAAAAAAGGCCAATAGTGCTTGATCTGGCTGATCGGGGCTGAATAACGTTCTCAAAGTTTTTATCAAGTCATTCTCCTCACATCACATCTCAAGATCCCTTACCCAGTTAATTGTGCTTTTCCGCCTGTTGGTGTTTTCTGCAGCATCTTTTAATGAATGCCGTAGCAATTTTAAATTAAAAGTTGCACGTAATTACGTTCGCTGGACGCCATTCCACGATAAGTTAAGGAGTAATGTGTCACCCATTATATAAGGAGCGTCTTAGGCAAATCCCTGTGCTCTGATTGGTTCTTTCTCGGCCAGGATTTTGCAGTACGGACCGTTTCCATGGAAACGGTCCAACCCGCATATTTTTGTATTGGAGCGAAGCCGGCAAATTCAAAATTTGCAACCAAATCAGCGAAAAAAAACTGTGAATATTGTCATTCTTCACAGTGAAACTACCAGAAGACGCTCAAAAGATTGAAATTTTTCGGAAATTTCAAAGATGGATGAAGAAGACGAACATCCTCCAAGCGAGTTTAAGTACAAGCCACCGGAAGTGCATTTTACTATCAGAAACAGAGTGCCATATAATAAAAAACTTACTAACCGAGCTTGCTCGGGCCGTACTGGGGAATATTGGCCCTCGGCCGTGGCAGTACGGACCTCGATTCACTCGGTCCGTACTGCCAAGACCTCGGGCCAATATTCCCCAGTACGGCCCGAGCAAGCTCGGTTAGTAAGCGGTTATTATTTCTTTTGAATTCCCTTATTCCTTTGGTGTGACTGAGATAGTTTGAATTAAGTTAAGTAACTTAAGTATTTTGTTAGTTATCTTAAGGCCTTGGTTCGCCAACACTTAATCATGCATCTGGCTAAGTCCAGAGACGGAAACACCATTTGTAAAACATAGTTTTGCACAGGCAATTTATTCCAGTAGTTTTATTTTATTATTATTATTATTATTATTATTATTATTATTTTATTTTATTTTATTTTTTTTCATATACAGAGATGACATATCTAGATCTAAACTGATTAAATCAATCTTTAGGAAACAGAACAAAAAATTATATTGAGCCATGCAAATAAAACATGCTACTGGAAAACTGGAAACATAATCTGAACCAGTGGTTATTATAAGAGGAATGAGCAACAAAGTCTTATTTGCCAACGTTGTTTGTTTTCGTATTAACCGAATCCTAAATAAATCAAAATTAAAGAATTACAAATTACCCCAACCTAAGACACATAACAAGAAAGGCTGGGGACAAAATGAGCTACCGCTCATTGACGCCAATCTCTAGAAGAGACTCATACTTAGAAATGCAAATAAACGGAAGGTTGTAAAATTGAAGCTGAAAGTGGCAAACAAGGGGCTAAATGCATATGACACTGGCCACCGGACACGAAAAACGAGAGACTGCAGTTTACGATTTTGCTCTCACAAAGTTAACAATGTACAGAAAAAAAAAACGTAACACCAAGATAACACGCTTATGTTACCCTTAGTCTATACTGCTTCTAAGCAACCGGTTACCGAAGATAAAACATAGGTAACGGGGCAGTGAATTGCCATTTTCTCAACGGATCGATCGAGTGTTAACCACAACCTGCCTCAAACAATTGAAGAGGCAACCAAAGGGAGTTTTTCCATGGCATTTCCAGAGTTTTCCCAGGTCACGGTTTTGCTCTTCGGCCCTTACCTGAACATCTGGCATTAGACATCAGTCTGTTCGACTGGTAAGAACAAATTCTTCAGTTCGATTTTCTACCGAATAGCGAGGCCGCAAGTGCGGGCAAACCTTAAACGCTAAAGACTTAACTGCCTTCCTCAAGTCTGGCTTCCTAAGTGTGTATAAAAGTGGGTTAAATAGCGATGTACACAGTCGGAGATAGTAGATGAACAGGCTGGCAGTGTGTGATAAAGGCCCTATAGTATCACTCGAATAAAATTGCAGGAGATCCAGGATAAAGTACGGGAGCCAGCAAGTTACGTAAGTAAGTAGTAAAAAGACGCAAATTAGCACAACCCTTCTCTGTCGCCTTTGAAACCTGTTCTCACGCCTTAAGCACTCAGCCGGCAAATTTTCCTTCATTATTCTATGGCACTGTTTCTTTAGCAACAACAACATGTGAGTGTCAAGCGTAATCATGATAATGAACGGAAAGGCGAAGAAGACGGTAAACAGGTACACCAAGTACACACTATCTTTGTACCGTACCTCTTCCACATCTTCCAGAAGTGTTTCCTCATTCACGTGCCACATCCACGCAAGGCGTACTAACGCAGTGAGACTAACTAGCCAGGTTAAACCAAGAACCGCAAGAACCCGTGAGCGGTTAATAATGTCACGATAGCGTAACGCCCATACTATATAGATGTAACGATCGCATGTCATTACCACGATGTGCGATACTGTGGACATGCCCACAAAGTTGAAGAAGATGGTAGAACCCAGGCAGATCGACATCGAGAATGCAGAGCTGCAGACCACGAGGAGAGGAATCCCGACGAGCCCAACAAGAAAATCAGACAGGGCTAGACTGGCGAGGATGGTGTTGCTTGTTGTCCGTAGGTGTGAATAAGAACTAATGAGCAAAATTACTCCACCGTTTATCACCAAAATGAAAACCATCATGACTATGGCCGGAATCGTGTCGGATGATATTACAAAACGCCCCTCAAGATTGCCTTCATTCTCAACTTGGGTGTTATTATTCGATGCGTTTATACTTCCTTCAGGCCCCATGTAGAAGTCGGTTTGACAAGCCACACTATCTGTAAATTCCCTTCTTTTATCTCCCAATTTCACTTCCTTTTCCACAGTCGTCTTTAAGTATGTTGGTAGTTGTCTAAGACGAAGGTTACTGGTTCAGCCAGTTTTAAAAGGAATGCGGATTTTGCTCGGAGTCCCCTTTCTGAATTCTTGCTTTAAACCTGGGAGAAAAACATTAAGAGTCTCTAGTCAATTCACAAGTTTCTATTGACAAGCTGTTAGAATGTCCTCGGGTTTATTATCTTTTGCATCAAAATGTGCGGCGCATCCATTTGCAAAACAACTGAACACACCTGTGAGCTGGCAATTCCGCTTATTTTTACTTTATAGGGTCATTCAGAGTTCCTTTATTAAACAACAACTATGTTATTTCGTCATTATCAAGCAGACGCGTAAATTGTTTATCTAGATCGAATTGGAATTTGAAAATACCGGGGGAACCCCTCGGAGAAAGGACGAGAACCAGTAATCATCATCGTCGTCTTCCGCCACAGTCAGTTCTCCTGTCAATAGGTGAATGACACTGAAAAAGTACTACTGGGAGTCCTCAATCGAAAGTTCCGAGCAAGAACCACTAAGTGCGACCCAATCGTTTTAGAGCGGTTTTCACTTGTCTTTGTCGAAAACAATTGTTGAATATGCCCCGTGATTGGATCAAACAACTCGCGTGAAATTTTCAACCAATCAGATGCAAAACTAATCGTCCAATTGCGATTTCCTGCACGTGACGCCCCGGGCTGCATTTACTTGCTTTGCGTTTCAAATCCAAGTCTACTTCGATTTCTCATACGTAGTCGGCAGAAGGGTGTGATTTCCTTCAGAACTTGATCATGATTGACTCTATGAAATAACCTTGGCTTTGGTTTTACCACGGTCAACTGTGACACCTCAATATGCCAACCTGACACTCAAAGAATATAGAGCCACTTTGTTGAGTACCAACTTCAGTCGGCATGACAACCACTCGCTTATCTGAATTTTATATGGAAACTCTAACTAGGATTTCTGTCATCCGAACTTAAAATGGTTGTTGGTAGAATTATTTGCACAATCCAAATAAACAACTTAACGTCGAATAGTACTAGTCGGTAGATTTGTTTTGAAGTTTTGTCTTTCATTTGTTTTATAAGCACAATATGTGATTGTATTGAAATTGGAGAATCTGGCAACGTTCATGTAGCAATGCTAAGCGAAAAGTTGTAAATTCGAGTCAATAAAAACAAACTGAGTTGCCAATGGTAAAAAAATAACTGATAACAAATACTAGCTGAGGAGATTCGATACAGATTGTTATGGATTACGGCTTTTACTTAACGCGGCAGATTACATTTGCTTACCCTTTAGAATTCAATTCATAGTTAAACCGCACCGAATTTCACAAATTAAACTACGTGTAAAGGACGCAACGGCAAGTCGTTTATGGATTGCAAGTTAGTCCAGGAATGAATATTCCTTACATAGGTATTGGGCAGTACGTTTTTTCCTTCAACGAAATGGCTTTTAAAAGAATAATCTCACGCTCAAAACCGATTTGAGGGCAATACTTCGGAAGACTTGGTACAAACCTTTTGTGTGATACCACAATACTCATTCATTGTCGCCAAACAAGTCGGTGGAAACTGAGTGTGTTTGTGCCATTAGCTGGCGAAATTAGGATAATGTTCATGACTGTGCACGACCAATATTCAGCCTGACTCTGCGTTGTTCGCGTTTCAACTCGCAAACTATTGTCGGAAAGATCAAAAGATACAAACAGTGGTGACATAATTTGAAGTTAACCTAGATTCTACATGTACATTGCAAAGAGAAATAGTTTCCGGGCATGATGATTTTCAATCGCGATTTCCTGTTTGTATAAGTGAAGACTTCCTCTGTACTATTTGCTTCGACTGTGATTAACTAGTAAACTTAAGAAATATTCAAAACGGTATCAGTCTAGAAAAAAAAATATATGCGTAATTACATGAATTTGTTAAAGAGAACAAGTGGGCGCAAAAAGCACGCAAACTTACCTCTCAAAATTTCCTTTCGATGCAATTCAGTTTTAAAGCTCGCATCGCCTACCTAGATTGATAATGATAATCATAGCAATAAAACAAGCTTACAATTTAAAAACAACAATTGTAAAACAAGAACAAATGATGTGATGCTGTGCAACTGTGCACGAGAATAGCACTGGAGCCAAAACGCCAGCTGCATCAGACCACTGAGGCAAACTGACTTCGATAGCCACACAAGATATAAGTACTGGTTACTGTGCGCCGGATTCGATGATGATACCTGAAAAGGCATACACCAGGTTCAGCTAAGATGCCGTACAAACAAGACTTTATGCTTTACCTCCGGCCCAATGATCGCCGGTGTACATACGGTACGACTGGCTTAATTTAGTTCCAATATTTGTCCCTGGCTTTTTATTAAGCCAAGACTCATGCGAAACTCGATTACGAACGAGCCGCCTTATGTTTTACCCCGTTTGAAAAGTTTAATAGCAAACACAGCGCTCAACGAAATTAGCCGGTGTTGCCGGATTCCTCAGGTGGTCCTGCCGAAAATTATTCCCTCTTGTTAACGATATGACATTTGCATACAAATTGTTATTCAACAAACGTTTTACAAAACGCAGGTGTAAAAAAGGATAGTTTCGGTCCATACTTTTGCCACAAAAAAAGTATGAAATGAATTCGATGATGATATAAATAGTCTGCAAGTCACCATTCAAATCTATGTTAAAATGCACACAATCGGAGAAATATCAATTCTCTTGGGATAAACGGCGGCCATAAATGAATGAAACTGAAGTATTCATAACTCGACTTTGTTGAATATTATTTTTGCTTTTTTTTCTATAAGTCATAAGGCCAGCGGAGTGCGAGCTGGAAGCTGCCTTGACTTCGATTCACAAATAAAATATCAGTCGAAAGAAAATCCTTATCCGAATTCATGCAAAATCACATTTATTTAATGAACTTCATTATTGACATCTGAAATAATAACATTTTCGAACTTTCTTTTGCTTTCAGACAGCAGCTTTAGGCAAGACAAAAAAATAAATTGTCCACAACTAAGAGTTCTTTTCTTTTCTTTTTTTTTTGTCTGCTCGTTTTGATTAAAAGTAGCAGAAAACCAAATCTTCGCATGATATATTTTATTATCATTATTATTTTAACGCAAATTGTACTTTTAATCTTGACAAACGTTTGGAGCTATGACAAAGGCGGGCAGTATAGGAAAAATGCTCATCTACTCTAGTCACGATGGTTTTTTTCTCCCATTAATGACTATATCAACGGTTCATCGAACGAAAAGAACAAGTGTGCATCCATCAAAAGAGGTAAACGGCCAGAATGTATTGCGGTTACCGAAAACCAACACATGAGCTACAGATGGCTCATGAGCTATGGGTGGCTCGAAGAAGGGACATGGACTCCGCATTTAACCAGCGCTAAAGCGAGTACATAAATGATAAAAATAAAAATAAATGAAATAAATTAAAAAATAAAAAAGTAGAAGCCTTAGCAGCGATAACGACGGCTAAGAGAGCGTCCCTTCATTGTGTAAATTCGCGTTATTGTAACCAGGCACTTAGCTTTGCGATTATTTCGACTCCTTCGTTACGTAAAATTTGTTTTTGTTGTCCCAGAATCATACCGGTATGAAGGGCTTGAGGATGAAAAATTCATCGTTAGGTTCTGACGTTCTTCCAAAGCTGCTAATTTTGATCATTTTACGATTGTTTCTGATTCTCATTAGACCTCAGTTCTGTTCTTTTGCGCGCTAGCCGTTACCTTACCGTCCTCGTTTCTTGAGCTCCCCCGATAACAGGGACCACGTATTCTTTGAAAAACCCACTCAAGCTGCCAGACTTTAAGTTGATCAAAGCATCAATTACTATGACAACATTGCAATATTTGGCACCTAAATAGCATTCAAAAGTACATTTCAATGAAATAGTCGAGAAAGCAGAGATCACGGTGTTTCCATTGTTTTCTTTTTTGACTTGCAAAACATGTTTCAATGTGATTCACATGAAACACTTTTTCATATAGTTTTTGTAACTAACGCGTCACATCGAAACATGCATTACAAATTAAAAAAAACATGGTTATCTTTTTAGAAACACATTTTACTTAAAAAGAAATGTTCTCACCAAGCATCACGAACCAAAACAGCTTGTTGGACAGAGTGAGAATCGATGGCTAATTAAGCAACGTATAAAAAAACATTATTAAAAACTGAATCATTGGATAATGCAATCCAAGACTTTTCATTGGCTTAGCTATCATGGTATATGAGCTAATATACCATAACCTCCAAATATGGTAAGTGTACGCGTCAGCTTAATTTTTTTCCCTGAGGAAACAATGGCAGCCGGCAAAAATCGCTTCGCGCCGGAGTTAAATGAAAAATAAGTCCTTGAACTGTTGCAAAACGCAACACCAGGGAGCACAAAGAGAGCCACAAAGTATGGCATGAAAATATTTCAAGGTAGCAACTTCTAAACTTTATTTTGACAATTTAAACA
>BLFK01000190.1:1763560-1782845 GCA_014634185.1 Astreopora myriophthalma
ATAAAAATAAATGAAATAAATTAAAAAATAAAAAAGTAGAAGCCTTAGCAGCGATAACGACGGCTAAGAGAGCGTCCCTTCATTGTGTAAATTCGCGTTATTGTAACCAGGCACTTAGCTTTGCGATTATTTCGACTCCTTCGTTACGTAAAATTTGTTTTTGTTGCCCCAGAATCATACCGGTATGAAGGGCTTGAGGATGAAAAATTCATCGTTAGGTTCTGACGTTCTTCCAAAGCTGCTAATTTTGATCATTTTACGATTGTTTCTGATTCTCATTAGACCTCAGTTCTGTTCTGTGGCGCGCTAGCCGTTACCTTACCGTCCTCGTTTCTTGAGCTCCCCCGATAACAGGGACCACGTATTCTTTGAAAAACCCACTCAAGCTGCCAGACTTTAAGTTGGTCAAAGCATCAATTACTATGACAACATTGCAATATTTGGCACCTAAATAGCATTCAAAAGTACATTTCAATGAAATAATCGAGAAAGCAGAGATCACGGTGTTTCCATTGTTTTCTTTTTTTTGACTTGCAAAACATGTTTCAATGTGATTCACATGAAACACTTTTTCATATAGTTTTTGTAACTAACGCGTCACATCGAAACATGCATTACAAATTAAAAAAAACATGGTTATCTTTTTAGAAACACATTTTACTTAAAAAGAGATGTTCTCACCAAGCATCACGAACCAAAACAGCTTGTTGGACAGAGTGAGAATCGATGGCTAATTAAGCAACGTATAAAAAAACATTATTAAAAACTGAATCATTGGATAATGCAATCCAAGACTTTTCATTGGCTTAGCTATCATGGTATATGAGCTAATATACCATAACCTCCAAATATGGTAAGTGTTCGCGTCAGCTTAATTTTTTTTCCCTGAGGAAACAATGGCAGCCGGCAAAAATCGCTTCGCGCCGGAGTTAAATGAAAAATAAGTCCTTGAACTGTTGCAAAACGCAACACCAGGGAGCACAAAGAGAGCCACAAAGTATGGCATGAAAATATTTCAAGGTAGCAACTTCTAAACTTTATTTTGACAATTTAAGCATCTCTGTTTACAGTTTAATAATGCGAAGCAAAACAATGCAAGTTGAAATTCGGGAATTTGTTGTTGAAATTTGTTGTTGAAAGTTGAAATTCGGAAAGATTTGTCTAATCTTGGGGGCGTTTTTAATAAAACAATTATTCCACTCGCGCTTGTTGGATATGATTATAGGCAACTCGGCGTTACGCGCCTCGTTGGCTATCTATCATCTAATATCCAACGCGCGCTCGTGGAATAATTGTTAATTATAACCTCAAATGGACATAGGCTATTATCTAGAGAAACCAACTCAACAAATGACTCTGAGCTACCTTCATCTGACATCGACGTATGTGTAGAATATACGAATGTCCTCCAGATTAATCGCTGTCTTGACGGTCAAAGACCGGCTTAGGGATGATCCCACAGCCGCTCAATCGGTGCCCAGCAACTGACGCAGCACAAAATATATTAAACTTTAAATGCAGCGAAGTCTAAAGAGTGTATGTATGTTAATTATCCATTGTAATCTTTTATTTTTTCGTATTTTTTGTTTTTGTTTTTGTTTTGTTTCGTTTTGTTTCCAAATATATATCATAAATATGGGGACCTGAGACGGGTGTCGGTTTAACATTACACTGCAAATCGAAAGGAGACAAATATACGTGAGTTCGTCGTTTGTCGACGACATTGCCGACCTAACGAGGCGGCTGAGTTAGTATTAAGCTAATGGACTTAATTCACATTGCAGCATCACGCATACGGTGATACCACTCTAACTTCAAATAAAAAAATGTGTGAGTGCTACCACCTTGATTGTTGGATCATCTCGTAGCGCTTCAGCTTTGAGCACAATCTACCTCCAAAGAGAGCTGCCTCAAGAATGGTATAAAACTGAAACGGCATTGCTGTATGTTTCGAATGATTAATTGCCCGAGGGGAACGTCATTTTTCTTATTTCAGCTGTGAGAGATCTTAGCCGCACTGATTAACATACAATCTATTTTCCTCATTGACCAAACCTTGTAGACTCGTCACCAAGTCGCACTTACAATAACTTTCAAAATTCTGGCGCGCTCATTAGTCCAGAGTTATGGTCTCTAAAGTAATACCGGACCATAAAAATAACGTTCTCTGCTTTCGTTGTCACGCGTGCGCTGTATTGAAGATTAAAATCGATTCCTTTCAGAAATTTTCTATGCTATCGTAGAACTGTCGTTGATTTGTTAACTGCCTACAAACATAGATTCGGATTGAAAATTTCATTAGTTATGCGCTTGTCTGCCTGTTCCTGAGTCACAGATCCGCCAGTCTTTTGCGCTCAAAGATTCAATGTCAGTCATAACATTTTCAATCAGAGTTTATTTGCGTAATGAATCTGACTTGATGTGGTAGGAATAAGCAGTGACCGCACGTACACAACTAAATGCATCAAGATAATAAAATGCCAAGTTGTCAGCGGGAAATCGCATTATGGAGAGGAGTTGGCCAACCGCAGTCGCACGGTGAACGATGAATTCCAGCCCTTGCAGCTTGAATTAATGACAAGAACTTGAAATGAGAGGTCAAATAAGGCATACTCACTACTTTAAGATGAAAGCGTATGGAAAAAAAATGACAAAAAGTTGTCCCTCGAGGAAGGCTATTTGTTGTTTGTTCAAAGTTGCACTCTCTTTTAAGTTTGCACTTTCGGAATTTGCTCAAGAAGACCTTAACCGAAATTCATTTACCCCACCCACCAAAACCTTTTTTCTGCAATCACTGTAGTCCACATTGGCTCGAGACAGAATCCCATTCTTTATCGGAGTTACGGAGTAATATAAGAGATTCTCTCTCTCGTAGGAGACAGAAGACAAATGAGGAATCTTAGTCTGTGTCCAGCAAAAGGTAGAGAATTCAGTCAGAAATTAAACAGCGGACGTTCCTCTAAGTTTAATTTACTCGCGTTGTGTAATACTTGTAATGTATCCACTGACAGCATACCTGAAACACAAGTCATTATCAAGTACTGCATCGCTGCTAACATACTCATAACAATTCTTGACTATCTTTGTTTCAAGTTTTCATTGTTTTGTGAAGGCGAAGGGTACACAAATTGTCCAGATTCCATAAAAGATATCAAATCTGCTACCTTGATAAGGGACACTTTTTTGCTCTTCCTGGTGCATCTGGCCCACGAGTTCTTCCTATGCGTGATGGTCTAGGACAATCAAGCTCATGCAGACCAATACGAAAGGATGATCCATGAGCATGCCGTTGGCTAATCCTCGGTTGGAAACCGATAACAGTCCTAATAATAGACACTAAGAGGTCGCTAACTAAGGGTTTGGAAATGCTTTCGGTCATATTTAGAGAGGACGCTTATAAATTAATACAATCAATCAATACCGAAAGCTAGTCTCTACTCCGCCTGTGACCTACACTTGTCATCGAAACAATCTGATACTGGTTGTTTTGGAATGTCGAGAGAATACACTGAATATTCATTTTGAGTACCGTTTACTCGTTGCTTACTTGTTGTTTACTCTGTCCTCTTTGAATTCAACTTCAGAACCCTTAACAAGAGAGTAACGTTTGTGACTTTTTTTCATCAAGACTTTTGTATATCGTTTTCATATAGCCTTGCCAAAAAGGTTATCTAAATTGAGAATTGTCAGTCATTTAAATGAAGAGATAATGAGAGATCGCGTTGGTTCAAACAGGATTATGATAATGAAATTCTGTCGTCCATGGAAACAGGACAAACGAAAGTTTTCAAACTTATCAGGCCTTTGCCTGATAAGAGTGAGTTCAGGGTCAAAACCGAATACCCATGAATATGTAGCGTGCCTTTCCAGATCTTTCCACAACCACTAGCCCTATAAAACGAATATTAATTTGAATCAATTCGTGTATCCTTTAATAGTTTCAGGTGTCGCCCTAACCTAGTTTATGCTAATTATGGGTACATGGAGGTGCAGACGTGAGTGACAGCTACCGCGAAAGCTGCGAAGTATGACCTCAAGTTAGAGAAATGCGTTACTAGTAGAACAACGCATGTTGTTCATGATCTGTGATCGACACTTTTTAGTCAAAACACTATGTATACCTCTTTGGCGACAGATATGTCGCGTGGTCAGTACAACCAAGCTTGATCCTAACCATATTGTGATAATTCTCGTCGGTCTTGCGGTGAGTGAATGCAACAGATATGAGATACGTGTTTCAATGTTGGCGGTCAAGGAGTGTTAGTCAGGTTCTAGAGCAAGAACCAACAATGCCAGTGTTTCGAGAAAACGCTGACCCCCGGTCCGTTGAACCCCCCAGCTGACTCCCTCTAAAATTGTCTGCAAATAATAATAATAATAATAATAATAATAGTAATAATAATAAGTCACTTGGAGCAATTAGGAATTAAGGACCGAACAAGAACGATGCAAAAATCGGCACTCCTCGGATCGGCGATATACTCAGAAAAGTGCTGGAAGTCTGAGGTCTCGGGATGAGACTTGACTGGATATTTCTCCCCAAGGAAAAACCCTGAGCTTAATTCTACATAACAATAATAAAACAAAAAAATAAGACCGCCTTGAAAAGTGAAGCAATTATTTTAAATAGGCTCACCTTTCTATTTGCGAGGATTGGCCGATCTGCCTCGTGCCATGGTTCTAACTCGTTCTATTAGAAATTTATTTCATCCAATAAACGAGTGGAAAATGGATCGAAATATTGTCATCAACTGTACTGTTCATGATGAAAAAAATGAATAAAGCCGTCGTACACAGGAAGATAAACTACATTGCCGGGAACAACGGGAAGTTCACGTGTCGTCTAGTGGATTTATAAATAGTTATCAACACTGTTCATAACATTCATCGCTTGACATAAATTTTTATTTTATAGATACTGATGAAATACCGGGATTTTTCCTTTTACCAAAAAATCATATCTTCACCGCGCGCAGTGAACATATGCAATCTTTCACGCAATATACATTGGATAACAACTTCTTCATCAGTTTAATTCGGCCTTGATGTTTTTGTTTTATTGTTATTTATAAAATAATTAGGATAGTACGCACTCTCTCATTGGTCAATAGCTGTGTTTAGATGAGAGTATGTAAACACGGTTGTGACATCACGCGAATTTGATTGGTTGTGTTGTCAGACGCGCTTTTTGATTGGCTGGTAGGAAAGAGGAGGCTGAGGAGCGTGTATCAAGAGAATATGTTTCAATCAAGAAACAGCATTTTCCTTCATTTGTCGAATTATTTTTTAGAAATAATCTCGACAGTTATGCAAACCCTCGACTGTCTCCAATTCTCCCAATCCCCCTCTTGTTTAGATGAGGCTATGTGAACACGGAAAGTCCCCTATTGCTTAATTCCAGAGAAGTTTAGAGGGGGTCAGTGAGGCGATTCACCCACTGAAATGTGTTGGACCTGGCACGGATTTCGAGTAAAATACACTATGTAGTCCTTGTGGCACGATGACTAACAACTTTCGTATGAAAAAGCGCCGATAGCTCATCGAGAGATCTTTAATTACCTTTCTGAGGCAGGTTCAGGCTTTCCTCTTCGCGCTGTAAACACGGTTATTGATCACGGCCGCCAAGAATCCGCCAGTAGATACCACACAGATGACAAAGAACGTAAACAGCTCTGGTTCTTGCACTTTCTAATCGCTGAACAAAAGGCTTTCACAAGAAGGCCAAGAGATCACACGTGAACGTTGTTTCGTTATATGTCTGGAAAAAATATATATCCGAAACAAATATTCAGAAGAATTGATCGACTGAACAATCAGCGTTAACCGCTTTTATACGGAAACAACTATTAAAATGGTTTCTCACCACGACCGCTCACCCTGGAGACCCAGGTTGAAAACTGAAAATATCACGGAATTGCCAAGAGCCGTCCACGAGGGAGATAATGGTTATCATTCAAGATTTAAGGAAATGTCGTAACACTGCAAAAATGGTCCGAACTATATGGTCACCAATTGATAACAGGGCGAAAAGCAGCTTCTTCGGTTCTTTAAATGTAGCCGGTTTATCCCCCAAACCAAGGAAACTCGTGGCTTAAATGCTATTTCACCGCTCAAGGGCCGGGGTCAAAGTCACCCTATTAACTTGCCTTTTCACCAGCTAGAATGTTAGTGGTTTTCCATGCCATTTCACTCTGCACACCGTCGCTCTCGATATCTAGCATTCTTGAACTGATAATAGGTGATGATAGTCTAGTAGATTGGCTTTAGTTTAGATAACAATGATATTTCAGGTAAACATTAATTTGAGAGGTTTACGTTTAGGCGTATTTAAAGTAGATTGCCTGAGGACAATAACGGAAGTCTAATGCTTTGCTCTCTTGTTCGTTTCGTCCCGTCGGAGAAGACTATTGTGCAGTTTAGATACAAACTAAGAACTGATGGACACTCTCATCCAATAGCATTGATAGGATTACGCGGTAGATTAATTTTTTACTTCTTCACCTGATACATGCTTTTCTTTACACATAAGTCGTGCGTCGTGAGCCTTTTCTCTCTCAAATTTTGTTATCAATGAGAAGACAATCACCTGCGTGTCACATGCATTTAGTCTTAATTCCCTAATCATTTTAAAAATGGTCATCAGTCTTATCGTGAACCGCAGCCAAATATGTGGGACTAAATGAACGACGTCCAGAACGAACTCATCAAATGCGGTTGTATTACGGTGCGCTGCCGCTTAGACTTTCGTACGTTCAATTGATTTACTGTTTCGCAGGGATGGCGGGGCGTATTTTGGTGGGGGAGGAGGGGGGGGGGGGGGCTAAACTTGTAGGGAGGTCTTGAGGCTCGGAAATGCTACTTTCAGCATTCAATTTTTTTTATTTTTTGCTTGAAATTGGGCGATGGAGGGGGGCTTTTTAACTCTCGGGAAACACTCAAATGGTACAGCAATTTTCTAAGCGATCCGTGTCGACATTTTGGGGTACCTGCAGAGGTATTTCTTTGTTCCGAACTGGCAGTCGGAAAGTCCACTATCGTTTTACGAATTTCCAGGCCCTCTTGCCGCGGTTTGATGGTTTGAAACGGAAGATTTTAATGGAACGTGCAATTTCGTCTGGTTGATCGATGTATTTGGAAAATATCTTTCCGTTATCCAACAGTCACCCCAACAATAATGGAAACCCACCTATATCTCCAGTGTGTCACATTTTTAGCCGACCTTCTAAATTGCCGGTGTATTATTTAACTGACCGCTATAACCTTTCAGTCCTGACAAGCGAAAAGTACCCAAAGACCGAGATTTCAAAGCGATTTTTAGTGCCAAACGATTTAGCAGCACTCAGTACTGGGCGGTTCGGTACTGATTATAAAACATTACCTGTTACCCTTGGTATGGTGTTACATGAAAACAGAGCTCAGCTGCCTTTGTCTCGTGTTGAGTAGACTGGCTCGCATTTCAAGCCCTGCACGCATCCGCAACGGTTTCTCGGCTTTTTTCACCGTGCTAAGGAGTCTCATTCAATGAAAATCAAAACTAGAAGGCAGGGGAGGGGGAGCATTTAAAACGTCCGTTAGCAGGAAATTAATTAATTAATCAAAACATGAACAGACTTGCCGACAACAGAGCTCGAGCCAAAAGCGTTTTGTACTCAACGAGAAAGCGTCTATGTTCGTTTTGAATGGTGTTCAAACGTCTTGTTTCGAAATAAGCTGCTATTGTCCACTCCAAAAAATCATAATATGCAACACGAGTGTGGTATGGTATTGTTTGGTTAGACGTTAAGGTACGTACATCACGGAGGACAATGCTGATGCCGCTACCCTGCAAGCCGTGGATTCTCGTCTCTTATCCGCTTAACTTTGGTAGTGAAACGAGAGAGAAACCACTGCGAGAACGGGTCGCTTGCCCGCAGTGTTCTTTCTCGTTTCGCTACCAAAGCGAATAAGAGAAGAGAATCCACTGATCGCAGGGTAGGACTGAACGTGCTACTAAAAAAAGAAATGCTAGTTTAATTCAAGCAACCATCGAATGCAGGCTGAAAGGGGCTCTGTCACGGATGTTTTGCTGCCAAAAACACAGAAATCCTTCCTCTGTTATGACTTTTACTCGTGCCTAAAACGTTCTTTTAAATTTAGGAGGAGGATATCAAACTATTTTCTTGTAGAAGAGTCATCCATAGTACATTTTTGGCTGTCTTCCAGATGAGGAGCGAAACTGAAATATTTAGGCTATTTTTTTTTTTAATTGCAACCGACCCATTTCCATCCTTGCCATCCGCAACAACAGAAAACAATAAATAGTCTCAGTGCAGTGACATGGTCTCCAATAAGCCGCTAACTGTAACATAGTTTCGTTTTTCACTGAATTACAGACATCTTTTAGCATTATACAGTGAAGCCAAAATGGTGCGAAAGACTCCTTTAACCTGCTTGTTGAATATTACTGTTTTTTGGAGTGAGCATCCATATGGTAGGATGCATGGACGATAAAATATGAATACCTGCTCTACCCAGAAGGCCATTGGATTTGAAGGTAATTTATTTGCCAAGCAAAACTGAAAGACAATCATTCCTTCTTTGTTTCTTTTCTTTTCTTTTTTTAATAATGGGCTGGCTTAAATTCGTATCAACGGCCTATTCACCACTGTATAGATAGAAGATCAGCTCATAACTCCTCCAATTGTGTGTTGAGCACCGAGCCTTTGACAACGAACGGACTGAGGATGTCTTAGATCTCATCCGAATGAAATATCAGTCCGAGTTATCAGAAGCTAACCCATTGTTTCCTCGATGACCGCTTTGTTATGGAATAGAGAGCTAACTATACAGAGCCACAACAACCACACTTTAATTTCGACAATGCCAGATCATAGCTAGATCACTCAACCTATAGACTTTAGTTTGTGCAAAGTACACTTAATCACTGTAATCGTCTGAAAGATTTGGCTTATTTTAGGTCAAATCTGTACAAATCCCTGGCGAATTTAAAAGCGATATGCTGTTCGTAACACTTGTTTGATTAACCGATGCATGCAGCGATTCAATTCAGAAGAGAACAGTAAGCGCTTAAGCTCTT
Organism: Astreopora myriophthalma; assembly: GCA_014634185.1. Taxonomy (NCBI): domain Eukaryota; kingdom Metazoa; phylum Cnidaria; class Anthozoa; order Scleractinia; family Acroporidae; genus Astreopora; species Astreopora myriophthalma. The sequence continues at coordinate 1,772,637 of BLFK01000190.1, forward strand.
GGCAAGGTAGCAACTCTGCCTTGTAACGAAATTCCACTAATATTTTTAGATCTCCATGATTTCGGGTGACATGGCGTTGGCCTAAAAAAACGAAACATTTTCGCGGGGTAGTTGGAATACGCAAATTCCTTACCTTGGATGCAGAAGATGTCGATAGTTTCATCTGTCACTCAAGACGGTACGTATTGGAGTAGCACGGTTTCGAATCCTCGTTCCAAGTTGTGACCAGTGCGAAGTGAGTCTACGGTAATGATCTTTTTTCCTGTCTAATTTACTTTTCTTAAGAGCCAACTAGAGGCCGGCGGTGAGCCTAAGTAAACACTGAACTTTTAACGTAAACTGAGCAAGCCTTGGACAAGTATTAAATGGACCTTAAAATGAATAAACCGCAGCTGTACCAAAGTGCCCGAGCTTTTCCACTTCTTATGAGAACATCGACTTACCTTTACAAAAAAAGAAAGAAAGAAAGGAAGAAAAAGAAAACAGATTCACGAGCTGCGGAAGCAATACCGAGATCCATTTTCAGGTAAAATCAACAGCTGCAGGATAAAACTTGGCAACAAAACGCAAATCAGTTTAGCTTGGCACTGACAAGTTTTCTCTTCCGCCTCAACTAATTACTGCATTCATTTTAATGTTTAGCGATAATCAGCATGACGGGTGAGTTATTTGCATGATAATTAACGGCAAAGAGAAGCGAACGAAAACCGACGCGGGATAGGCTAGCACCGCATCGCTCTTTGTCTATGCCGTGAGGTAGGAAAAAAAACTGAAGGGGGTAGAAGTCCAAAGCTTTGTTGACTCACTTAAGTTTCATCGCTAAGAAACCAACAGCAACAAACTTTCGTCTGGGTTATTTTCATAACAATGCTTACAATTTTATCCACCTGCTCGAAATTGATCATTATGGATTTACAAGTGACTGTATGGCAAAAGAAGGTCACTTCGCTTGCCTGTCCGGCCAACTCTTTGAATAAGAAAAATGATTGGACATGTTCGTATTTATTGACAATAAAAGCCAGTAGTCTATCCTCTTATACTATTACCATCATTTTGTTTTTTCTTCTTTTTCGTAAAAGTAAAATAGCCATTACCAATGTTATTACTTAGCTTATATTGATATCATCACTTCAGATGTCATTGTCATTATAAAATTATAAACAAATAGATCAATGAAGCTATGCTGGACTGAGTGTTCGGTTGTCATAGAGAAGGTGTAATCAGTTGAAAGCCGACAGGAGATACGCCCACACTGAACCATGCAAATAACAGGCCGGAGATGCACTTTTATTTCGAATGGAAAAGAACGCTAAAATTTCAAACTCTTCTTTTAAGTCTCAAGTGCTTATGTAAGGGACTGTGTCACGATATTGCCCATGTGCACCCTCACGCACGTACACTTATTTTTCGCATCTTGTATGAACATCTTTAGGATGTTAACTTCCCATGTTTGTCATCTCATCCGTTCTTCCTTTCTCTGTTGTTCCTGTTATTTTCCTTCGAAAAAAGACGGCTGCGAAACGAAATTCGCCTCGGCGGACTGAGCCGGCTCCGTCAGTTCCTCCTCTAGGGGACATCAAAGTTCTCCTTGTTTTCCTATACCAACACGATATCATTGTTGTTCAAATCTTCCACAAATGACATTTATGCTTCACGCTCCTTGACTCAAAGCTAACTACTGTTGGCAAGGTGTTGCTTTAGGCGAGCTCCGCTTGCTAGGACAAGAGCAACTCAACCATATGTATTGGATGTTTGCCCAAGCCCTTATGGACATGACTATTTATTAAAATTCAGCATAATAAGTTGGGAAAAACCCAATATAAAAGACTTTACTTTGGATTTTCTTTTAGCCTTATCATCGATTAGACTATTATAGAAGATAGTTAATGATGTTACTGTTGTTCAAACATGACTATGAGGGTGACAACACAGCTCGTCTGTTCGATTCAAAGTCTGCCAACTTAACAGAAGTGTTGTTAGACAGGGCCTACGGTTATCGTCTTTATCGGAGAAGACCACTTGCGGACACCATTTCCAAGAAAGGCAACACTTTTCCCACAGTTAAAGCCTCCCGGTGCTCTGCGCTCTGAGCCGGTCAGCAGTTTCGTTTTGTCTGTACATGCGCAGTGACTTTGTTAGCAGCTCTGTGCTTGCCAAAATAGCAAATTGGCAACCCACCAAGGATATTCGCTGGCAACTATTTCAATGTTTGCTAGACCCCTTGAGCGCCTTTTGTATTAAGCTTGTTTAGACTAGCAAGCTGATCAAATATTTTTCATCCTTAAGTAGGATATTTCAGTGCATAGTACATTGACAAAATGTTATATTATCTCCTTCTTTTGAATTAACGCCCCAATGTAATGGCCTTAGGGCAAGGTGTAGTATTATTAATTAACAAGTGCTCGTGAACAAACCGTTTCTAGAATAAAGCGGGTGACACGAATTTCGTCGCGCCCAGAGGGTTTTAACATAAACAGTGGAACGATCAGTTTTGCCAAGTCGCGATGTAAAGAACATTTATAGACTGAATAAGCACAAAATATCGCTACTTGGACCATGGTACGCTAATCCATGGCACGGTTAGTCCGAGTACAGTAGTAAGTCGCAGGTATTACCCCGCGTCTACTGGGTAAATAGAAAACGAGGAACAAACCGCTACATGAGCCTTGAATCCCACAAACTTCGGATCGACGGTCTGAGACGGTAACCCACCATGCATTCCATGTAAAATTCCCTACGAAAATCCCTCGCAGCAAAATGATTGACAAACATTTTAATTAAATAGGTCGTAAAGTTCATGATCGTGCCCGAACTAAGTGCGGTGGTTAAGGGAATGGATGACCAAAGTTCCCATATTGCCCAAGAGCGTTACTGACAGAGGCAATTGTGTAGTAAACGATGACATTTGACAAGAATGCCGTTTTCCCAGCCTCCCAGCGCAAACCGAGAAGCAATGCTTCTTTTGGACTTTGGATCAGTAAAATTTATCAAAGGAAACCATTGCTACATATAAACTGAATTTAAACCGTCTCATGGATTTATACAGAAATCCTGGGGGCGCCTGCTTTATAGTGCAATGCCAGATCTCCACCGAAGTTTGACGATTTGGAGACAGGAGGGGGGGGGGGGGGGAGGTGTTTCGCGTTTAGTTTGAACACTGTATTCAGGTACTACAAATCTAAACGGCCATAACTACTGATGCAGATGGCCTTAACTGTTTCACGCGTTTTTATCTCTCAAACCCAAAGAGGGAGCATACACTAGTGACGGGTTGAATGCAATTTTACGCAAGCTGTCTCTTTTTCGAATGGATGGTTGACGCGATATCACTGCACACGCAAGCAGAGCTTTCTCTGCTATCTGATTGAGCGTGATTTTATGCTGTATATAAAATTGGTCAAAACATAAAGTATAAAATTCTTCCTTAAAGCTCTGCTTGCGTGTGCAGTGCCATTGCGTCAACCATCCATTCGAAAAAAAAAAAGACACGCTAAAATTATTTTATATTCTAGTATTTTCCTTGTGTTTGGACAATATGCAGGGAAGGCCGGATGCATATGCTTACATTGCATCATTTTTCATTACAATTTAAGTGAACTGGCTGTGCATTTTTCTCATTGCTGTTAACAAAGAAATCGGTCAAATTAATAAATAAATGAATTGACCACTGCTTCACTGCCTATGAAAGGCCTTTCAGGGACATTGAAAGAAAGCATACCAATGACCAATAATAAAACGACCAACAATAAAGCCAGCTGGCAGGAGGCTAAGCAAGTGCAGTTGATGAGCTGAACAAGGGGCAACCCACGTCCCGACAAAGTAGCTGGTGAATTTTTTTTTTTTTTCTTTCAATGCGACTTGACAGTATCACATCTTTCGAGAACGCCACAGGGATCCTTGCAAACTTTTGTCGAACGGTACGTTTAATTTTGTCGATCATCCTTAGACGATAAAAACTAACCAGCCAAATAAAGCATCAGCCAGTAAATTTAATTATATTGCTTTACCATCAAAACCATCTAAGCGGGGAGTAGTGATAAAATCAAAATTTATGGAATAAACGAATCATTAGGAACCAACCGGCTAACAATTGAAACTAAATTAACAGGGCCGGCTATTAAAGTTCCTTTGCTGAAAAGAAAAAAAAAAAGATCTACAATGCGTGAATGCCATTTCTGACAGTTTTTTTTTTTTTAACATGTATTTCAAAATTCAAACTGCACATGTGAACTGAGATCCCGCATAACATTGTAAATCCAAGAAAATTGGTATCTTGGGTTTCCACCAAAATAAAATTCAAATTAATTGTAGAACCACTTGATAATTGTATATCGGGAGGGTCCATTTGGCTCAGGTTTATGCATTTGAACAAAACGTCTGTCGCTATAAGAGACATAATAGATGCGAAATCCCTGTACTATTGAAAAAAAAGTGAAAAATCGCTTGATAAGATAGCCATAAAATTAGTCCTATCTAATTCAGTACAGCGAGCATGATCTATAAACTCACGCCAGTGAGTACAGACATGTGCAAATGTTTACGTTTTAACTATATCATTTTTTTCCCGTTCGCCACAATCATTTGTTTGACCTTAAAGCTTAGATCCATGAGCAGCAACAACCGATAAATGCCAATTTCCGAGCGAACTGCATGGCCAACCTTGCCCATTTAATACAACACAGTACAGCTGCGACATATCGCGCCGCTTTCTTTACCGCTTTCTCTCGGTCTTCAACTATGAATATGGGAACATTTCGTCTCAAAAAGAACGACCGAGGACAAAGTCGATCAAGCGACGATTTTAAGCCACGGCACGGACCACATCGTCAACCGCATCATGAACCAAAACTCCCCTGCAGGCCGTTGACATTCAGCCCAAGAACTCGACTTTCACCTTTTCGAATGATTGAAAGCACCTTCTTTCCCATAATTTTTAATCCCACAGTATTTTTGCGAGGAGATTGACCGCTTTGGACTTGTTTTTCGCAATTTGGATCTGAGCTTTGGACGTGGCGTATTTTTAACTAGCCAAAGAGAACTTTCTATTCAATCATCGATTGAAGCTTGTTTTTCCTGCTATCGACTGATATGTTATAAAAGAATCGGTTCTTGCTTTTAGCTGTGCATCTATCTACTTATGAATGCACGCGGAAAGTTTGGACAGAACTTGAGAAGCTGGAGTTGGGCTCTTGGCAGAGTTGATCCGTGGGAATTTTTCTTTTGTCTCTGTCTCTTAATGAAGAAATCAAGCGGTAAACCGGCAGTTACAATCAAAATTAAGTGAGACTTACTTTTATCCAATATTATGACTGAATCCTCTTGACTTGGTGAGGATCAAAACTGAATTCTTCCCTCGACGTCTGTTCAGTTCTGTCGGTTCCTTTTACATCCGGCAACTGTTTGAAGTAAACAAAAACGCACAATTCATTTCCTCGGTGAATGGCCGATTCGTTTTCTTTAGGAATTGTTCAATAATGGCCACAATTGTTTCAAATGACGTTTTTCAAATATATATTTTACAAGTTTTATTGCTCACTAGTCTTATGTCTTAAGGGCTTTAATTGGAATCATCGCATTATCCAGTAAAAACAGACGTTCTTTTCTTTCTTTTGTTGAGAAGAGTTGTTTATTCAGATACTTTGCAGCTTCAACCAGAGTAAAGACCGAGCTATTTATTGCGATGCGGGTTGGTTAAATTTAACTTCCTCAAGAGAGGAATTTTGTTTGAGAGAGATGAACGGAACTGAGTTTATGCCAGCAGAGCAACTTACTTTCGTTAGTAAGCCAAATAATTTCCTTTTCTTTCCAACAAAAAAGATAAATGATCAATTATCAATCTACACGAAAGGCTGCGTGGTTCCTTCTATCGTCGCTTAACCAGTCCATTGCCAAGTAACGTGTTTTTAATCTTTTTTTTTCAGTCATGCCGACGATTTAATTGAAAGAGCGTTCGATTTGCGTGAACATGCGCCTGACACGAAAATCAGTCAAAATCAGACTTCAATTGTAGTCTTCTATTTTACCATATCACCCGGGGTAAATTTTTTAGCAATATTTAAGCACATTTGTTGTCATGTCTACAAAGAAAAAGGTATATCAAATTGAGGTCTTTCAACAGCGTAGAAAATTTATGCTTTGCAATTCAATGAGAGGAAAAATGTCGTCTTTTGTTAACGAAACCTCAAACAAAAATGAACGTTCAGTTTTGTGTCCAACTGCAATTCAAGTTAAAAAAAAAACTATCCCTTATAGATTTAACCGTTTGCGGCAGGTGGCCAACTGATCAATTTGATGGAGTTCAAATGCTTGGAAACTGTCATTGTCCGACCTTTTACTATCAATGTGTGCATGCTGAGAACGAAGGGTACGGTGGCTCACAAGGGACACATCGATTTTCTCGTCGCAAGTTACTAACTTGCGATGGCGTAACTTGCGATCGCGACTTATAACTTGCGATCGCAACTTATAACTTGCGATCACGACTTATAACTTGCGATCGCGCCTTAAAACTTGCGATCGCACCTTATAACTTAAGTTATAAGTTAACCCTAACCCTAACCCTAAACCTAACCCTAACCCTAACCCTAACTTGCGATGGCGTAACTTGCGATCGCAAGTTAGTAAGTTGCGATCGCAAGTTAGCAAGTTGCGATCGCAAGTTAGTAAGTTGCGATCGCAAGTTATAAGTCGCGATCGCAAGTTATAAGTCGCGATCGCAAGTTATAAGTCGAGATCGCAAGTTACAAGTCGCGATCGCAAGTTATAAGTCGCGATCGCAAGTTATAAGTTGCGATCGCAAGTTATAAGTCGCGATCGCAAGTTATAAGTTGCGATCGCAAGTTATAAGTCGCGATCGCAAGTTATAAGTTGCGATCGCAAGTTACGTCATCGCAAGTTAGTAACTTGCGACGAGAAAATCGATGTGTCCCTTATGAGCCACCGTACGAAGGCGAAATTTAAATTTAAAAAATAAACGTCCCGCCGATGTTTTCGATTACGACACTTTTGTTTCAAATATGATTGCGTATAACTTGTTAAAGGTTACTTCCTTGTTGGAAAAATCAGTTAATCCACACTGCACTGCATTCTTTGCTCGGGATCTCATGAGTCATGATTTATCTGCAAGCTATAAAGCTATCATATACTCAATTGATACTTGATTCTTCCTTATAATGGGATGGTTTGCTTCGGTTTGTTTACATTTTCTCAGTTTTCTGTGTAAAGTTAATTGCGGCGCGGAATGGAAATTCTTGTTCAAATCAGCATTGTCTTGAGTGCTGGCTGGACAAAGTGTACGTAGCCAAAAACGATTCTTGTGCGGGTTGATCAATGCCTCACAACTAGAGACACTCGTGTATTCGCGAGTGACCTCTGCCTAAAAAACATTCGGAAAGAAAAACAGGTTGTTAAAATGGAAAAAAGCCGACAGAAGTGATCGGTGACTCTCTCTTACGAGAATTTTGAAGTTCAGTGTAGTCAATAGAAACTTTTCCTTGAAGCTTTAAGCTCACAGCCCCTGAAGCTTTCGCAAGGAGCGATGCTAGACGTCCGGCGATGCTTGATGTCCGCCTTCCATTAAGTGCATGAATTAATCAAATGAGCTAAAGTGGTTTCTTCGGATGGCCGTGTTGGGAAATATTGAATTTTGTCACCACTTGTCACCACTTATGGTGTCACCACTTGAATTTTGTCACCCACAAATACCCTGTGCATGCTTGCTACTGAAATTAAAGCAGGAATATAAATACGATATAGTATCACAAAGATTTACTTAGCCTTGATCTAACTCGTGATTTGTTGATACTACTTTAGCTATGTATTCGGTTTCAAAAATTTTTCAGTCCGCAGAATTTCGTCGAGGCCCTATATTGTTCCGATAGATTTAAAAGAAGAAATTGTGATATTCCCTCACCTACAAGCCGTGAGAGTGTCTTTGTTACATTTCGTCCAAAACAGGAAGCAAATATGGTTTACTTGAGAACATAAGGTAACATCGCTGAGCTGGCGGCCTTTTCCATCCTTCAACTAAGCTAAGGTTTTAGGTGCTGCGATATTGCTGTCGATGATGATTTTTCTCCGCGATTTACAGCCGTGTCAGGTTGCATTAAAAAGTGTTTGGAGACATTCTACCAAAAACAAATATTTTAAAAAATCGCCTCTGAAAATTATTTTTTTCTTCCCCTCCCGAATATGCCGGTGTTTAATAAATGCATGCGCTGATAAATACATTTATCGCTACATATTTATACCTTTATGAAACGAGCCTTGCAAACAATTCCGTTGTTTCTTGTACCGCGTGGAATCACCAAGAAAAAGACCATGCAGACACTTCCCATTTGGGACTTAATCGAAAGAAAGTATGCATCTGTGTACAAACTGGCAAAGTACAAGAATCTTTATTAGTGAATGGCATTCACCCAGACCACCTGCATTAAACTGACCATGCTCATTTCGTAAACACAGTAAGAGCCAGGCATGTGTACTTACATAGCACATCAGCAGAGTGTGCCAAATGTCTTGTAAAAAGCTACCGCACTAGCCGGGTGCTCCTGTGACGAGATACCAAATGTTTATGTCGCTGTATTGGCTTAGCTTTATTTATTCTTTAGGCAGAAATTTACTCGACAGCCCCCGACAGTGTCTGAAAAGCAGCTGGCGGCTTCTACACGTGCTGATAACTATGGAAAAACAATGGAATGTAATTCCCCTCTATTCAACACATTTTTCGACGCTTTTGTAAAAGTATTCGGTTCTTGTACTGAGTCCCTTGCCTGCATGGGCCGGTTAAAAAATAAAAGCGAAATAACGCGTAGTTTCGTACGAAATACATAGAAAGTAAACGAAAACAAGACATTTCGCAAATTAAACTTTACAGTGCGGAACTAATTAAATCGAACGCTCCAACACATTCGGAAGGATCGTACCTTGATACCAGTGTGTGTAAAGTGCACGTGGTCATAGTATTCGATTTTTCTTTCTCCGTTACGTTTCCGTGGAAAATTCCGGCACTGTCAGTCATTTCACTCTTCCAGATGTCGAAGAGAAATTGAGCCGTAAAAAGGAGACGAATACTCCGTTTCAGTCAGTCGTACATTTTGTTTTTTCTCTATTTTTCTTAGTCTGAAGTGTCAGCCGTCTCTCTCGCCCGCCTCGCCCCTTTTTGGCGGGTTTGAGCGAGGAGACGGCTGACACTTCAGACTATATTTTTCTTCAGTTTCTCTTACCTTTCACAGCGGGTAATGTGTAGATGCAAATTTCTATAGGCAGAAAAGCATGTTTTTCATCAATGCTCTTATTTGTAAATATTAATCCCGCCGAGACCGTAAGGAATGCAACGCATACTGGAATGTCAACCTTGTTCCCAGGATCTCTCTTCTTTCAGGGGACGGGAAGAAGAGAGACCCTGGGCGCTAACCATACGACCAAAAATCCGGAAATTTCCATGGAATAATGGTACAGAATTTTCCGGTTGACTGCACCGGAGTGGAAAACGATTAGCCCGGAGGACAACCTCGTGAAGTATACCCAAATTTTCGAAAAGTTTTTCCTGGAAATTTCCGTTCCATTTGACTTTCATCCCGGAATTTCCGGAATTTTCGGTTGAATGGTTCGCTTTTTGGAAATTCAACAATTTCCGGATTTTCTGGAACTTTTCCCAGGAAATTTCCGTAGCATGTCCCCGTTTCGAAAATTTCGAAATTTTTGGTTGAATGGTAAGCACCCCCAGGGCACGTTCCATTCGACCAAACACCCTTGAGAGCTTGACCAGAATTTTCGACATGAGTTTCCGGAAATTTTTTGTTCCATTCGATTTCTTACCAGATTTTCCGGAAATTTGGGTCGAATGGAACGCGCCCCCCACTCACAAGATAACAAATTTATTCAGTTTTCGTAACTAACAGGTCAGTCTCAGCAATTGGGGAATAAAAGCAGGTGATTTGTACACCGAGAAGGAAGCTCGAGGTGAATAAATCACGTATCCCGGCCCCGCGTTGCCTGAAAAATAATCAGACGAATACTGAGTAAAGGTGTTCAGCATTGCATCACATCTCGCCTCTTTCACAGTATATCTAGGAAACTTGACTGTCATTCGATTCCATTCTTTGAGGCTTGAAATTGGGCCCATTTACACCAGTGGCGGATCGAGGGGAGGGGCCCGGGGGGCCCCTCCCCCCTTATTTTGGCAAACAAAAAAAAATAAATAAAATA
>BLFK01000190.1:1802391-1808342 GCA_014634185.1 Astreopora myriophthalma
AAAATGACAAACTAAACAACATGCAGCGATCAGAACCCCTTTTGTAACTTGCTGAAAATCGATTAGAACCTATTTCGGCTCATCCTTTTCTTCTAGATTTACTTTATTTCTGGAAATTAGTGATTTAGAAACGAGTCGAATTTTAACATCCCTTGTATTCGTTGCGATATACACCGTACGACAAGTTTCCGCAGTCGGTAACACCGTCAACCAGAACAAAGTATGCAATGTAGCATCCGTCTATGTGCATTTTATTTATTTTCTTTCAACAGGCTTACATGTAAAGCAGTACGTACATGTTATTGTACTACAAACCGTCACATTTCTGTCCCTGAAATCCCTCGGGGCACTGACAAGTGTAGTTACTCAGATCGCCGGTACATGTGGCGTTATGCTGACATGGATTGCTGAAGCATGCATCCAATTTTAGAAAGAAAAAAATGAAAGTGTTCCATATTGAAGGCTCTCTGATTGTACATAGCGCACTCGTTGGCCTTCATCATCATCATCAACATCATCGTCATCATCATCATCATGTGACTCCATGACAAGTGGCATTGAACGCTTTTCTTATGACACTTGTAATTAAGTGTATAATTCAAATAGTGGTACCATGACGAAATTATGCTGTAGTCTTGCGGTTCCCTAGTGGTAAAATTGAAAAATAACCTACCCTGTTCACAGTTTCTTCCACTAAACTTTGCATGGCAATGACATCGGTAGTCATCCAAAACGCTTTGGCAAGTTCCGTTGTTCAAGCAAGGACTGGGGTAACAGTAGTCCTTCTCTATGATTTGAAAAGACAGATTGTGAGTATGACTGTTTCACTTTAAGTAGTTTGAATTGTTGATCCACAGGCACAGGGAAAACATACGAAAGGACTACGGTATGTTAATCTTCCACACTGCCTGTTTGTGTCAAGTAAGAAATGAGGGACGTTTTGTCAATTTAAAATAAAAAATAATAACTAAATCATACAATAGATCATTCAACAACCTTCACAGTTCACTCCTTCGTAGGGTCCGCTGCATTCACAGGTGTAATTATCTGGGAGATTGTTACATGTCCCGTTGTTTTGGCATGGTTTGTCAAAGCAATGGTCCACTTCTGTAAATCAGAAAATGACAAACTAAACAACATGCAGCGATCAGAACCCCTTTTGTAACTTGCTGAAAATCGATTAGAACCTATTTCGGCTCATTCTTTTCTTCTAGATTTACTTTATTTCTGGAAATTAGTGATTTAGAAACGAGTCGAATTTTAACATCCCTTGTATTCGTTGCGATATACACCGTACGACAAGTTTCCGCAGTCGGTAACACCGTCAACCAGAACAAAGTATGCAATGTAGCATCCGTCTATGTGCATTTTATTTATTTTCTTTCAACATGCTTACATGTAAAGCAGTACGTACATGTTATTGTACTACAAACCGTCACATTTCTGTCCCTGAAATCCCTCGGGGCACTGACAAGTGTAGTTACTCAGATCGCCGGTACATGTGGCGTTATGCTGACATGGATTGCTGAAGCATGCATCCAATTCTAGAAAGAAAAAAATGAAAGTGTTCCATATTCAAGGCTCTCTGATTGTACATAGCGCACTCGTTGGCCTTCATCATCATCATCAACATCATCGTCATCATCATCATCATGTGACTCCATGACAAGTGGCATTGAACGCTTTTCTTATGACACTTGTAATTAAGTGTATAATTCAAATAGTGGTACCATGACAAAATTATGCTGTAGTCTTGCGGTTCCCTAGTGGTAAAATTGAAAAATAACCTACCCTGTTCACAGTTTCTTCCAATGAACTTTGCGTGGCAATGACATAAGAAGTCATCCAAATTGCTTTGGCAAGTACCATTGTTTAAGCAAGGACTGGAGTAACAGTGGTCCTTCTCTGGGATTTAAAATGACAGAATGCGATTATTAATGCGATTATTAAGTAATTTGCAATGTTGATCTGAAGACAGGTTTTGAAACTTTTCGTCTTGAGGACTAGCAATCCATGCTGGGATCGTGCACATATCATATCAGCGTTTTTCCACCTTCACACTGTTGGCTACTTTATGAACAGAAATGTTCATTTTTGCCAGTTGTCCAACTGACACATTTCAACATGTTAGTTCCTTCCCGAGTACCTTACACCTTCTCTATACTGAAATTATTGCTAGATTATTGTGCCTCGGCAAGTGATTGTTCCTCAGTTTCTCTTCCTTTTGTGTCTTCTACACGAAGTAAAAGCCTATCTGTCGTTTTTTGTGCACCGTCAAGGTAAACAAAAACGCTAGCAAAAACATGTTTTTTTAAGCTTCCAAACCATCTCCTCGTATTGAGTAAGAAATGAGGAACGTTTTTTTTTTTTCAATTTAAAACCCAAAATGATAACTAAATGAGACGATAGATAACTCAATAACCTTCACAGTTCACTCCTTCATAGGGTCTGCTGCATTCACAGATGTAGTTATCTGGGAGATTGTTACACGTCCCGTTGTTTTGGCATGGTTTGTCAAAGCAATGGTCCACCTCTGTAAATCAGGCAAAGACAAAGTAAACACTGTGCGGCGATCACGCTTTGGGAGGTGATCAATTTTTTTCCCTAAGATATACACGGCACTGAACGCTACGAAGTAACAGCAGAGAAAGACCATGTTTCCATGAGCAACAAAGCTACAAACGATACAAACATTATACGGCTTCCGATGGGAACATTCCTAACTTCGAAAATGTTGACTCACCCAAGTACAAATGAGAATGATTTGTTTTTGTTTTGTTTTTTCTTTATGAACGGAAACAAAAGGTGGTATGTTTATGCAGGAAAATCAAACACAACATGAATATAAATTGAAATCTAGACATGTTCCTCAATGTGCGTCCACCCCAATGAACACAAAAACAAATGTAAGTGTGTATTTAATTTTTCAGACCTTAAATTGGCTCCCTATAGTTTTTTTTTGTTTTGTTTTGTTTTTGTTTTTTTTTTGGTTTGTTTGTTTTTATTTTTTTTTTGTTTTTTTTTTCTTTGCAATTACGCTGACTTGCTCTATCAGTATTTGGTAAAAAAGCCCGGGTATTTGTGAATCATTGCTTCCGTCTCAACTTCTACTAACTGTTAAGGAAATTCACCGAAGGGAACACGGGAAAATCCATTATTCATTTTGGTTATTTTCACAAAACTGACCTCTTAAAAAATCATAAAAACGCGCGCTCTTCATGAGGACCATTCGGGTTGTCCCGCACGCTCGCATTGTGCGTACGAAAACATGTACTTCAATTCCACGAAGAGCTCGTTTGCTTTACCAGTAGCTGTAATTCTCGGCGAAAGGTCCAATTTACTGACTAATGCGCAGTTTTCGGCGTGGATTTTAGAGGATTTTAGCTCGCGCCATACTAGCGCCCAGTGTGTGCACGGTCATGAAACCCTAGGGAGCCATCAAGTGATCAGTACGAGTTCAAGAGAATCGCTACTTATAAATTCGCTTGCTCTTTTGCATAAGAATAACTCTCTTCCCTTTTAATTAATGTCGATCAACGAAAAAATATTTATCAAACCTTCACAGTTTTGCCCTCCAAATTGTTCACTGCAATCACAGGTGTAGTTCTCCGGGAGGCTTGTACACGTTCCGTTGTTTTGGCAGGGTTTGTCAACGCAATGATCAACCCCTTCACAATACAAAATGCAAACATCAATTAATGCAGTCGAAGAGTTAGCTGCAGTGTTTTTTCAGTTTGCACGAAATTCAATCAGTCCATTCAGGAGCCCATGGGCCGGACCGGACAACTCCTATACTAGGGCTATGTCATGGCATTTTTACAGACCGAGCTATTTTTAGACATGTTTTTTCCACGAAAAGTTCACTTCCAGTCCGCACGCGTCCAAACAGTTAATTAGGCAAGGCTTATGATTGGCTGGCAAGGCTCCTGTGGGAGACCAAGGCTCCTATGGGAGGTCAAGGCTCCTGTGGAAGACCAAAGCTCCTGTGGGAGACTGAATTCGCGGGAAAATCAATCTAAAAATAGCTCGGTCTGTGAAAACGCCGTGACAAAAGTATATTGAGGTTGTACGCTCCAGGTTATGGGCTCCTGGTCCATTCCACTGTTAACAATCTTACCTTGCGTATCCTCGTGATTGTCATGGTCATCATCGCCATCACCAGAGTGGCCACCACCAGAAGAGTCATCACCAGAAGGGCCATCACCAGAATGGCCACCACTAGAAGGGCCACCACCAGAAGGGCCATCACCAGAATGGTCACCACTAGAAGGGCCACCACCAGAAGGGCCACCACCAGAAGGGCCATCACCAGAATGGCCATCATCTTTTTCCTTTCCTTTTCCTTTCTTATTGCCATCGTCGCCACCATCGTCATCATCATCATCATCATCACTGTCGGCATCATGGTCATGCTGATCATCACCATCATCATCATCAGAGTCGTCATGTCCATGTTTCTTTGCTATAGTACAAAACACAGCATCAACTTAAATAAACAAAGTATACTGCAATAAGTAGCTGGCGTTCTAACAGGTGTGTTTAAGTTTAACGTCTCAAAGGTAAATAAAACTGAAAAAATGAAAGACTGGTGGAACTTTTCCGTCTGTGCAGGGCTCAAAATTAACGAAAAAATCCAGTCGCATTTTGCGATAAGATACGAAAATTTAGTCGCAATTTCGCAAATTTTAGTCGCAAAATCGCCGCGCGGCATTGTGTTGTCAGCGGTTTAGCAAAAAAAGTGAGCCCGCAATACTTGTGTGTATAAAGAAACCACTGAAAATGGCGAATGATCGAAGGAATGGAGCTGTGCACTTAACATCGCAGCTAAATTACTCTACAATTACGTTATCTTCAGAGAAAATTTACAGCGAGAAACGAAATTTTGTCATTTATTTATTTTAGCAAAAGTAGCAGCAAAGAGGCAACTGCTAACCCTGTTGTTTCGAAAGAGCGAGGGTGACAACAAGACGCAAATTTGCGACTTCTCCAGATATTTTAGTCGCAAAGGGAAAAATTTAGTCGCAAATGCGACTGTATTGGTCGCAATTTCGAGCCCTGCTGTGCTGTTCCACAGAATCCTCAATAATCTCATAGGAGCGAAGATACTACCTGAATATTAAAAATCTAGACAAAAAATTCTTCATATTTGGATATGTCACAGAGAATCACATTATCTTTTTCTTTCAATACGCAAAATGAAAAACATGGGTCCCCATACTCGTTCGGGAGAAAACCGCTATTTACCTATTTCCAGAAGATCACTCCTAAAGAAAACCTGAAGTGCTTTGTATATACGCGTGCTAACGACGCAAAAAATTATGCGCAGAGCCAGTAAAGAATGCGCAATGTAAAGACGACGAATGACCCTTAAGTTGGCTGAACACAGGTTTTTTTTTTCACGGTCAGCGGTATTTTTTTAAGGGCAGGCGCGGATTTTTAAAAACCAAACCAATATGGCGGCGACGGCAAAGACTCTTTCTTCTCCTGCTCACGATGGTTCCCTGATTGCTGTAAATTCGCTTCCATTACGTAAATCATGCGAGCGCAACGAACGCGATGGAATGTAGCCAAATGCTGCGTATGCGCATTGCTCAACTTTTGAGACTGACGGCTATTGCCTGTTTTTGCCAATTTCTCGCGAACCAGTCGTTAGATTTTAGAGAAATGTGGAATAAGAATACTTCAGACGACAAATAAATTGTCTAAATGAGTTGTCTTTCAAAAATTTTTAAAAATCTGAAATTTAACAGAAAAATGTTAACCACAAAACACCAGTCAGCATATTATGAAAAGTTCGTCTGTTAAAATTCAATCACGACAGCTGTTACACTTACTGTTTTCTGTTTTTTTTAATAAGCAAGTGCTGCAAAAAACCCAACGAGTGAATTTTGCATAAATGACAAAAAATCATCCTTCAGCCCTTGTTTTACTGTAGATGCGTTACCATGGCA
>BLFK01000190.1:1820982-1825982 GCA_014634185.1 Astreopora myriophthalma
GTCTTCTAATATGTTTTCAAGATAGGAGAGAGCAAGATTTCATGCCTGGAAAAGTATATTCTTTAAGATACGCGAGTAAAAGCAAGACT
This sequence comes from Astreopora myriophthalma, assembly GCA_014634185.1. Taxonomy (NCBI): domain Eukaryota; kingdom Metazoa; phylum Cnidaria; class Anthozoa; order Scleractinia; family Acroporidae; genus Astreopora; species Astreopora myriophthalma. The sequence goes on from BLFK01000190.1 coordinate 1,821,072, forward strand.
TTAAAATCTTCGAGGTGCATGGAAACTGGTGAGAAACGAAAGCCAGACTCGTCCACATACTTAATAAATATCCTCTTTGATATCTGTTTAAAATGTAACACAACAGTACGAGAGCAAATTAATAACTTATGGCCATGTGCGTTGAAACTGTTTTCCTTTACTGTTTAATCTAGTTCTACCGATAGTGGTCTTTTTCTGTGTGATCATAGGTGGATTCGTGTGCCTTCGTCGTCGATACAGGTTAGTTACCTTTTTACATTGTAACTTTTGAGTCCCAGTAACATTGACTTGTGAAATATCAGAATCCTTCGATTCGTTTATGGCCAGGTAGCTTTCTCGCACTGATCCAGCAGCGGATTCAGGAATTTTTTATGGGGGGTGTGGGAGTCCAAACTTTGATTCAGAATTTATAGTTCTCGCCCATTCCTCCTGCTTGCCCTTTACTTGCAGTAAGGAGTTAAAATTATTCAACGTCAGCTTAACTCCTAGTAGTGTATATGAAATCAACAAATTAAATGGTGTCAGACCAGGAATTACAACAAATCAGATCTGAGGCGGGGGATGGGGACTCCACCACCACTGTGATGCCTGCTTTATATACGCTCACAGTTGCGTCATAAGATTACACTTCCATGTAGAGAAAGAACATTAGGCAACTGAACCGGGCTCGTTCACTACAAGTTGCTGTTAATGTAGTCGTAACGACAAAACAGTCTCCTCGCGTTGTTTACACAGGGCTCGCCGCCCGCATCAAGGCAAGCAAACTGCCTCCGATGCAGAGACAGGGACTGGGATAAAAAGCGTAGTTATCTACAAAGATCCCCCTCCTTATGAGTCCCAAACGGTTTCGTTACAATTTGGTCATGATACTTACGAAGACGGAACGGACATTTCCCCCGAGATGCCAGCCTTCATTGAGAGCAACAAGGTATGAACAAATACCAAACTGCACAATTAAATAGTCGACACTTCAGCCCCTCCCTTTTTCCCAGTCTTTTGATCCCTAAAATGGCTTGTGTTCCGTGAGATATTTTGTCTTCGTCCCCATGTTCCCCAAAACCCCTGGGAAGGGCTTACACTTTACCGCCTTTTTCGACTGGTGACGAACCAAACAGAAAAAGTCGCTAAAGACAGACACAGCATTTAAAGAAACGAAAGCAGCTTCTGGTTTAATTCTGCCCCGAAAATTGCCAAAGTTCGGGTTTCTTTATTTAATTTCGACAACCCCAAATTTAAAGACTAAGAAGATGAACTGAAAGCAGGGGTATTACTAAACAACGAAGCAGTGAATTGAAACAGCGAAATGAAACAGCGAAACACCGAAATAGCTATTGTTTTCTACTTTTTTTTTCTCGAAAACAATAGCTGTTTCGGCGTTTCGCTGTTTTGTTGTTTAGTAATGCCCTGAAAGCAGGGAAAAAGTGAGCTGGCTCCATGCGCCAGAGGGCGTGATTGCCGCGGGTTCAAGCTAGTGTCGCCTCTGTTTAGTTGATAAAGTGGATGTTGTTGTTGTTGTTGTTGATGATGTGTTGATGTCGTTATTGTTGTTGTTTTTTCTGTAGTTATCATTTTAATCAGCCATTGGGCGAAGAGATGGTCGAATTTGTTGGTGTGTTGGCTGTTCTTATCTCTTACGTTTATTTCATGAGAAAGTGGATGTTTTTGTTCTCGTTGTCGCTGTCGCTGTCGTTGTTCTCGTTCTTGACAGTTGTTCTTGTTTCGATCGATTGTTGGGCAACGACGTGGGTTCAGAGAGGGTCTGTTGGTGCGTTAACTGTACTCCGAGAAGGTTTTTTTTAATTTTTTTTTTTTTTGGTTTGGTCTGATTTGAGTTTCTTTAATTTCTTTAGTGACTCATACTATACTAAGATTTCTTCACAATGTTAATGTTTTGTTTGTTGCAGATATTTTCATTTGACCGAGACAAACCAGAGTAAATATTTCTTTCAGCCACGGCATATAAGAAGATCACGTGCACATGGTAAATTACATAACCTTAGCGACGACATTCAGCCTACCTTAGGTTCCTATCTTTATTTAGAGAGGCCAGTACCAGTTGATCCCAAAGAATTTGTTTTCTACTACATCTTTAATGGCCAACCCGCATCAGTTACTGTGCATGTCAGCGTAGATGAAGAAAGAAGTGTCATCTTTGAAGATCAGCTTTGTCCATCTAGAGTTCTAGCCTCCTCAGGACTCAATAACTATAATTTTCGATTGTTTAGTCCCAAACGCGTTCGAGCATTCCTTCGAAAATTACAATTGCATGCGCTTTGGTCTTTCCTTAAGGCCTGGTTCACACTTGCGACATAACGACATAACGACATAACAGCATAATGAAATAAGACGTTGTGTTGCGCTTATGTCGCAAATGTGAACACCGACATAACGACATAGGGCAAAGTCAATTTATAGAGAAAATAAGCACTTAACTTAGCTCTTCATTTATCAACAAAACTAAGAAATTATAGCTAGAAGCTTATAAACACTGATCGCCTTTTCATACTATTGTTTTTAAACTCGTTCAGGCTTTTATCGTATAACACAGGAAACCCTCGAACGCCTTCTGCCAACAACTCGTCAATTTCGGAGACTTCTCCTTGTCTTACGGTTTGTTCTTGCCCAAGGGGTTCTAGCTCCAACATGGAAGCTGGAGAGGAAGCCGCCATGATGAATCGTGCTCGGTGGGACTGGGTTCGACAATTTTTGCCGCGCTCTGATTGGTGGTTTGTTATGTCGTTATGCCGAAGTTGTTCACATTTGTTTGACAGCAACATAACGACATAACGACATGGACATAACGACATAAAGAAAAGATCAGTTTTTTCCTTGTGTCGTTATGTCGATGTCGTTATGTTGCCAATATGTCATTATGTTTACATGTTCACACTGCCAACATAACGACATAACGTCCTTCTTATGTCGTTATGTTTATGTCGTTATGTCGTTATGTCGCAAGTGTGAACCAGGCTTAAGCTTACGTCACTAGCGTTCGCGCTTGCTTATGTCTGAGTTTATGCTTATGTGAATGTCGTGGTAAAAACCAGGCTTTTATGTTTGGTGTTTCAGTCTCTTTTCGAGTTCATTGACATGATTGATCTCTTCCTCCGTGACAGAAAAAACACGAGCCGTTTTCTTTGACACGCCAGACCACCCTGAGGGAAAAAACACGAGAAGTTTGTTAATAGCTACCACAAATATTTTCTTTATTACTGGGTCGAAATGTCAGCTTGGTTGATAATGACATTGGAAAGCGTATTGAACCGTGGTGGTGGATATTTGGAGGAGCTTTTCGACGAGGAAAAGATCGTCTCCGTTGTGCAAACAGAAAGCCTGAAAAAATTACGAGTTTACAGAAGATTAAAGATTCCACTATACGACTGATGACATGATGCTCGCCATTTGAGCACTACACAGTGTAGCAGGTGCACATTTAAGGGAGAAAAGGCTGAGGGGCAACTGCCCAACCCACCTTTTTTCCTATATTTAAAAAGAAAAAAGTTCCTGTAACCACTTTGCGCTCTCCCCGCAATTTCTTCGGCCCCCTCTTCTGGATCCACCCCTATATAATGCTCATACAGTGCGTCATTTGACATGTGCGTTCTTATGATACCGTAGGAATATGAAGAAAACCGACTGAAACAAACTTTGTTGGAAAAGCATGGTTGATTAATTTCGCCAATGCAACGCTTACAGCTCTTCTCAAGCAATCAGTGGAACCAATGGCCGCAGATTCTCACGCGGTCATTTTCCATCGATATTGTTATAATCAAGTAGCTTATTTACCTTTTGACCCTGGTAAAATTCTAGTCCTTTCACTTTTATTGGTAGTGTTGGTGTATACGATTTTCACACAACCCGGTTGTTTGTCTAGCCGCTGAACTTCACCGATATACCGACGGAAAAATCCAGGAATTTCATAGGAAACTTGTGCAAATCCAGTGTCGCGATGGTAATCACTTGAGTTTTGCCATTGCCCCCACAGTTTGTCCACAAAAGCCGATAACAGAATGAAATCGATGTTCTCGGATGCTTCTTTTGAGCATATTTGTCCACCAATAACATCGCATGCCACAGAATGGTGGAAAATAACGCGCAGCACAAGTTCAAAGTCTGAGAAATTCTGCCATGGAAGACTCAGAACGCTTTTCATTAATTTTCGATTCGGAATTGCACTTGTGAATGGGTCGCTCGTGTTTCGGTAACTATTGACTAGTCTGTTTCTCATAAATAAGTGTAATTTGGTGGTCGAGGCGTGCCTCCGATGGAACGTAGTCCGAGAGTTTCTGGCTTCTTTGCTTATGTCCCAATAAGGCAGGGTAATCCGACAGTCGACTCGTCTCAGCAGATTTTCGAAGTACAAGAGGAAGGCACGATGCCATGGAAGAAAAAATGCTTTCCCATTGACAACATTGAAGAATTTCGTGTAACTTGACACCAGCTGGAGGTATTCTGTCTTAAATGGCTCTTTCGAGGAAACAATTCTCAGTCCTTTCATGAAGCGAGTTTTTTCGTTCGCGTGCATAGAAGCGACATCTTTTCGAACGCGTTTACACTCGGAAAGTTGACCACCAGAACAAGAGCACATTCGGTCACACTCGTCATAATGTGTTCCACTTCCATGACAAGTGGACGGGAACGCACCTTTAATAATAGAGAACCAAAAGACAACGTCAGTGATCAGCTAGATTCTTGTTTGTTTGTTTGTTTGTTTGTTTGTCTGTTTTTGTATTATCTACTTAAGTACTGACTTAGGTATTAAGGTTACCGAGTTTTCTCCCTAAGGGGCTGTTTTCCTTTAAAATGTTTCTCAAGATGGTGAAAATACTTAAAGTGCTACTACGATCAAAAATCACTTTTAGTTTTTCTTCACATTTCGAAAGTACTTGTGCCGAAAACTCGGTATCCGAG
>BLFK01000190.1:1833768-1838768 GCA_014634185.1 Astreopora myriophthalma
GTAGAAGTCACTATCCACTAGTTTCCATATTTAGATAGATTTAGGCATTTGAGCTCAGATCATTATGAACTTATGTCTCCATCAATGCCAAGAGCACCCATCAGCCCCCTTCGGGAGGAGGGGCCAAACCCCGGCAGGCATTTGATGCGTGTTTGGCCCCGTATGGGAGGGGGGGGGATTTGACGCAAGACGAAGCCCGCCTGGTAGGGTGTGTGACTATCGAGAAGGGCGACAAGCTGGAGGATTATGTAATTCATTCCTGGGAAATTTGTTGAGAGCCATTGCATGATCCGTCATAGGTTTTGTTGCTGAAAAGAATTAAGAGTTTGGAGGGGTGACAAAGAGACTCAAAAAATGTTGACAGCACAACTTAACGCTTTTTGAAGGTATTTGACGGTAATAACTGGCAACATAATGGGGAATTTGACCAAAATTGTTCTAAAAAGTCAAATGTCCAGGGGTTGCCTCCCCGGGGGGGGGGGGAATGGGTGCTCTTGAAATTGATCAGCGATTTCACGGCTACTGCACTTACCAGGTATGGAGAGGTACGAAAACCTAGGCAATTGCTTATATTATTTGGAAATGAGTTTTAACACTGGATAGAAATTCACCCCTCATAAAGGTAATTATTATATCTCTCAGATAGTACGCGCGCTATGATTGGCCAATTTAGCAGGCCGTATTCCTCAGTACGACCCGCTAAATTTCATTGTGTGCTTTCCTGTTTGATTCGTTTACCAAGAGATATAATATCTTACTAACCTGCCAGTACAGCCCTGGAACTCGGTTAGTAAGAGCTTCGAGGTATCGTATCATGCTTGAGCCACTGGGGATCACTACACAGTACATCAGATTAGACAAAACAACTATTAGAATTGCTTAGGTATGTATAGGTAGACATTCGTGTCAGTTAATGATCAATATGTAGGAAACGTTTCCAGATGATTTGAGCCAGAAATGGGGCGATGTTGCCAGTTGCTAAGTTGAGTCGAGTCAGACAGTGACGGAAATGTCTAAGTACGGTTTATAAATTCGACGCAACAGTAGAATGAAAGATATTTGGAATGTCCAAACTGTGGTGGAAGTTCGCTAGTTGTGCTGATCAGGAAAAGGAGACAGTACTTAAAGGAGTGAATTCCCAAAGAAATATACCGATCATTGAAATTCAGGCCCCTCGCAAATTAATCATTGAAGAAACTCGAACCAAGTATCTTGGTCTGTATATCGAATCATACATGCCTCGTTTCTTTTGTGGGACATACTGTTTCGGCCTCGTTAAGACAATGTTAGTTTCCGGGTCAGTTACAGTGGAGGAAATTCAAGACTACCTAGGGGCAGAAATGATCTCTTTTAATCAAACAAAAACTAAAACATATATCAACAAAAGAGACAGTGGCCTGACTGGCCAGTAATCAAGCTTTCTACCAAGGACAACCGATTGAGAGGTCTTAACTGTTGTTTGTGACCTAACAGCGTAAAAAAACTAAAGTTAGTTTCACTGTTTTGCACCTGTAAACGACAGAAGACAGGCAATCAGTACACCATGTGTGATACTGAAAGAGAGCGTGTGTTACAAATGTTGTAGGTTCATTTGTAACTAATTATAAGCAAATCATTTCGAGCATCCTGGTCTTAAATGCTTGTAGACGCCCAGTCTCTTGAATGGCCAAGATCCTTTTCAGTCAAGCACATTTATTTACTGAAATAAAGTACAATTTTCTCGAGGATTCAGAGGATTGTTTGGGTAAACCAATGTGGTGGCCGTTTCTTTGTTTAGGTATACCACAATGGCCGCCCTGACAGTCATGTGAAAACGATCCATAGACGAAAAGTAGGCAACGTTCACCCAGTTTCCCCACTTTCTGGGAATTAGGCTTTCCACTCACCATCACAGTGGTGCTACACAGACACGTTGACAGTGTAAGAGGGCAACAAATAAGTAAAGCATTGTCACTAGTGTAATCTTGTGTTTAGCGTTAATCGCCGATGTCTACGGACTCGTTTTTCACACGGGCTCGGAAGCTTAAGTCAGTTGTCGGAAGGGGCCCGGTTCTGACACTTTCATCTAATTTCGAAATGTTCATGTAATTTTAAAAGTATACGGTATTGTAAGCGTACTTGTAAGGGTCTAGGTTGTACCTACTCCAATCCAATACCCCATGGTGCTAATTTTATCAGTAATTTTACTGGAAAAATCTCTTACATTCTTGAACAGGCAATTCGAGTTGTGTGCCGTTGGTATTTCTAAAACTAAAGCCCCTTCCTCCGGGAAGCGGAGCTAACACATTCAGAAGTTGCGTTATCCAGGATACTTGGGAAATAGTTGTTGCCGGTTGTTCTTTGCTACAGCTGTGGGAGTTTTTTTCTATTTTAATACCAATATATTACAGGTATGTATTGGTTTTGAGTGGGTTGGAACCGAGCAAGTTTAAGGTTCGTTTGAGTTTGTTTATTTAACAGTTAATTGAAATGAAGTCTTTACCAAAAAAGGTTCTTTGCATGATCCGACTACCAACTCGACACGATTTCAGCGCACGATTTCAGCCACACGCTTTGGGAAATGAAGATTTTTGTCATTATTAGAACTGTTATCAACTTGATCATTCCCATCTAGCTGCCCAGGCTGTAAGGAGACATCTCTGTCGTACTACACAGCACGTGGCAAGAAAGCCATTAGTACTGCACCACGGGCAGTAACTTGTTAAATATTCTCATATAAAGCGAAGAGTGTGCTTTCAAGACCGTCACCCACAAACAAACACTAAATTAATTTTATCAAAATATTGTCTACGTCCAAAACGTGAAAACTGAACAACGTTCAGAATCTACAACATAATCAAATCGAGGGGCGGACTGTGGACCGGGTCATTGTTTTACCTTTTGGAAAGTAACCCTAACCCTCAATTTGGCTAACCCTAGGCCTAAGGTTGGTTTTTAGGCCTATAGGCCTATAGGCCTAGGGTTAGCCCGAATTGAGGGTTAGGGTTACTTTCCGAAAGGTAAAACAATGACCCGGTCCGCAGTCCGCCTTTTATACCAAGTCCGCGTTTTATACCCGGTCCGCAGTCCGGGTCCGCGGTCCGCAGTCTAAATTTTACTCTGACCGGTTTCTTTTATCACCCAGGCATACTTCATCGGATCGTCTTCTAGTCTTGGCATGTTTACGATCACGCTCAGTAATATTAATGACCTCAGGGGATATCCCCCTCTAAAAATTAAAATGAAAGGACGATAATCAAACTACTTGTACACTTAATTTATTATTCAGCGAATATAATTTACAAGCGAATATATTTACAAGCGGATGTTTTTTATTATCCAACTAAAACGGGCCGGCATTCCCGTGGATGACATTGTCACCTTTTATTGCACCTGCGTTAGACCAGTACTGGAGTATTGCTCTCCTGTCTTTCACCACGGACTGCCCAGATACCTGTCTGACGATATCGAGAGAGTGCAGAAGCGGGCTCTGAAAATAATCTCGCCCTCAATGTCATATGCTGACAACTTAAACCGCTTTAATCTACAATCCCTGAAGGCCCGTCGTGAGGATCACTGCCGCAGGCTGTTTAGCACTATATTATCGGACCAAACTCACAAACTTAGAGCACTCCTACCACCTGAGAACAATTCTCACTACAACCTTCGAACAAAGAGGCGGTTTCAGCGGTTCGTCTCCAAAACAAACCGTTTTAATAACACTTTCTTACCCGCCATGTGTAATAATTGTTAGCTTTTTTAATCTTCTTATACATTTTGTTAGTTTTATACAATTGAAATATTATACTTTCCATTTTATTACGTATTGTAAATAGCTTCTTGTTATATATATATAATGTAACGGAACGCAATTCAGTCTTGCGACTGTCATGTTTTTATGGTTAAATAAACTATCTATCTATCTATAAAGAGTGTAAGGTGGGAGCTATATCACAAACAAAGATATATTCCACTTTGAAGTAGTGACTTAAAACGAAGAAGATTTTTGAGATTTCTTTTTTTCCCTTTCCAGAGCGAGCCATTTCAGCACGATTGCCTGCATGATGGCAAAGAGAGGACGAAACCATTCTTATTTTCTACTCAGTTTACTATGATTAAAAATGGACAAATCACAACAGGCTTGCTAAAAGTCAACGGAATGACACTCATCTTTGTATCCGAACTAAACCAAAAGGTTCAAATTATACTTTTTGTATATACTATTTGTATTGCTCAGACTCACATTTTTCACAATACTGCTTTGTCTTGTGTCTGTTGGTACCTTGTGTTTGTATGTTTGTATGTTTTGTTTTGTTTTAATTTAAAATTTATGTTTATTTTGTATTTACTTTTTCAAGTCTTTCTTTTATTGTCCTGCGTAATAAAGAATATATATCCCGTATAAAATAAAAAGCTAATAATTTATAACATAGGGCTAGCATTACTTTTAACTATCTTAGGCCCTTTTCCCCTCTTTTGTTGCTTTTAGTTTATTCAATCAGGTAACATAAGTTAACAGCTCTCCGATGTAGCTGAGACCAATATGCAAATTGGTAAAACTGAAGAAGTAAACAAACTCACTGCATGTCCTGTAATTCTCGTTGGGCCGGTAAGATTGCTCTGCGTTAATAGACTGAATCCCAGTTTTACCAATTGTCAATGTGAATCAACAATATAGCAGATCTGCATCGCCGAGAGGACGATTGCGAGACCGTTTTTGGCAATAAAGATCGACTCATCTTTCCCGTATTTAAAGAACACTATCAGACGAACCAACAGGAAAACAAAGTTGACGAGAACCATTTCGGCCACGGTGCGAGTCAGTGTTGTTTTATAGCGTATTTTTTCAGGCTTCACGCCATCGAACTTGATTTCGGCCATTTGCAAGAGTGACAGCACAAAGCTGGCACAAGCCACAACGATCATTATCGTTCCAAACACTTTACTGATGCCAAAGTCGTGTTCTTTCTCTTCCAAAATAATGTCTAGCACTTCAATTGTATCCAAGAGGTCGATGGCCA
>BLFK01000190.1:1841268-1854908 GCA_014634185.1 Astreopora myriophthalma
AGGAAAGTTGCCATTTGATCTCGATTTTGCGGACGACATAGCCTTGATTGAAGAGTCAGAAAAGAGACTGCAACATCTGAAGTAGAAAAGAAGGGAAGAACGGTTGGTCTCACTATCAACTCGCAGAAGACCAAGGTCATGGACGTGGCAAAGGAAAGAAACGATATCCCTACCATCTTGAGCAATCAAAACTCTCCTGAAAATGTTGACCAATTTGTCTATCTGGGAAGCACAATATCGCATAACGGCAACCTCACACCAGAACTAGACAACCGTATTGGAAAAGCAGCTAATGCTTTCAACAGACTCCTTCCTGTCATGCGCCACAAATCCATCAAGATGCCCACGAAAATTGCTATTTACCAAGCAGTAGTACTATGACTCTTTTGTATGACTCAGAAAGCTGGAACACCACTGTTCAGGAAGAGAAACGACTAGCAGCGTTTCACACTAGATGCCTATAAGAAGAATTCTTGGCGTCTCCTGGCAAGACCATGTGCCAAATGAAGTGATCTTCGAGAGAACCAGCCAAGTACCGCTCATTAACATCTTTCGACACAAACGTCTTACATGGCTCGGACATGTCACCCGTATGCACCAAACTCGCTTGCCCCGCCGCTTGCTCCTCTGGGAACCACGAGGGCACCGTCCCCCAGGCATACAACGCATACGCTGGAAAGATACAGTGTCAAGAGACCTACAAGACTCTGAACTTTCCTTCGAAGAGGCAACAGTGGTAGCGCAGGACCGCAAGGAGTGGCGATCGTTTGTGTTGGCGCTATGTGGGCTTGGCCCACGGCAGCAGTAATGTATGTATGTAAATGTGATGCTAAAACATAAGAGACCCCAAAAGGTGAACGGCCCAATAATCAACCCTTAGCGTTTCACTTAGACCGCCACTTACAGCGGATTAGTAAGAACCATCGGCACACACTGTAACAGACAATGGCATTTGCACATGCCGAAACGTATGTCTTCAAAAGAGAGCTTCATGTTTGGGTAAGATTTCCGAGAAACATGCGGCTATTCCAAGAACGAGCTCGAGCGAACGATGTCGCTATAGATCGTTTTCACTGTCACGCCACAAAAGAATAAATTCTTAACCGTTCAATGAAAAAAGCCAGGAAAATTGGATGTTATAAAAGAGCAGTACATAAACGACTTCTCAAAGTCTCAAGTCTGTGTGGTACACCATTTTTCAGTTATTTGCCGAATCGTTGCACGCTGCACGCAACTTATAAGAACTTTGTATGGCGGCGCCACCTTTGTGTCATGTTGTACACAAAATCAACGATAACATCTGGAATTAATTTGGGGATGAAAACGCTTACGCATAAACACAATCTTCTAATACTTGAAACGTTGAAATTGTTGAAAATTATAAGGAGAGCCTTTAGCCTTTTTTTCCCCCCAACCTGACGGCCACTATCTTGTTGTCACGCAAGGTGGGAATTCGGAAATTGAAATGCCGCATTTTGAAAACGAAAAATGCTACAGCCCTGGAGTTCGAGATTATCTTCAAGGTGCTGCAGATAAAAATTCTGAGGACCTCACAATTTTGATTTTAGAATTTGATGACGTCACGGTGAAAACGCCGATCCATACGGAACAGGGGATTCCTCTACGCTAATTGACAATGACAGTTGTGCAACGAGTGCTATTACAGTCAAACCATGTCAAACGTACCCCCCGAGATTCTATTAATAACTGGAATATTTGAAATTTGAATGCACAAATAGTTTTGTAACATGACCACGGTTGTGAGAAATACAGGATTGCGTTACAAGCAACCGTCGGCAACTTCAGCGGTTATAATAAATTAAATATCGCCAATTCGAATCACTGAATTCAATTTCTGTTATGAATGTCGAGTTTCAGTCTATTTACAGTATTTTAAGTCTCGAATCAGCGCTATTTTACCTTTTATAACAACTTAACTTGTCCACAACCACTTGTAACCTAACACCGCCTTGCTTACAAGGGTCATGTTCTGAATTGATTAATGCATTCAAATCTCAAATAATCTCTTCATTGTTATGATCTAGGGGGTACGCTTGACCTGGTGTGACTGTAATAATGAAATAAATTTCATAACAACGCATTTATTCCCGACACAAATTGCAAAAATCAAGACAGTAAAAGAGTTAGTATCTCTTATAACGTCGTTTTGTTCGATAACTCTGGATCCTGTTGCAAATGCGTCCTTATATTTTCAAAGAGAGAAAATAGGAGATGAAAGTTTTCTCCTTTACAACACAAGGGGACCGTTTTGTACCGATGAATTCGTTGTTCCCTGAAGTGAAATTCTTTCCTCTTTGCTGTTTCTGTTCTTCTTCTTGTCGTTCAGTTTCTGTCAGCTCTCCATTCGACCCCTCCGGCATACAGTAACACACATGCACACGGTCCTCTTACTCCGTCTAAATTTCTACGGCATTAGGAAAAAGTGCAATTGAATTCAGCTTGCTTAATTAAGAATATATCGGCCTGCTTACTAAAAACTGGCGTTGTCTCAAGAACCACTCAGAAGCGGAACAAATCTCGAAAAGGCTAAGAAGTATTATGATGCCATTGTTAGAGATAAAAATCGACGCATCTTTGCCATACTCCAGAGAGCCAAAGAGAGCCAAACGAAGCCCCAGAAAGACACCGTTGACAGCGAGAATCTGAACAGTTTTTCTCAACGCTGATGTATACTTGCGAGGTTTCCAATCGTCAAAGAACCGGTTTACCTTTATTTCCATTAGCTGCAGCGGAGACAGACAAAGGCAATGATGGTATTTTCAAAAACAAAATTGCGAGACAAGTGGCGCGAAAAATTGCCTAGTGTAACAGCGCCTTAAGGGTCTAGGTTGTACCTCCTCCAATCCAATCCCCCATGGTACTAAGTTTTATCAGTAATTTTACTGGAAAAATCTCTTACATTCTTGAACAGGCAATTCGAGTTGTGTGCCGTTGGTATTTCTAACCTCCGGGAAGCGGGGCTAACACATTCAGAAGTTGCGTTATCCACTGAGTTACCCAAGATACTTGGGAATTAGTTGTTGCGTTGCTCTTTGCTACAGCTGTGGGAGTTTTTTTCTATTTTAATACCAATATATTACAGGTATGTATTGGTTTTGAGTGGGTTGGAACCGAGCAAGTTTAAGGTTCGTTTGATTTTGTTTATTTAACAGTTAATTGAAATGCCGAAAAAGGTTCTTTGCATGATCCGACTACCAACTCGACACGATTTCAGCGCACGATTTCAGCCACACGCTTATTTGGGAAATGAAGATTTTTGTCATTATTAGAACTGTTATCAACTTGATCATTCCCATTTAGCTGCCCAGGCTGTAAGGAGACATCTCTGTCGTACTACACAGCACGTGGCAAGAAAGCCATTAGTACCGCACCACGGGCAGTAACTTGTTAAATATTCTCATATAAAGCGAAGAGTGTGCTTTAAAGACCGTCACCCACAAACAAACACTAAATTAATTTTATCAAAATATTGTCTACGTCCAAAACGTGAAAACGGAACAACGTTCAGAATCTACAACATAATCAAATCGAGGGGCGGACTGCGGACCGGGTCATTATTTTACCTTTCGGAAAGTAACCCTAACCCTCAATTTGGCTAACCCTAGGCCGCAGGTTGGTTTTTAGGCCTATAGGCCTATAGGCCTAGGGTTAGCCCGAATTGAGGGTTAGGGTTACTTTCCGAAAGGTAAAACAATGACCCGGTCCGCAGTCCGCCTTTTATACCTAGTCTGCGTTTTATACCCGGTCCGCAGTTCGGGTCCGCGGTCCGCAGTCTACGTTTTACACTGACCGGTTTCTTTTATCACCCAGGCATACTTCATTGGATCGTCTTCTAGTCTTGGGATGTTTACAATCACGCTCAGTAATATTAATGACCTCAGGGGATATCCCCCTCTAAAATGAAAATGAAAGGACGATAATCAAACTACTTGTACACTTAATTTATTATTCAGCGAATATAAAGAGTGTAAGGTGGGAGCTATATCACAAACAAAGATATATTCCACTTTGACGTACTGACTTAACGTAAAGACTTTTGAGATTTCCTTTTTCCCTTTCCAGAGCGAGCCATTTCAGCACGATTGCCTGCATGATGGCAAAGAGAGGAAACTATTCTTATTTTCTACTCAGTTTACTATGATTAAAAATGGACAAATCACAACAGGGATGCTAAAAGTTAACGGAATGACATTCCTCTTTCTATCCGTACTAAACCAAAAAGGTTCAAATTATACTTTTCTCCTAACACTCAAATAACCAAATGTAATTGTATTGCTCGGACTCGTACGTTTTTCACGATACTGCTTTGTCTTGTGTCTTTGTTGGTATCTTGTGTTTGTATGCTTGTATGTTTAGTTTTAATTTTAAATTTGTTTTTCTTTTTTTTTTTTATTTACTTTTTCAAGTACGATTTGTTTTATTTTCCTTCGTAATAAAAAAAAAAACATATCTACCGTAAAAATTGAAAACCTTGTAATTCATAACATAGGCCTAGAATTAGTTTTAACTATTTTAGGCCCTTCTCCCTCTGTTGTCACTTTTAGTTTATTAAATATGGTAACGTAAGTTAACGGCTCTCCGATGTAGCTGAGACAAATATGCAAATTGTTAAAACTGAAGTCACGGTAAAACTGCTCTGCGTTAAAAACTGAATCCCTGTTTTACCAATTGTCAACGTGAGTTAACAAGATAGAAGATCTGCATCGCCGAGAGGACGATTGCTAGACCGTTTTTGGCAATGAAGATCGACTCGTCTTTCCAGTAGGAAAAGAACACTATCAGACGAACCACCAGGAAAGCAAAGTTGACGACAACCATTTCGACCGCGGTGCGAATCAATGTTGTTTTATAGCGTGTTTTTTCAGGCTTCACGCCATCAAACTTGATTTCGGCCATTTGCAAGAGCGACAGCACAAAGCTGGCACAAGCCACAACGATCATCGTCGTTCCAAGTGCTTTACTGATGCGAAAGTCTTGTTCTTTCTCCTCCAAAAAAATGTCTAGCACTTCGATTGTATCCAAGAGGTCGATCGCCATCTGAACACACAACTTGGATACTAACTCTCTGCGTTTTTTCTTTTCATCGTATTGTTCATCTTCGTAGTCAGCCGTAATCATCAATAGTACAAGGAGAACTGGTGTGATACAAAGGACCATCTTTAAGACATTCGGACCGAGGAATTTCTCCTTGTCGAGGCTGTCGACAACAAATCCGAAAATGACGATGATGTTCGGCAACAATGCAGAGAAGATGTATACAGCCCAGACCAAGAAGAACTGGAAAAGGTTTGTGGCACTCTTGTACATCAAGGTGATGAAAAATGCAAATACTGTTAAGTACGAAACGAACATAGGACACCAAGCGGGACCTCTGTATTGAACTAGGTACGCGGTCAGAAAACCGCACTGAATCGCCAATAGTGCGAAAAACACTGCACGGCCTCCCCATTTGGAAACAAACTCTCTGCGCTTTTGCTTATCTTCGTATTGTTCATCGTCGTAGTCAGCCGTAATCATCAATAGTACAAGGAGAACTGGTGTGATACAAAGGAAGATCTTCAAGACATTCGGACCGAGGAATTTCTCCTTGTCAAGGCTGTCGACAACAAATCCGAAAATGACGATGATGTTCGGCAACAATGCAGAGACGATGTATACAGCCCAGACCCAGAAGAACGAAAGAGGGTTTGTCGCACGCTTGTACATCAAGAAGATAAAAAATATAAATACGGGTATGTACGAAAGCACGATAGAACACCAAGTGGGGTCTTTGTATTGCCCTGGGTACGCGGTCAGAAAACCGCACTGAATCGCCAGTAGTGCGAAAAACACTGCACGGCCTCCCCATTTTATAAAGCGGTGCACCATTACTGAAAACGATAAAGAAACATTGCCATGGTTTACTAGCGCACTCGACTTGTGGATATTTTTCACGCGTATCTTTGATATGTAAATTACCGTTCCGCTTTTGTTCTTGTGACTGATACAAGGGAAAGCCCCTATCTCGGGCCAATGAGAACCAAACACCTTTCTTGGAAAGGTCACACTCACTTCAAGTAATTTCTGGGAAAAGCTATCTAAACAACAAAGAATTTTGATCATTGGTATAATCAATAATTTTATGTTTGTGTTGGGAGTTACAGGCTGTCAGCCGTTCAACTGAAGAACAGATGTGTTTCTAAATCGTCATTATTTCGCGCTGATAAGACACAAATTTTTAAGCACTGTTTATGACCTAAGACTTTGTACTTGGTTGGGGTTTCGATTATATTTACGACATCTGTGCCACTTCAAAGGCAAAGTTGACCCCAGTTTACATATCGTCGCACCATTAACCAATCGGATATCGCCACATTACTTCAATGTATGACGAGGCTTCAATAAACATAGTATATATATCTGGGACGTTTCCCTGGTGGAATCACTGACACTGCATCACGATCAATCGGTCTCTCAGAGAAAATCCGCAGGAAAATTTCCCACTTGTGATGCTAAAACACAAGAGACCCCAAAAGATGAACGGCGCAATAATCAACCCTTAGCGTTTCTCTTAGACCGCCACTTAGAGCGGATTAGTAAGAACCATCGGCACACAATGTAACGGACAATGGCATTCGCGCATACCGAAACATGTCTTCAAAAGACAGCTTCATGTTTGGGTAAGATTTCCGAGAAACATGCGGCTATTCCCAGAACGAGAGAACGATGTCGCTACAGATCGTTTTCACTGTCACGCCAGAAAAAATAAATTCTTAACCGTTCAAGGAAAAAAGCCCGGAATATCAAATGTTGAAGAGAAGTGCATAAACAGCTTCATAATTTCTCAAGTCTGTGTGGTACACCATTTTTCAGATATTTGCCGTAACGTTGCACGCAACTTATAAGAGCTTTCTATGGCGGCGCCATCTCTGCGTACGCATGTTGTACACAAATATGGCCGCCGGAAATCAACGAAAACATCTGGAATTCACTTTGCGATGAGAACGCTTTCTTCTCGCTCGTGAGCTGGTATACTTACGCATAAACACAATCTTCTAATACTTGAAACATTTAAATTGTTGAAAATTATAAGGAGAGCCTTGCTTTTTTCCAACCAGACAGCCGCTATCTTGTTGTCACGCAAGGTAAGAATTCGGAAATTGAAAATGCTGTGTTTTGAAAACGAAAGATGCCACGGCACTGGAAACTTGTACAAAGATTTAGCTCGAGATTATCTACAATTTTCTGCAGATAAAAATTCAGAAGACCTCGGGATCTTGATTTTAGAATTTGATGACGTTACGGTGAAACGATCTTTACGGAGCAGGGGATTCCCCAACGCTAATTGACAATGACAATTGTGCAATGATTGTGTGTGCCAATTAACAATAAGTATCTTTATCAATGTCCTAAAATTGTCTGCCTTTTCATTAGCCAAACTTACAAATGGTTAGAAAGGAAAGCAAGATCGTGCAACTATTTTCTACTCCTCTCGATAGGGCCCTGGCAGATATTTTGCTAGTATTGCAAGACTTTAAACCTTGACCGGCACAAATGCAGACTGATCCCAAAACTGTTACTCATCGCTTAGACTTTTCCAGCAACCATATACTTTGTCGATTAGTGACTCTTGAAGAAATGGCAAGACGAATTCCGCTCACGTGCCTTTAAAACGCATATGATGTTTCAGCTACATGTATAGCTTAGACAGAACATTGAGCAGAATGTCGAGAATGTGCACAACCACAGCAGCTACGTATATACGAACGGATTCAAATATTCCAACCTCTTCACACTGACGCCTTATGTTCAGTTCTAGAGAGCAAAAGCCTTGAAGATGGGAGGATCGATCACTTGCCTAGCTTTAGAACATGCAATGTTCCAACGAGGCAGTTATCTATAAGCGTAATTAATGACATACACAAGCACATCCACGTTCGGTGATATCTCCAAAAAGCATTCACCAAATTTGCGAGAAAGTGTATGAAAACAGGTACAGAAGTATACCCAGCACAAAAGGCATCGAATAAAATTACTTCATGGGTATAGTTGTTTCGCCCAAGATTAACTAAATCAGTGTAAACATTTTTTGGCCTGTAACCTGCAGCTTTAAATAAAATTTCATGCCGTGAAAAGCGGCGGCGAAAGTATGTTGTAGGAAGAGCATGCAGTGAACTAAGATTCTAAAGCCGTGTGGCATTAATAATGAAATAAATTTCATAACAACTCATTTATTCTCGACACGAATAGCAAAAATCAAGACAGGTTTGAAAATTAAAGTAAAAGGGTTAATATCTCTTATAACGCCGTTTTGATGGATAACTCCGTTTGGATCCTGTTGCAAATTCGTGGTTACTGTTTTCTAAGAAATAAAATAGGAGATCAAAGTTTTCTCCTTTACAACACAAGGGGACCGTTTTGTGCCGATTAATTCGTTGTTCGCTGTCCTCCTTGCTGTTTCTGTTCTCCTTCTTGACGTTTCTATCAGCTCTCCTTTCGTCCCCTCCGGTATAGCACACATGCACAGTCCGACTAAATTTTTACGGAATCAGGAAAAGTGCAATTGAATTCAGTTTGCTTAATAAAGAATATATCGGCCTGCTTACTAAAGACTATCGTTGTCTCAACAACCGCAACAATCTAAAGTGGAACAAATCTCGAAAAGGCTAAGAAGAATTATGATGCCATTCTTAGCGATAAAAATCGACGCATCTTTGCCATACTCAAGGAAGAGAGCCAAACGAAGCCCCAGAAAGACACCGTTGACAGCGAGAATCTGAGCAGTTTTTCTCAACGTTGATGTACACTTGCGAGGTTTCAGTTTCCAATCGCCAAGGAACCGTTTAACCTTTATTTCCATTAGCTGCAGCGGAGACAGAAGAAAGGTGATGCAGACAAAGGCAATGATGGTATTTTCAAACTTCCTTGGGATCTCGTGGCGGACTGTGTTTTCGTCCAAAATAACCTCCAACATTTCGACTCCATCGAAGAGATCCAGTGCCATACGCAAGGACAACATCCAGACCAGCTCTCTGTAAGACGTGGAATCAGTGCCTGTGCTCAAAAGCAGCAGCAGGATAATCGGGGATGCGCAAAGGGTCATCTTCAACACATTTGGGCCAAAGAAAGCTTGGCTATCGAGCTTGTTCTCTATTGATTCGTTTTTTCCAAAAATAATTCCAATTAAAGGAACTAATCCAATCCAGACATAAAGTAGCCAAACAGCAAATAACCACGGAAGGTTCTCATCGCGGCATATTACCCAAAACCATAGTGCAAGAGCAGGGAGAAAAAGACCGACTAGACCATACCAGCCATGATCGCTTTCGTACTTAGCTGGATACGAAGTCAGCGCATAAGCCTGAAGACAATACAAACCAAAAAAGGCGAACCGTCCCAAGTAAATCAGACATGAAATCATGAAACCCATGGAGTTAAATATTCAAATCGTACAGTTCAATTACCGCTTGAGAAACTGCGGGAAGAACCGAGTCTCTGCAAGATAAGCCGACGTTTGTTCCAGTAAGTCTTCTACAAACACCTTCCCCGGTTTCCGAGAAAACTGCATTTACTTAATTCGCAAACAAAGACATCACAGTTCTCAGAAGCAGGAGCTCCTCTCCCCACTCCAACCCATCCAACTATTTTCTCGCCCCAATTTTCCTGCGGCCAGAATACAGAAATCTTCGCTCCTACGGAACCCTTGCTACGCGGGCTATAAACGTAGTATCTCAACTGATACTCTCTCCTGTGACATGAGCATGGCAGCTGCACGTTTCGAATTTTCAACGACATTAACTTATTATGCTTGCTCAGTATGTAATTTTTTTTACTCCTCTTGACACGATTACCCCTTCGACGCGAAACAATGGAGATGCTCAGACACCTCAACGCAATTGCTTAATGAGGTATAAAATCAAGTATAAAATCGCAGAAAACATTATTCAACATCAGCACTAGTTCCAGCCGTGTTAGTTTCTTTCTAGTGTACAATGGTTGCCAGCCTGTTACCGTGTCTAAGGTAAGAACAAAAGCTTGACATTACTTGACATCATTAATAAGCTGTTCTATGTTTTTAGCTTCTATGATGATCTACCGTTTTTCCGCCACTAGATTCCTGGCTTCCTCAAAGCCAACTTGTTCCCGATGGGATTAATTTCAACTGAGACGAATAGGAAGACCAGTGTGGCCTTGGCAATTATGCTTTAACTTTCTGTTGCTTCCTTGTTATTGCTCTGAAGAAACGTTACTAAGAACGGGCAGCATGAACTGTCCAAACTCCAGGAATGCTTTTCATGGGGAATCCGTAATCCTGGGCTTTGGATGCCTAAATCCAGCTCTAGCGATCCGGAATCCCCCAAGCGCCGATTCAAATCCATCCACTCAGATGAAATCCAGAATCCAGAACCCAAGACTGCCTCGGAAGTAGTTACCTGATATGGAGCGACCTGATAATAACTTTTGATGGATCTTCTCGATTATAGCTTGCATCTGCGATAATTTTGTCGCTTGTCAACAAATCTCGTTACAAATTAACACACACAGAATAAATCTCTGCAAAGTGACGGTATATATGGGAGCTCAACGCCAGCCATCCCCATAAACATAATAAAACAAACATTGAAAAAGGAGGGCGTTTTTATTTAATTTTTCGAGTTCGTAATATTGATGACAGAATTTCGAAGAAGGGCCGCTCATAACCCTTTTTTTCAATTGATTTAAAAAAGGGAAAGGATCCTGCTCATATAAATTAAAATTTCAGCTAGAATTAAACCTTAGCACAACTACAGTCAGCTCATACTGTATGATTTACCTCAGTGTTATTGTGTTTGCTGTTCTTGTTGAATTACTCACTGTACGTGTTTTTCGGGCAGTTGCCGTTCAGATTTGAAGTGTATGATTTGGCTTGCCGGTACGTGGACATGACCAAGTATTCTGGTAGAAGAAATAAAGAAGCCGACCCCATCAGGAGTATTAGAGTGTCGAGTTCAGTAGAATAGTGTGTTGTGGTTAAATGAATTGGAGTCTACAACAGTCGAACGGCGTTTTCTAAGTAACATACAACTCTATTGCACAACAACAGGGGTTTTTTCAATACTTATTTACAATCCTAATGCTAAGCCGGTGACAAATAATACTGTCCATATATACCTCTTACTAACTGAGTTCGAGGACCTTGTAGTACGGCCCGCGTTTTTTCCGGTTCAATTTACGGCCCGAGTGCGAAGCTCCGGCGAGGGCCGTGAATTAAACTGGACAAAACAAAGAGCCGTAACTTACAATACGGCCCGAGAAAACGAGGTTAGTAAGATATTCATTGTATCTCTTGGTAACGAATCGAACAGGAAAGCACAGTCTGAAATTTATTCTACAGCACGGCCCGCTAAATTGGCCAATCACAGCGCGTGTGCTATCTGCCGAGAGATATAATAATGCAAAATATAAAATCGGTTAAGCAGTGGAAGTAATAAAGCATGCACCATTTCGCGGTGAACGCTTACGTGGAAAACTTTTAGAGTTTGTGTAGTTTTTAGTCTCATCTCTGGAGCGAAGTTTTCCATGAGGATATTCTTTTGAGTGCAATATTTATGTTTCCCTTTGGCCATGTGAAATAGAATGATGCACCCGCAGCCGAGCCCAATACTGATTTTTGTCGTTCACTCCCTTAAAATCAATACAATACAATACACCAATTTCACTGACAATTTGATTAACTAACTAATTAATTATTCAAAATATAAAAGGCGTGAAATACTCAATTCAATGAGAAAACTACAAATGCACACGAGTCAGTCACTATTTCAATAGCGATCTTGAATAAATCTCGATCTAAGATAACATTTGTAAATGGACACATGCCGGAGGTTCTGTAAATGGTCAAATGTTGGCAAGCGTTGTTTCAGATGCCCTCTGTTGGGTAATAAAATGTCCTTTGTCTAGCACTATTTCCATGATCATCATCATCATCATCATAACCATCATCATTCACAAGAAGACCGGACTGTTTTCGGAGCCCCGTCAGTTTGTGAATTACTCTTGGAGGTTACGGATTCTTATGATAGAGAGTATAAATGCGATCCCATTCTTTGCGATGAAAATGGATTCATCCTTGTTGTACATGAATACGATCACCAAGCGAATGACAAGAAATAACAAGTTAAGAGCCATTCCAACAAAGAGCCGCCGCCAAATTGCCACACGTCGCCTCAACTTTTCCCTATCCAGATCGTTTTCAGCCATTTGCCAGGGCGACAGCAGGAGACTCAAGCAGGCTACAGCGACCAGAGCGAAACCAAATTCTTCGGAAATGCCATAGTTGTGCTCTTTTTCATCCAACACGATGTCTAGCATTTCAACTGCATCGAAGAGATCCACCGCCATCTGGAAGCACAACGTGGAAACCACCTCTTTGTGGTCTTCCACATCGTCTGCGGTGTTCAACAGCAACAGCAGAAGAAGTGGCGTGATGCAAAGTGTCATCTTCAAAACGTTTGGACCAAGGAACCTTTCTTTGTCAAGAATCTCTCCAACAGTTACAAACACGATGATTATGCTTGCAACTAAACCAGCGATGTAGAAACCCCATACGTAGAAAAACCTTTTAAGTTTCGCGGAATCAAAGAACACGAGAAAGGCCCAGGGTAAGACGCAAGGTTGCACGATATAGTTGCGGCATACCAGACTAGGCTGCTTTTGTAAGTGGCTGGATACGACGCAAAAAAGACACATTGAGCTATAAGCAGGCACGAAAACAGAAGACGTCCTCCCCAGGTGAAAAAAGAGGCCATAATTCCTGTTAACGACGAGACGTTTAAAGGCGAATATACCTTCTGATGAAAATATCAGACAACTTTCAATATATTCATCGGACTATTATCCAATAGGATGCCACCACGTTGAACTGACAAAGAGAAATCTAGCATAAGAAAGGGTCTTTCCCCTTGCCAAACATTTCACGCTGCTTCATGATTCAAAATAAAGAATGGGGAAAAACCCCATCTCTTACATAACGAGAAATGGGATTCCAGAAAAACCGACCATGAAGTCACATTTTGCAGACGAACGAAAAGCGATCTTCAGTCTTGGGAGTATATCGTCTTAGCGCATCATTTTTCTCTTAGTCTTGGCCATTGAAAAGGTTATATGAACAGCACACGATAACATGCCAAAACATTGGGAAACCGAAAAGTGCCTGTTATTTTTTTATTTTTATTTTTTTTTTATTTTTCGGGGAAACATGCTGCTATTCTGGGAACAGAACAGGGGATTCCCCTAAATTAGGACAATGACGACAACTACCCGGCACTGTTTTTAATCTTTTTGTCGATGGGCCGAAATATTCATATAAATGCGAAACGACCGAAAAAGAAAGCGTTGAGGTTAGGAAGTAAGTATTTCGCGACAGTGTTCAGATCATCGCACCATCAGCCAATGGTATATCGCCACATAATTTCAATGTACGTATGACGAGGCTTCAATAAATATTATTGACACCGTTTTGTGATCAATCGGTCTCTCAAAGAAAATTGATGGGAAAATGCTAAAAGAAATGAGACCCCGCGGCAACCCATAGACACCTTGAGTAACTGATGAACGCGATGCTGAATCATTCCCCTCCGCGGGAGGGGAGGGAGGGGGTG
>BLFK01000190.1:1860267-1871240 GCA_014634185.1 Astreopora myriophthalma
GCGAAAAACACTGCACGGCCTCCCCATTTGGAAACAAACTCTCTGCGCTTTTGCTTATCTTCGTATTGTTCATCGTCGTAGTCAGCCGTAATCATCAATAGTACAAGGAGAACTGGTGTGATACAAAGGAAGATCTTCAAGACATTCGGACCGAGGAATTTCTCCTTGTCAAGGCTGTCGACAACAAATCCGAAAATGACGATGATGTTCGGCAACAATGCAGAGACGATGTATACAGCCCAGACCCAGAAGAACGAAAGAGGGTTTGTCGCACGCTTGTACATCAAGAAGATAAAAAATATAAATACGGGTATGTACGAAAGCACGATAGAACACCAAGTGGGGTCTTTGTATTGCCCTGGGTACGCGGTCAGAAAACCGCACTGAATCGCCAGTAGTGCGAAAAACACTGCACGGCCTCCCCATTTTATAAAGCGGTGCACCATTACTGAAAACGATGAAGAAACATTGCCATGGTTTACTAGCGCACTCGACTTGTGGATATTTTTCACGCGTATCTTTGATATGTAAATTACCGTTCCGCTATAGTTCTTGTGACTGATACAAGGGAAAGCCCCTATCTCGGGCCAATGAGAACCAAACACCTTTCTTGGAAAGGTCACACCCACTTCAAGTAATTTCTGGGAAAAGCTATCTAAACAACAAAGAATTTTGATCATTGGTATAATCAATTATTTTATGTTTGTGTTGGGAGTTACAGGCTGTCAGCCGTTCAACTGAAGAACAGATGTGTTTCTAAATCGTCATTATTTCGCGCTGATAAGACACAAATTTTTAAGCACTGTTTATGACCTAAGACTTTGTACTTGGTTGGGGTTTCGATTATATTTACGACATCTGTGCCACTTCAAAGGCAAAGTTGACGCCAGTTTACATATCGTCGCACCATTAACCAATCGGATATCGCCACATTACTTCAATGTATGACGAGGCTTCAATAAACATAGTATATATATCTGGGACGTTTCCCTGGTGGAATCACTGACACTGCATCACGATCAATCGGTCTCTCAGAGAAAATCCGCAGGAAATTTCCTACTTGTGATGCTAAAACACAAGAGACCCCAAAAGATGAACGGCGCAATAATCAACCCTTAGCGTTTCTCTTAGACCGGCACTTAGAGCGGATTAGTAAGAACCATCGGCACACAATGTAACGGACAATGGCATTCGCACATACCGAGACATATGTCTTCAAAAGACAGCTTCATGTTTGGGTAAAATTTCCGAGAAACATGCGGCTATTCCCAGAACGAGAGAACGATGTCGCCACCTATCGTTTTCAGTGTCACGCCAGAAAAAATAAATTCTTAACCGTTCAAGGAAAAAAGCCAGGAATATTAAATGTTATAAAAGAGAAGTGCATAAAAAACTTCATAATTTCTCAAGTCTGTGTGGTACACCATTTTTCAGATATTTGCCGAAACGTTGCACGCAACTTGTAAGAGCTTTGCACCTATGGCGGCGCCATCTTTGTGTACGCATGTTGTACACAAATATCGCCGCTGGAAATCACTTTGCGAAGAAAACGCTTTCTTTTCATTCGTGCGCTGGTATACTTACGCATAAACACAATCTTCTAATACTTGAAACGTTTAAATTGTTGAAAATTATAAGGAGAGCCTTGTTTTTTTCCAACCAGACAGCCGCTATCTTGATATCACGCAAGGTGAGAATTCGGAAATTGAAAATGCTGTATTTTGAAAACGAAAGATGCTACGGCACTGGAAACTTGTGCAAAGATTTAGTTCCAGATTATCTACAATTTGCTGCATATAAAAATTCAGAAGACCTCAGGATCTTGATTTTAGAATTTAACGACGTTACGGTGAAACGATCTTTACAGAACAGGGGATTCCCCTACGCTAATTGACAATGATGCAATTGTGCAATAAGTATCTTTAAAATCAATGTCCTAAAATTGTCTGCCTTTTCATTAGCCAAACTTACAAATGATTAGAAAGGAAAGCAAGATCGTGCAACTATTTTCTACTCCTCTCGATAGGGCCCCGGCAGATATTTTGCTAGTATTACAAGACTTTAAACCTTGACCGGCACAAATGCAGACTGATCCTAAAACTGTTACTCTCATCGCTTAGACTTTTCCAGCAACCATACACTTCGTCGATTAGTGACTCTTTACGAAGAAATGACAAAACGAATTCCGCTCACGTGCCTTTAAAACGCGTATGATGTTTCTGCTACATGTATAGCTTAGACAGAACATTGAGCAGAATGTCGAGAATGTGCACAACCAAAGCAGCTACGTATATACGAACGGATTCAAATATTCCAACCTCTTCACACTGACACCTTATGTTCAGTTCTAGAGAGCATAAGCCTTGAAAATGGGGTGATCGATCACTTGCCTAGCTTTAGAACACACAACGTTCAAAGCGAGGCAGGTATTTAAGGGCAATTGATGGCATACACAAGCACATCCACGTTTAATGATATCTCCAAAAAGCATTCACCAAGTTTGCGAGAAAGTGTATGAATACAGTTACAGAAGTACCCAGCACAAAAGGCATCAAATAAAATTACTTCGTGGGTATATAGTTGTTTCGCCCAAGATTAACTAAATCAGTGTAAACATTTTTTGGCCTGTAGTCTGCAGCTTTAAATAAAATTTCATGCCGTGAAAAGCCGCAGTGAAAGTCTGTTGTAGGAGGAGCATGCAGTGAACTAAGATTCTAAAGCCGTGTGGCATTAATATTGAAATAAATTTCATAACCACTCATTTATTCTCGACACGAATAGCAAAAATCAAGACAAGTTTGAAAAGTAAAAGGGTTAATACTTCTTATAACGTCGTTTTGTTGGATAACTCTGTTTGGATCCTGTTGCAAATTCGTCGTTATGTTTTCAAAGAAATAAAAAAGGAGATCAAAGTTTTCTCCTTTACAACACAAGGGGACCGTTTTGTGCCGATTAATTCGTTGTTCGCTGTCCTCTTTGCTGTTTCTGTTCTTCTTCTTGACGCTTCTGTCAGCTCTCTTTTCGTCCCCTCCGGCATAACACACATGCACAGTCCGTCTACATTTTTACGGCATCAGGAAAAGTGCAATTGAATTCAGTTTGCTTAATTAAGAATATATAGGCCTGCTTACTAAAAACTGTCGTTGTCTGAACAACCGCAACAATCTGAAGTGGAACAAATCTCGAAAAGGCTAAGAAGAATTATGATGCCATTCTTAGAGATAAAAATCGACGCATCTTTGCCATACTCAAGGAAGAGAGCCAAACGCAGGGTTGTCCCTAACAGCCGGCAGCCGGCAGAATTAACCGGCTACTTGGGCTGTTTTTGCCGGCTACTTGTTTCGATTTCTTGTTATCTTAACCGGCGTAATTAAACCTTTTGCCGGCTACTTTTCCAATTTTGCCGCCTACTTCTAATTGTGTGGACAACCCTGCAAACGAAGCCCCAGAAAAACACCGTTGACAGCGAGAATCTGAGCAGTTTTTCTCAACGCTGATGTATACTTGCGAGGTTTCCAATCGCCAAAGAACCGTTTTACCTTTATTTCCATTAGCTGCAGCGGAGACAGAATAAAGCTGATGCAGACAAAGGCAATGATGGTATTTTCAAAGCTCCTTGGGATCTCGTGGCTGACTGTGTTTTCTTCCAAAATAACCTCCAACATTTCGACTCCATCGAAGAGATCCAGTGCCATACGCAAGGACAGAATCCAGACCAGCTCTCTGTAAGACATGGAATCAGTGCCTGTGCTCAAAAGCAGTAACAGGAGAATCGGGGATGCGCAAAGGGTCATCTTCAACACATTTGGACCAAAGAAAGCTTGGCTATCGAGCTTGCTCTCAATTGAGTCGTTTCCTCCGAAAATAATTCCTATCAATGGAACTAAACCAATCCAGACGTAACATAGCCAAACAGTAAATAACCACGGAAGGTTCTCATCGCGGCATATTACCCAAAACCATAGTGCAAGAGCAGGGAGAAAAAGACCGACTAGACCATACCAGCCATGACCGCTTTCGTACTTAGCTGGATACGAAGTCAGCGCATAAGCCTGAAGACAATACAAACCAAAAAAGGCGAACCGTCCCAAGTAAATCAGACATGAAATCATGAAACCCATGGAGTTAAATATTCAAATCGTACAGTTCAGTTACCGCTTGAGAAACTGCGGGAAGAACCGAGTCTCTGCAAGATAAGCCGACGTTTGTTCCAGTAAGTCTTTTACAAACACCTTCCCCGGTTTCCGAGAAAACTGCATTTACTTAATTCGCAAACAAAGACATCACAGTTCTCAGAAGCAGGAGCTCCTCTCCCCACTCCCACCCATCCACCTATTTTCTCGCCCCAATTTTCCCGCGGCCAGAATACAGAAATCTTCGCTCCTACGGAACCCTTGCTACGCAGGCTAACGTAACATCTCAACAGGCGCGGATCCATACCGGTTTCCACCGTTTTACGGAAATCGGTCAGAATTTTCATAATAAAAATAAATAAATAGATATGTATATATTTTTTAGTAAAAGTAAACTGCAAGTTGAATCCCGAAAATAGTTTTGAAATTTCTTTCTTATTTATTCTGTTTTGGCAATTACCGGAAATAGACAAGGCTCATAGACACGTTCTGGCGGCAAAATTTTACAGCCGGGAAATCACTAGTCTCCCGACGGGGGTCACGCCATCACATCATCGTATTTACGAAGCACGATGTCACAGACGAGACTGACAGGACTTGCCTTACTGCACATTCATTACAACATGACATTGACTTTGACGAAATAATTCGCAGATTTGCAAGGCTTCATCCAAGGAGAATGGAACTGGCAAATATGTTGTCTGACTGACTCAAAAAGTCAGGAAAGGGCAGTTTAGGTAGTTAAAATTGAAAACATTTCCTGGGGAGCATGCACCCGGACCCCCTAGGAGCTTGCGCCTTCGGCGCTCGTTTTGCAGTAAATCGGTGAAGATTTTTCCTAGATCCGCGCCTGCTCAAGGTACTCTCTCCTGTGACATGGGCATGACAGCTGCACGTTTTGAATTTTCCACGACATTAACTTATTATGTTTGCTCTGTGTGTAATTTTTTTACTCCTCTTGACACGATTACCGCTTCGACACAGAACAATGGAGATGCTCAGACACCTCAACGCATCCCCCAAGTGCCGATTCAAATCCATCCATTGAGATGAAATCCAGAATCCAAGGCTGCCTCGGATTAGTTACCTTATATGGAGCGACCTGATAATTACTCGTGATGGATGTTCTCGATTATAGCTTGCATTTGCGATAATTAATCACTTGGTGACGAATCTCGTTACAATAACACATACAGAATAAGGCCCCTGTTTACAAGCAGGTAGGGTAACCCTACTTCTAGGGTTACCCTAGCAGGAGGGTCAAAGATAGCCCGGGTTTGCAAGCAAAATTTCACAGGTAGGGTTACCCTAACACCTGGGACAACTTTGTGTGCTTGGTAACCGCCAGAATCGCAAACACAGTGGAAACCGCAAGTTGTCCCGGGAAGGCGAGTTGTCCCTAGCAGAGCGTTAACAATGCAACTAGGGTTACCTTGGCGCTAAGATAACTCTAGAACTCAGACAGGGTTACCCTAGCTGCCTTCTGAACACGTCGATTAAAAAAAAGAAAAAAAAAGAAGAAGTGTGGAAGCGCTACGGTAACCCTCTTGCTAGGGTAACCCTAGCACTAGGGTTACCCTCCCTCCTTGTAAACTGGGCCTAAATCTCTGCAAAGTGCCGGTATATATGCGAGCTCAAAGCCAGCCATCCCCACAAAGATAATGAAACAAACATTGAAAAAGCAAGGCATTTTTATTTAATTTTTCGAGTTCGTTGTATGAATGACACAATTTCGAAGAAAGGCCGCTCATGACCAGTTGTTTTTTCTGTTTTTTTTTTTTAATTGATTTTTAAAAAGGAATGGATTCTGCTCATACAAACTAAAATTTTTTGGAATTAACTAAAAGCAATAAATTTATACTAATTTAAACTTGATCAGTCCTAATCCTAAGCCGGTGACTAATAATCCTGTCCATATTGTGAAGACAAAATCGGTTAAACAATGGCAATAATAAAGCATGCTCTATTTCGTGGTTAACGCTTACATGTAAAACTTTTAGAGTTTGTGCAGTTTTTAGTGACTCAAGCGAAGTTTTCCATGAGGACATTCTTTTGAATGCAATATTTATGTTGCCCTTTCGGGATGTGGAATACAATGATGGGACCCCAGCCGAGCCGAATAATGATTTTTGTCGTTCGCTCTCTAAAATCAGTACAATACAATATACCAATTTCACTGACAATTTGATCAATTAATTAACTAATAATTATTCAAAATATAAAAGGCAATGAAATACTGAATTCAATAACAAAATTACAAATGCACACGAGTCAGTCACTATTTCAATAGTCATCTTGAATAAATCTCGATCTAAGATAACATTTGTAAATGGACACATGCCGGAGATTCCTTAAATGGTCAAATGTTGGCTAGCACTGTTCCGGATTCCCACTGTTGGGTAATAAAATGTCCTTTGTCTAGCACTAGTTCCATCATTACTATCATCATCATCATCATCATCATCATCGTCATCATCATTCACAAGAAGAGCGGACCGTTTTGAGAGCCCCTTCAGCTTGCAAATTACTCTCTGAGGTTACGGATTCCCATGATAGAGAGTATAAATGCGATCCCATTCTTTGCGATGAAAATGGATTCATCCTTGTTGTACATGAATACGACCACTAAGCGAATGACAAGAAATACAAAGTTGAGAGCCATTCCAACAATGAGCCGCCACTTTGCTACACGTCGCCTCAAGTTTTCCCTATCCAGATCGTTTTCAGCCATTTGCCAGGGGGACAGCAGGAGACTCAAGCAGGCTAGAGCGACCAGACCGAAACCAAATTCTTTGGGAATGCCATAGTCGTGTTCTTTTTCATCCAACACAATGTCTAGCATTTCCACTGCATCGAAGAGATCCACCACCATCTGGAGGCACAACATGGAAACCACCTCTTTGTGGTCTTTCACATCCTCTGCAGTGTTCAACAACAGCAGCAGAAGAAGCGGCGTGATGCAAAGTGTCATCTTCAAAACGTTTGGACCAAGGAACCTTTCTTTGTCAAGAATGTCTCCGACAGTCACAAACACGATGATTATGCTTGCAACTAAACCAGCGATGTAGAAACCCCATACGTAGAAAAACCTTTTAAGTTTCGCGCAGTCAAAGAGCACGAGAAAGGCCCAGGGTAAGACGCAAGGCATGTACGATATAGTTGCGGCATACCAGACTAGGCTGCTTTTGTAAGTGGCTGGATACGACGCAAAAAAGACACATTGAGCTATAAGCAGGCACAAAAACAGAAGACGTCCTCCCCAGGTGAAAAAAGAGGCCATAATTCCTGTTAACGACGAGACGTTTAAAGGCGAATATACCTTCTGATGAAAATATCAGACAACTTTCAATATATTCATCGGACTATTATCCAATAGGATGCCACCACGTTGAACTGACAAAGAGAAATCTAGCATAAGAAAGAGTCTTTCCCGTTGCCAAACATTTCACGCTGCTTCATGATTCAAAACAATGAATGGGGAAAAACCCCATCTCTTAGATAACGAGAAATGGGATTCCAGAAAAACCGACCATGAAGTCACATTTTGCAGACGAACGAAAAGCGATCTTCAGTCTTGGTAGTATATCGTCTTAGCGCATCATTTTTCTCTTAGTCTTGGCCATTGAAAAGGTTATATGAACAGCACACGATAACATGCCAAAACATTGGGAAACCGAAAAGTGCCTGTTATTTAAGTCGTTGAGACATTATTGTCATGGTTGGGTAAAGTTATTTTTCGGCGAAACATGCGGCTATTCTGGGAACAGAACAGGGGATTCCCCTAAATTAGGACAATGACGACAACTACCCGGCACTGTTTTTAATCTTTTTGTCGATGCGCCGAAATATTCATATAAATGCGAAACGACCGAAAAAGAAAGCGTCGAGGTTGTGAAGTAAGTATTTCGCGACAGTGTTCAGATCATCGCACCATCAGCCAATGGTATATCGCCACATAATTTCAATGTACGTATGACGAGGCTTCAATAAATATTATTGACACCGTTTTGTGATCAATCGGTCTCTCAAAGAAAATTGATGGGAAAATGCTAAAAGAAATGAGACCCCGCGGCAACCCATAGACACCTTGAGTAACTGATGAACGCGATGCTGAATCATTCCCCTCCGCGGGAGGGGAGGGAGGGGGTGTTTAGTCGTTATGTAAATGGCAAGCCTACGAGATCCCATTCGTCGGTGACATACTGACCGCTCGTACTACAAACATGTTCATAATTTCCTGAAACAATAAGAGAGTGGAACGTTTTATCTGCTGAGGTGGTTGATGCCTCTTTCGTCGCGGCATTTGCAAACGACCTTTAAATTGAACGTTTCAATCAATCAATCAATCAATCAATCAATCAATACAACTTTATTTCACTACGCTAGCCACACACAACAAAAGTTGGTTTCCAAGTGGGGCGTATAGGTAAACACGTGACAATAAAGTGTATACATATATATATAGAATATATAATCGAGGTGGTCTTATCAAACTTGAATTCGACTTGGCATTTTATTACTATTTAGTTTCGTACCGCACAACATGTGCGGCACTCCTCAGATAAAATAGCCAAACTGTTAAAATATTGTTACAACGTACGCTGATATGTGCGCGCGGTAGAATTTGAATTCGGTCAGATGCTATTGTGTGGCAACGGGTGATTTAAATTAGCTTAGAAGAAATTTGTTCGAATGCCTACACGAAGTTACCAGTTCATTGCGCTTGTTCAGCGTCGCGAGGTCTTGTCTACACATGATAAAATACTTCTCCCACAAGCACAAGTTACACCGGTTTGAGGCGGGGTTGAAAGGCGCGGCTTGCTTTAAAATCTTCCAAGTTATTTTGAAATCTAACCCAGCGTCTTTTAAATGCCAAATATGTTTACTTAGTTCTGTACTGAGCTTCTTGTTCGCGTCTCGAAATGATGACATGTGGTTCGCGAATCTTGTTTTAAAAGAAGTCTCAGTAAGTCCTACGTAACTTTGGGCTGGCCTGTTGTCTTCCGTGGTAACTATTGCTTGATAAACCACGGATGGTTTAAGGCAATTTCCGGTCAGAGGGCAGTGAGCTGGGTGCCGGCAGTTGCATGCTAGAGATGGGACGTTCGTGTTTCGAATTTCAAATTCTACCGCGCGCGCACATATCAGCGTACGTTGTAACGATATTTTAACAGTTTGGCTATTTTATCTGAGGAGTGCCGCACATGTTGTGCGGTACGAAACTAAATAGTAATAAAATGCCAAGTCGAATTCAAGTTTGATAAGACCACCTCGATTATTAACGCTCTAGTCCTGCTATTGAGCACTCTTGCCAACAGGCGTGCATTTCAACTGGTATATAGAATATATATGTATACAAGTATGTTACATAGAATCAGTGTGATCCAGTAGAAGGCATGGAAGGCGAGGAGGCAAGTTTGTGTTTGAAATCCGAAAGCGATTTTGCGGTCTTTGCCTCATAGGAAAGATTGTTCCAGAGCATTGCACCACTATACTTAAAGCTGCGCTTCAAAAAATTTGTGTATGGCCTTGGGAGTGCTAGATCAGTCTCCACATTCCTAAGATTGTAATTTATGTTAGTAACATTGAATTTTACAAAGGAGTTACTCAGTTGGGGAGCAGATAAATCATTGAGCGGGGCCGTAGCCAGAAAAAAGTTGTGACTGAGGCAATGTTCATTGTTAAATTCTCTTTGTAGGTATTCTCTTCCTAGGTATTCTCTTTCTAGGTATTCTCTTTCTAGGTATTCTCCCTTTCTTGAAAAAAAATGACTGAGGCAAGTGCCTCGGTTTGCCTCATACTGGCTACGGCCATGTTGAGGATTTTATACATAAGGGTAGCCTTTGTATGGAAGCGCCTGGTTTCAAGGGTTTTCCATTTCAAGTTATTCAACACATCTGTGGACCTAACATCATATGAAGAGCCTGTAATAACCCTTCCCGCACGATTTTGAATTTTTTGTGAGTTATCTTTCAGTTGCTTACCACATGTATCCCACAGGGGTGTGCAGTAATCAAAATAAGGTTGAATGAGTGATCTGTATAAAGTTACGAGGGTGCAATGGGGGACAAAAGGCTTAATTCTTCCCAAAGCTCCTATGCCAGCACGTGCCTTTTTACATATACACTCAATATGAGTTTCAAATGTAAGCTTTTCACCTAGTAAGACTCCCAAACATTTGTTAGAGGTTATGCGGGAAACCAAATTATTGTCAATGGAGATTACATTAGGTAAATCTCCAGATTTAGTATTCAAATTATATGCTGACCCAACAACCATTAACTTAGTTTTGAGAGAGTGGAATTGGAGCTTATTGACAGTGAGCCAGTCACTTAGTTTTTTTAAATTAGAATTTATATTATTGGCAAGTGCAACAGTATCAAAACTAGAGGTAAAGATTTGAGTATCGTCTGCATATAAACAGGGGGTAGTGAATTTTAAACAATTTGGTAAATCATTTATGTAGATAAGGAAAAGGAGAGGGCCAAGAATAGAGCCTTGGAGAACTCCACAGAGTAAGTTACTTTGAGAAGATAAGCATCCATTTATTAAACATTGTTGTTGTCGGGCAGTAAGATAAGACTTAAACCACATCAATTCTCTATCAGCGACTCTATAAAACTTAACTTTCTTTAGTAAAATCGAATGATCAACTGAGTCGAAGGCCTTACGAATATCAAGAAAAACGACACCTGTCAATTTCCCCTTATCCATATTATCAGACCAATCATCGCACATTTGAATCAACGCCGAGACAGTCGAGTGGAGAGGGCGGAAACCAGACTGGAATTTAGAGACAATAGAATTAACTTTCAAATAGTGATAAAACTGTTGAAAAAC
>BLFK01000190.1:1873319-1889243 GCA_014634185.1 Astreopora myriophthalma
TGTAGAATCCCCGAAGGAGATACGACTCGATGGACACGGATTAAACCACAACGAAATAAATTTAATAATTCAACATGGCCTACCCGCTTTTACGCGCCCTTACATCATGTAGGACAACATGAAATATACATCCGAAACATTCTACATCCGGGTCACTTGGATCCTGGGGACTCAAGGCTGGCGAGGCAGTCTAATGTGAACTTTGCTCGCGATGATCAGTTCCAGCTTCGCGTTGTCTATCTGTTGTTGTTGTTGTTGTTGATGTTGTTGTGGTTGCTGAGAAAGAGTATGTAGATTTTGTTTGTGCACTTGCATCAATGGAAACAGCAGTTAGCACCTAGCACCTTTTTCTGGTCTGAATCCCTATGAGTTTCCAATTCCTTGGTTAGTCGATGAATGGAGGTAATGAGACTCTTTTGTTCTTCTTCGGCCAATCGAAGTTTGTTAGGGTAGTCTTTGTTCACTTGAAGAAGGTGTTCTTTTTCTTCTCTTTCAAGATGCAAATTGTTTGAAAGTTCTTCATTCAACTCTCGTTGATGGCGAAGTTCGTTATTAATGGCTGCATCAGGGTGTGAGCAGACATCGGCATCAATGCAACTTTCTTTGGAAATAAAATCGGCGACTTGCTCTTTTAAATCGCGTATATCCTTTCTAAGGAGCAGAATCATTTCGGCAAGATTTCCGTACAGGTCCCTACTTAATTATGCATGCATATTCCTAGCAAAACTCTATTCACGCTCGTTCTTTTTGGAAGAGGGTTAGTAGGAATATGCATGTATAATTAATATAGGGAACTGTACGGAAATCTTTCCATCATTTCTAGAGAATCACTACAATTACTACAACAGCGGTTAGGATCTTTTGCAACAGCAGGTTCAAGTTCAATGACTTCTTCGCCACTTTGCTTCTCGCTTTCCGGCCAAGGAACCTCGTCGGGTAATTTCGCTTTAGCCAGATCAATTAGGTTTAATTTCAAGTGCTCCGCGTTCTCTTTACCTTGAATCTGGAGAGTTTTTGCTTTGGTATAAAAGTTGCAGCACTGAACAAGTTCCATTATCTTGAACTTGGAAGTCGCTGCTATCGATTCCTAATTTTGATGATACAAGGTCGAGTAAATCTTCCTTCGTGCCAAGCCATTTAAGCTGTTTCTTTGAAGCATTGTAAATTAAAAGACTAGAAGCCATAGAAACAAAATATGAAGAATAATTGCAGAAGTGTGAGGAACTTGCATAAACAGGTCTTAACTCTTCGAGCGTCTGCGTCAATTCATTTCATTCATAAGATCATTTATTTATTGTTTATTTGTTTATTACCCATGACCTATTTGCAAGAATCACCATTGTTAATGAACGAAAATTAATGGTAGATAGATAGAACAGGTAAACAGCGTCTGCTTAAAGACAACAGGGGGTTTCAATATTTACAATACAAATACTAACAATGACTAATAATCCTGTCCAAATCGAGAATATAAAATCGGATAAACAGTGGAAATAATAAAACGTGAACTTCATTTCGGGCTGATTAAAACTTTTTGAGGACTGTGTTAATCAATTAATTAATTAATTAATTAATTGATTGTTTGATTAACTTGTAATTAATTGATTGATTGATTAATTAATTAAGTTATTTTAAGTTAAGTCACAAAAAGTAATGAAGTTAAGAGGTAACGAAATACCTAATCCAATAATATAATTACAACTGTATAGGAGTGAAATGCACGTTATCACGATCTAAGATAAAATTTTGATAAGGGCACAGATTCCGATTCATCATCATCGTCCTCGTCTACATCATCATCATCATCATCATCATTATCACAAAATTTTGAAAACGGCGCAGATTCGCATTCATCATCCTCATCATCGTCATCACAAGAAAAGGGGACCGTTTTCAGAGCGCCGTTGTCAACTTCTCTTTGACGTAGGTTACGGATTCTTATGACGGAGAGTATAATTGCGATCCCATTCTTTGCGATGAAAATAGATTCATCCTTCTTGTACATGAATTCGATTACCAAGCGAATGACAAGAAATACTGAGTTGACGAGAACCATTTCAACAATGTTCCGCCGAATTGCTACCCATCGCCTCAGCTTTTTCCCCTCCAGATCGTTTTCAGCCATTTGCAAGGGCGACAACAGAAGACTAATACAGGCTACAGCGACCATAACCCCACCAAATTCTTTGGGAATGCCATAGTTGTGTTCCTTCTCATCCAACACAATGTCTAGCATTTCAACTGCATCGAAGAGATCCACCGCCATCCGGAGGCACAACATGGAAACCACCTCTTTGTAGTCTTTCACATCCTTTGCGGTGTTCAACAACAACAGCAGAAGAAGTGGCGTGATGCAAAGTGTCATCTTCAAAACGTTTGGACCAAGGAACCTTTCTTTGTCAAGACTGTCTCCGACAGTTGTAAACACGACGATAATGCTTATAACTAAACCAACCACGTACAAACCCCATAAGCAGAAAAACCTTTTGAGCTTGGCGGCGTCTAAGAGTACGAGAGAGGCCCAGGCTAAGACGCAAGGAACGTGCATTATAGCTGCAGCATACCAGAGTAGCTGGCGTGTGTAAGTGGCTGGGTACGACGCCAACAAGACACATTGAACTATGAGGAGGCCAAAAAACAAGAGACGTCCTGCCCAGGTGAAAAAAGAGGCCATCATTTCCGTTAAATTAGACGAAATGTTTAACGGAAAATGACTTCTGATGAAAATATTCAGAATGACTATGAATATATCACGGGACTATTATCCAATAGAATGCCTCCACGTTGAGCTGACAAAAGTAAATCTAGCATGATAAGGGACTTTTACCTATGTGCTGCTTCATGATCAAACAAAACAAATGGGAAAAACCCCATCTCTTACATAACGAGATGGAAATGTGATTTCAGAACAACCAATATTAAGTCACATTTTGCAGCCTCTTCGATCTTGAAGTATACTTGGCCTGTCTTGGCCAATGACAAGTTTATATGAACTACATTGTGACAGTCGATAAACGTGCCAGAACATTTGTGAACTAAAAGGTGTTACTTGAGACTCTCAGACATATCGTCATGCTTGGGTAAAGTTATTTTTTTCTGGAAACATGCGGTCATTCCGGGAACGACTGGGGAAAGGGGACTCCCCCAATTTTTTTGAGCGGGTTGTCGACGCGCCGTTAGTGAAATGACAGATAAAGACAGCGAGTTTTATATTCAGGATAAAAGAGAATACAAATGAAATGTCACATGTCCCGGTTCAAGTCCCGTTCAAGCCAATTTACCTCATGACATATTTAGCACACTTCAGAAGGCGTCAATAGTCTATATTCCGTTTTGACTATGAATTGTTTTGTCGTATGAACTGTGACCCTCTCGATCGGGGGCACCTAATAATGCTAAGATGAACAATGATTTATTTTACTTGAGACATGATCTGTCACCTCATGCGTACTAAACTTTATTAATGTACTGCAATGGTAAACTGAACAAATGAAATTATTAATCTTTAGAACAACATCTGACGTTCCGCTGAGTTATCTGAGACTACCAATGAGTATATGTACAACCACATCCACGGCTGGTCGAACATGCCGTCTCTCTGGGATTGAAATACACCAACCTCACACCTAACCCTTCCAAAATCATGAATTCGGGATTTTACAAGTTTAGCTCTTACTCTAAGCCATAACTCTATAAAAATAACTCCATGAATAGCTGTCCCCCTAAAAGGTTATGATAAAGTTGTAACTTGTTAATTTTTTAATTAGACGAGGCAATTCATGATATTTTTTGCCATAGTCAACGCAATTTGTAATTTGTTGTTAACTTGGTATGAAAAAACGTGATGATTTTAGTACAATCATGATAAGTTGAGATCGATCTTATGAATTTAGCATAGCAGGTTCTGTTGTTATACCAGCTTATTGTTCAGTTGGTTTGGTTAATTTTCTTTGTTCGTTTAAGGAGAATACATTCAATCAGAACCCCCGACAATTATCAACTGCCTGAAAAGCTGGTGGCGTCTTTGATTGTAACAGGGGGGTCCGGGCCTAAACCAATGCCAGCTGATAACAATAAAAAACAATATCTAATATACTCCCCTGCTCATATTCCCCTCGACCGAGTCCCCCAGATGGGCGGATTCAAAAATAACTGAAAAATACCTCCGAATCGGAAACTCGAGTCACAAGTTTCACTCAAAACTGACTGAATTTAAGAAAACAACGCATTTAAAGTCCTACTGCCGTATCAAAAAATCAAATGCCTTTCTTCACATTTCAAAACTATGTTTTCCAAACACTCGTTTATTAGGAGGAGACGTTTGTTTATTTGAACTAAATTTTCCTATTTGATGGTCCGCCATTACTGTCTTTAAAATCCTGAGAGAGCTGGATCGAGGAGAGAATGAGGTCATTTGCCACTAGATTAAAAGTGGAAGGTGTGTATGCACGACTGATTTAGCATGTAGCACGGGCGTTTTCGGCTACCAAGCTCTCAAACTTGTATTCACACATTTCAGTTTTAAACTGGTGAGTACATGGCGACATTTTCTCCTCGATCCAGCTGTCTTAGGCTCATCGGTCAGTTTTGAACAGGAGTAATGGCGGACCGTTAACTCAAAAAAATTAGTTTCACGGGTCTCAAAGTAAACAGTTTTCTGATTTAAATTAAAGCTTAAAATTTTGCCCGAGCGTTATGCGAGCAAACATTTAATATTTGAATAAAAAAAATAGATGTAATTTTCTGATCGTAGTAGCACTTAAACCAATCACAGTTTTACAGAACGCAATTGTTTGCAACAAAGAATTACAGTGCGTATTTGACAAATCGCACTGCGTGCAAATGTGAAGTAGTCCTGTTCAATAATGTATCACACTTCGCTTTTCCCTTAGAAAACTCACCGGTTATCCTCTCCATTTTTGGAGCTCTCGTTATGAGATAGAACATTGAGAAGGACGTTATTGCGCCTGTTTTCGCCTCCTTCTTTACGTTTTGTTTTCCCGTACTGCTCACAGCAAGGCCGTGTGTTTAATGCAAATTTGCTACATTTGCTACAAGCGCAAAACATGTTTACCAACGAAAGCTATCGCTCGCATAACTTTGGAATGCCACTCACGAGAGAATAAATCTTTTGTCTGAATTACAAAAACCTCACCAACTGGACAATAAGCAAATGATTGACCTGTCCCTCGGGGATGTCTGATATATTCCCCTTGTGCTGCGCCTTTGTTTCGTTGCTAAGTTTCGGTTCAGCACCATCTACTAGAACGATCACCGAAAGGGCGAAAGATCTGTTTAAACCTTTTCGAAGAACCCCACTGCTGTTAAGTAGCACATAAAAAGCATTTCCTTCTTCTCCCTATTAGAAGCGGGTAGAACTGATTACATTCGTATAAAACCTTAATTCGGTAGTCCGTCTATAGACAAACGCGGGCGACCTCACATGTATACGATTTTGTTCAATAGTGTAGCAGCTCTCGCAAGTTTATAATTTTACTGGCCCTCCAGTGAAGCAGCAGCTATTGTTTTAGGATGTTAGATGGATTGTTTCTGTTGTTGGTGTTATGATAGCAAGCCAATGATGTGAGACGTTCTGAGAGCTGCTACAAGGCTTAATTTGTCTCCTGGGTTATTTCCCGTTGCTGAGTGCTGGGCGCTCGCAACAATAACTTGTTCTACAAGGCATGCGCTACTGGAATTCAGAACATCCGAAATCGGGTGTTCCCAGTACCTATGATTTCACCGCTAACCAAAATAATCGCAGGCCCTGGGAACAAGGATGGAGCTGAGTCCACTTCTGAGAAATCTCTCTGTGGCAGCCAAAGTGTACAAATATATATCAAAAACCTTATGTAGAGGCTGGACTGATAGGTCCAACAAGGTCAGTATGGACTAATTCCGGTGGTTTCCTGCATCAGTCTTCTTATTTCTACCTTGCGTCAGTTTCTCGAGTACACAAAGATCACATTCTCTAGATCTACTGGTAATGATATGGCTTAGTTTCGTACCATCCACCATCTACCAAGAGTAAATTAGACTAATTGACTCTTGCATCTACTACATGTCCTAACCCTGTTCCACTCCATGGTTTGTTTGTTTGTTTGTTCATCAAATTTAGCATAAGGACCGGCCTGTAACCCTGCGTGTTAGACGTTCTTTACGTCTCAAGGGAGTTCACGTTCTCCTTGGAAATGACCTTCCTTGGGACAACGTAATTTCTGACCTTCTTGTTACCGAAAAACTCTGTTCTGACCGGAATCCTGATCCTGTTGAAAAGGAGGTTCCTGGGTTGTATCCACCATGTGCAGTTACTGTGGCTGTGAGCAAGAAGAAAGCTCTTGAAGAAGTGCTGCTTCAGGCATGAATAGAGCAGACAGAACAACAACTCAACTCAACTTAATAACGGTCGAACTCTCGAAGATGGCGGGTCTTACAACACAGACTTGAGCGCATGCGTTGCCCTTTACTGCTTATATCTCGCGGGCTCTTTTTTTTTTTTTTTTGTTCGGCCCGGACACTTTCTCTTCCCCAATCACACTTCGTTCCTTCTGAGTGTTGGTGGTACACCGGTTGACAAGGAGCGAGTCGTTTTAGGTCTCGAGCACCATTGTCGTAAGTACATTTTACGGCAAAGCGACGCTTGGCTCTTCTCAATGTGATCTGTCTCTTACTTCTGATTCTCTTGGTTCTCACGGATGATAGCATTGATCGTGTATTTCTGCCAAACATCATTTCAGCAGGGCTGATTCCAGTATCTTGTATTTCTCAGTTCAAGTAGGGCTTCATACTGATCGGTACCGTCTAGAAGTGCTATGCGCATCATCGTTTTGGTAATCTTTACCACGGTTTTCCCATTCCGTTTGACTTGTGATTTACAGGTGATGATGTTGCACGGGCAGTTCCTCAGTTTCTGGTGAAATTCTTGAATTCTCTTGAGAGGAATTGTGAACCAGAGTCAGTCACAATTTGCAACGGTATTCTATACCTTGCAAAATGTCCTTTGAGTTTGGTAATGACTTGTTTAGTCGTTGTGGTGGACTTGTAATCAACTTCTTTGAAATTTGAGTAGTAGTCAACAGTGACTAGATAACTTCTGCCCTTGATCTCAGACAAATCGACACCAATTTTGCTCCAGGCGGTTTCTCCTTCTTCATGCTGTTTTAGTGTCTCTTTTTGATTCCGTGGTTTGTGTAGCTGACAGGCTTCACAGTTTTCAGCCACTTGACGTATCTCCTTTGACATTTCGGGCCAAAATAATACATTATCATGGGCACGTCTCGTCATGCTATCATAACCAAGGTGTGCAGAGTGTGATTGTTCTTCATGATGTCTCTCAGTGACTCTGGAATTACCATGCTTTCTCTGTTCAGAATAACTCCATATTTACGGCTGAGAGTGTCTCTCACGTCGAAGTAGGGTTTCACTTCGCTGGGTGCATCATTGTGTTGTGGCCAACCATCCGCTATGATGCGAAGGAGTATCTGCATGCTTTCATCTCGCGCAGTTGCTTCTCCCATTTCTTAGCCTTTTCTTCTCCCATCTGATTCTCCTTTCAGAGCGTTGACCTTCATCACTCTTACATGCTTGTCAGGAACATCGATCTAGGTAAGCTCATCCAGTCTGACCAGGGGTCTAACTTCATCGTGTTTGGTATTTTTTTCAGCAAGTCATGCACGAATTAGGTATTAAGCAGTTAACTGTACAAATCTTCTGTCTACAAACCCTGAAAGTCGAGGCTCACTTGAGAGATTCCAACAGACGCGTACAAGAACATAATCCGAACCTACTGTTTTGACACAGGAAAAGACTGGGATGAGGGCGTCCATTTGCTTTCGTTTGCTGCGAATCAAGAGTCTTTGCGCCGAATATTTAAACGAAGTTTAGGCACTTACTCCAGGTTCATCAGTGTCATCACTCACAGATCTGTTGACTGCTGATGCAGTAAGTTCAGCAGAGTCATCATCGAATTCATTTTCCAGTGGTTTCACTGACGCTGGAATAACGTCAGCAACCAGCTTACTTATAGCATTTGATGAAGCAGTGGCTTTACTATAACCTGTCTTCTTCATTTCCCTCCGTTGTTCATCAAATTCCTTTTTGGTTTGCAGTTTCATGCGCTTCCGACATCCCTGAATTGCTTTCATATCGCACTTGTTACCATCTGGATTTCCAGCGTTGAAATTTGGCACAACTTTTTCCCAACGATGACTTTTTAAGCTGGCATCATTTGTTTTCTATACCGGGATATTGCTTCCCGAGCTCTGCTAGTAGAAGTTTTTCTCATCGCTAAAATTTGCATTGCGAGACTTTAACGCCATTTACTCATCTGGCCCCGTCGAAATTCCGAACACGCGATTTGTGGAAAATAAGAGGAAGTTTGCTTCAACCACGCTTAGACGTGGTCTCCGTGGAATGCGACTCGTCTGCATTTAGTAATGCAATTTAGACCACGCCTAGCCGTAGTCTATGGAAGCCTTGTCTAAACCTCGATTTAGTTAAAAACCAGGTCTAAGTTAAATTTCTAAGTTCTAAATCGGCCCAGTAGGTTTCAGTCCATTTGAGCTAGTTTTTCGGGCACATTGTTAGAGGGCCTCTTAAACGATGTTACTTTCTAATGGTCAATCGTCTTTGAATTTTTTGCGGTATGCCTCAGAATTCCGCACTAAGCTTACTACGCCATCTATTGACCAATCGAATCGCTCACCAGGGTTTTTGAATTTTCAACTGACTAAAATCGATCACTTAACTCTGAAGATGGCTTCCGCACAGGTTGTCGAAACGTCAGTCACCATCAACAGTCCTTCTCAGGACTCCAGTCACCCAGATGATCATTTTCAATCGAGGTATGTTACTCCTGGGTTTAAACCATTTTCTTATTTACTAAGGCGTGTGAACTACCCACGGCAAATATAGTTATCGTTCAGAAGTCAATGAAGTCTAGGCACGGCCAAAACACTGTTGATCGCGCGTAAACTTGAACCAGGCCAAAAGGTTTTCTCGTTACCTCCATTTCCTAGAAGCCCATTGCAAGCCAGGGTTTTTGGCCCTCGTGTTATTTCCAAGAAATTAAGTGATCTTAATTATATGGTAGTAACCCCGATAGGCGTAAAGAGACGCAATTGCGCAGGCGCGGATCCAGGATTTTTTAATGGGGGGGTGGCTGATACAGTCGGCTACCAAACTATACGTTAATAATATATGATAAGTTATCCGACGTTTGGCCCCAAATTCACAAGGTTTTTGGTACCCACGTATTTCTATATTTTTTGGGACCCATGCATGTATTTCCTTTTTTTCACGTATTAGATTTTTATGGTGGGCTTCTCCGAAGGGGGGTGGCTAGCCACCCAATCCACCCCCCCCCCTGGATCCGCCCCTGTTGCGTCATGTGAATATGTTAAAGCCTTATCTAGACAAAGACAGCTTTCTTACTGCCAATGTAGTATCTCCTGAGTTTGATAATAATAATAATAATAATAATAATAATAATAATAGCTTTATTAATGTGTCAACAAAGATTTAGCGTTGCTGCTAATTGGGGACACCTAAAACATGTTACAATTTATGAGGAATATGTACAGGATAAAAATTAAAATTAAGATCATAGCTAAGACTATAAAAGCTAATAATAGTTAAATCTGTAACACTAGCGAGAATTTTAGTCTACCCTGTACCGCCAAACTCAAGAATTCTG
Organism: Astreopora myriophthalma; assembly: GCA_014634185.1. NCBI lineage: Eukaryota > Metazoa > Cnidaria > Anthozoa > Scleractinia > Acroporidae > Astreopora > Astreopora myriophthalma. The sequence goes on from BLFK01000190.1 coordinate 1,883,014, forward strand.
GTGTTCATCGAGACTTGGGTACAAAGAAGTCTCATCTTCCAGAATTTCAGCGCCAAGATTTGGAACATTTGTTCCATGAATTTGAATATCTGTTTCCAGACATTCTTACCAGGAGAGACAAGATCTATCATAATGTAGATGTAGCCGATGCCACTCCAGTGAAACAAAACCCATACATGCTGAATCGTAGAAAGCAAAAGTATCTAAACGAGGAAATTGAGTACCTGTTGGCTAACAAGTTCCGCATTGAACCCAGCAAAAGCAACTGGAGTTCTCCGTCCATCCTTGTTCCTAAACCTGACGGAACTTGTAGAATGTGTACGGATTTCAGAAAGTTGAACAATGTCGAATACATTTCCAGTTCCTCGAATGGATGACTGTATCGACCGAATTCAAAGCGCCGAGTATGTGACCAGGCTTGGTTTACTGAAAGGATTTTGGCAAGTTCATCTTAATTACTGAGCATGCTAAAGAAATCTCAGTTTTTGTATCCCCCGATGGACTCTTCCATTTCTAATATGCATGAAAAAATTGCTCGATTCAGATTGGCTAAGAGAAATGCAGTTTTTAGGAAACGCGATGCAGAAGAAAGTAATTTAGTGCAGAAAAAAGGAGAAAAAAACTTTTTAAGGCTTAAAACTGACTTTAAAAACATTGAGAACCCTGTTGTTTTGACTCAGCGCGTGATGATGTATTTGCAGGGTTTGAATAAATTATTTTTTGCACATGATTTCCCGATGTTGCTTCTGCATAATTATGATAAGCTGTCTCCCAATTTTCTCATGAATATTATTAATAGGTAATCACATGTACGTAATTTTTCTCGTGCAATTTGGTATAAATAATCACTCGTAAATTTTTTCTCAGATCACAAATTGCCCTCGACCTACGGGCTGGTGCACTTTTGTAAGTCTGAAAAAAAATTTCCGTGCTTATTTATTCCAAATTGCAGTCGAAATCATGTGATTACCTGTACAAAGTTACCCAATTCGGAATGAAAAATTAACCTGCTACCTTTCAGCGTCTCATTAACAACGTCATTGCTGGTCTTGATGTTACCAGAGCACACCGACGGAGTAGACCTAGCCTGCGTAGCAGGCGTTTTTGTTGAATTTTCTACGCTTTTTCCAGAATATAATGGCAGCGCGAAAACTGGAACAAGGTCAAAAGAAAAACCGCAGTGGGAGGGGGCGAGGAGAACGAGCGAGAAACCGCCTGCAATCAACCCCTTAAGATTTTCGAAACCGCCCATTTCCAATCATCAGTGACAAGTATGAGTTCGATATCAACCACCAACCAATCATCGCGCGCCTTATGTAAACATTGGCGGGAATGCTTCTGCCGCTGTTGACCCAAAACTAACAAAATAAACATGTCGGATGATCCTAAGGCATCTTGTAGGTTTTGTATAGTAACGTTCAAAACTAAATTTGGGGAGTTCGCTGGCACAGAGAAAAAAATTGGTTATTTCACTTCGGTAAATTTGTTTTGTGCTTCCAAAAACAAAGAAGGTGACCTCTCGCGCGAAAACGTTCCTTGCGGTATCCGTTCGAACTGCTGAACGCACGGCAAGCGAACGGATAAGAAACGGTCAGACAAGCCGTTCGAAACGGATCGGTTGAAGGGTTGCAATTTTTTTTCCAACTGTAGGATCGAGCGACTGAACGGATATTAATTCTTTCCGAACGATTAAGTCAAACGGTTGAACGGGTGCATTTTCTTTTTGAACGCATAGGATCGAACGGCTAAACGGCAGAAGAAACGTTCGATCGAACGGCAAGATAAATTATAAACACTATTCCGTCACATGCGTCGCGTCTTGTTTTGGTTTCAAAGGAGTTGCAAAGTGTCGAGCTTTCGGTGATCTTTCAAATTGTGTTCATTCGGCTTCGTGAAAGAGTTGCATCCCTTGTTATGTTTTAACATACAGCATAACATTTTCGCTTAATTAGCTCACGCAGCAAGCTCTGCTTGCGTGTGCAGTACTATCGCGTCAATCGTCCATTCGAAAAAAAGGCAAAAAGGACAGACTCACATAAGCTTAATGTTTTATTCAATTCAGTCACTAGTGTATGCTTCCTGTGGAAGACCCTTTTCTTAAGAACGTTGTGGCTGAAATTAACCAAAATTATAAGAAAATGCTAAGAGCATACCTCAGGCTTAGAGTCAGTTAAGAACGTTTTTATTTTGCTCGTTTGTAGTGTAAATAAAAGGAAAATAAATTTAAAACTCTCTAACAATAATTTACCCAAAAAATTGTTTTCTTTACCAACATTAACAATGTGGTTTTGTTATTGCGTGATACACACTGAAGAACATCTCAGTTTGTACAGCGTTCTTAATACTGCAATTCATTGAGCAGTTCTTATTTACAACCTTTCCAAAGTAATTTCTAGACCATCGAAGTCATGTGCCTTTAAGAACATCATGAAAATGTTTTCAGGCTCAAATCGCGAAAAAAGTAAGAACGTTCAGCCTCAGCTCCAAAATTGGACGTTCTTATATGCATATATATAGTATATACACAGTATATATATTTGATATATATATATCAAAAAAAGCAGTGTACCATCGGAAAACCAAAAAATAATCAAAGAACTTTCCCCTCTAAAGGGGAGACCTCTCGCCCTTTGCTTGTGTTAACATTTTGTAGTGATAAGATAAACCTCCAAATTAATAAAAGGTTGACGCATAAACAACGTAAGTCACTAAGTACTCGGCGTTTGGTCATGTCTTCGTTTGGTCATGTCTCGGCGTTTGGTCATTTGTGTTACTGTTAACAGGAAAACGTGAGAAATGCATTTCGAGCTCCTGGCGTTTCACCCAGATCCCCGAGCGGCTCGCGCCTTTTTCAACGGTGTGTACGCCATGAATAAATGCACGCTAAGCCCATGCTTCTTTAATTTTTATGTTAATTTTATTAGCAGCAGCAATAGCACTAGCAGCAGCAGCAGCAACAGAAGCAACAGGAGAAGAGAAGGCCTGGTTTTCAGAGCTCAGTTGCGAACTATCTTCCGGCCCTACGAGGTTGTGAATTTCCATGATGGAGAGTAAAATTGCGATCCCATTCTTTGCGATGAAAATGGATTCGTCCTTCTTGTACTTAAATACGATCACCAAGCGAACGATAAGAAATATTAAGTCGACAAGAACCATTTCTACACGTTGCCTCAGCTTTTTACGATCCAGATTTCCACCCAGTTGCCAGGGCGATAGTAGAAGACTGATGCAGGCTATGCCGATCATGGCCACACGGAATTCTGTGGGAATGCCCAATTGCAAGTTGTATTCTTTCTCATCCAACAAAATGTCTAGCATTTCAATTGCATCGAAGAGATCTACCGCCATTTGGAAACATAACATGGAAATCACCTCTTTGTAGTTTCTCACATCCTCTGCGGTGTTCAACAAGAACAGCAGAAGAAGCGGCGTGATACACATTGTCATCTTCAGAACGTTTGGACCAAAGAACCTTTCTTTGTCAAGACTGTCTCCAACAGTTACAAACACAATGATTATGTTTGTAACTAAACCAACTACGTACAAGCCCCAAATGTAGAAAAGCCTTCTGAATTTGGCGTCAAAGAGCAGGAGAAAGGCCCACGGTAAAACGCAGGGGACGCACGATAGAATTGAGAAATACCAATAAAAATTGCTTTTGTAAGTAACTGGGTACGACGCAAACAAAAAACACTGACCTATGAGCAGGCAAAAAAATAGGAGACGTCCTACCCCGGTGAAAAACAAGGCCATAACTCCCGTTAACGTAGACCAAACTTTTGAGGGAAAATATGCCTTCTGAGTGATGAAAACACTTGACGACTGTGAATATATCATCTGACCATTATCCAATAAGATGCGCCCTCGTTGACCTGACAAACATAAATCTAGCATAAATAAGGGAAAGTTCCCTTCTGAAATAATTGACCCTGCTTCATGATCAAACAAAGTAATGGGAAAAGTCCCATCTCTAAAATAACGAGAAGGGTAATTCCAAAACAACCAAGCTCCGCCATTTTGCAGCCGAACGAAAGGCGATGGATACCGTCTTGGCATATCATTTTTCTCTTGATCTTTGCAATAAATAGTCGATGCGAACTACATTGGTAACAGACGATAACATGCCAAACATTTGTGAACCGAAAAATGTAATTTTTCAAGTCCAGTCTCTGAGACATGACGTCATGCTTGGGTAAAGTGATGTCTAGCCCTAGAAACGTCGGCGGCGCAGACATGTGTACTAGCGTTCCGACTCAGGCGAAGCTTTATCGTTCTTTTTCGGTGTGTCGGGTACAACTGAGTCTTTGAAAAAGAACACTGGTATACTCAAAACTGAAATGGAATCATTAAACAAAGAATTCCATAAATTTGCATTATTGATGTGCAGGCAAATGTAAAATGAAAAAAAAAATCATCTGCCTTTAAAACGTTCCAGGTTGGCTGCAAGCGTCTTATTAAGTGGTATTTTGAATTATTAGATAGACACAGCACTCTGGTAAAGCAGGTTTTATTTTATCTTCAAGTATTAAAGCTATAGTTTTTAATTTTTTAGGGTAATGTAGTTCCAGCCATGATGTGTTTTTGTAAATATTCGTTGATATAGTTTGGTTTTATAAATATTGTATGATGAGCTTTACCGTGTTAAAAAACTATAAACCCATCCATCTGATGTTCTACTTAGATATCTGCGGGCTACTAACACTCACAATAGCACTGACAATCACAATCGCAATGACAGTGAAAACAATTGTTACTGGGTACCCTGTTTGTTCCCGCCTTTTGGGTCACATGACCTCCGTTAACTTGATTTTGCCTGATGTTATTTTGCTTTTGTCCGTGTTAACCTTGAATGTTTGTAAAGGCTTCGGGGCATACTTGAAGTTACGAAGTCAGGAGCAAGAGAGCCGAAGCGAAATGAACAAGCCGATGTCTTGGTTTCTACAACAATGACAATGAAAATCACAATAACAGATAATATGACAATGACACCAATTCTATACACAAATTCTATAGGAAAATTCATTACCTGACTCGTGAATTCCGCGTTAAATTGCACTTGAAAACCGATATCGCACGAATCCCATAATTGAATAAAATAAGAAAAGAAAACAAAAAAATAATAAAAGAAAACAGCAATAATATTGTTTGGTTTTATCCTGAGCGCGCGCTCCAGTTGTTACGTCGGATGCGAAACAATATCACTTAGCCTCGTTTTCAACTCGCAATTCCACGCTAAATAGCTCGCTTAGTTAACCAATCAGAGTGCAAGATGTTATTCAATTATGTGATTCTATACACAAACACGACCACGATTATCATCATTATAATCATTATCCTTATCCTTATCATTACCATTATCGTTACCATTATAGTTACCATTACCATCAGCATCACCATTACCAATATCGTTACCATTAGGTGACCAATATCGTCACCAATATCGCTATCATTATCGCTATCATTATCGTTACCATTATCGTTATTATTATGGTGACCATTATCATTACCATTACAGTTACCATTGCCTAATTACCATTTCATTATCATTACCATTATCAGTGTAATCGACATTGTCATTGCTGTTGCTATGCTATTGCTATAATTATTAGTAAAAATAATAGGACTGAGTTAAGCGTGGAGTCCAATTTGGTGTGTGATCAGACGTACGAGTGATAACAAAATCGGACCACCGCGATAGTTATGCCCACGTCTTTTCTCTTGAATACAACAATGTTTGATCTTGCTCCATTTGCTAGTTCGATGTGGTGTTTATCCGGTTTGAACGCCTCGTCATGCTTTGTAAATTTGATTAATCAGTCATGGTATGTGCAGCTGCACCGGAATCCACGAGCAGCGTTTTAGCAGGGGCACCCAACGAGAAACTTCGGTGAAATATCTGTTCGGGAGAGTCCATCCGTTCTAAGACTTTCGGACTGTACGTTGTCAAAAAGCTGTTGATTTCTTAACCAGCACTCTCCGGTAAGGAAATAGTTTGCTGAGAAGTTTGTCAAAGGTAACGTCCAGCTAGCAATTTCTGAAATGAAGATTCATGTCATTCTCCAAAATTTTCAGGCACTTCAATTTTCAGCTAAGAAATCCGAACCGATCAAATTTTTCAAGCTGATAAAAATATCTCTTTAAACAGTTGTTAAACATTACAAGGAGCCTAGAAATATGCCCCAAAGGTCTTTTTGTTTTGCTTTGTTTTGTTTTTTCTTTTGTTGTTGTTG
>BLFK01000190.1:1901065-1923345 GCA_014634185.1 Astreopora myriophthalma
CATATTGCACGTGAGAAAAGGACGATGTTGTGCGTGCAGGGAAATTATTCGGTTGGCTGTGAGCGCTATTTAAACGCGACCAAATGTCTCCAAAAAGATTGTCTTTCACTTCAAAAGTTAGAGTACACTTTTTCCCTTCCCAATCTTTGATGCCGTTTGGATTCACTTTTTAACAGACCAATTTCGATAACTTACAATTCAACTTCAACCAATAAACATGACTGCGAGAGATGAAGCCTTTTGTCTAAGAGTGAATTTTAATGTAACGAAATTGGCCTGTTGTCTCAGTGGTTTTGCTTAGCTTTTTTATTTACGGCGGTTTTCTGGAGTTAATGAGAAACCCAGGATCTAGTTGTTGAAACCACCGTTAGTACTAAATCTGCATAAATACTTGAACAACTCAGTTCAGAGATCTAATATGGCCGCCAATTAGAGACAATGACGTTAGCCCCGTCTCACGTGACAGCATTCCTTTCTGGCGCTCCACGTGACAGAAAAGTAGCATCCACAATAACCATACATTGCTTTCATAATTCATACCCAATTTTTGGCAAATTTAATAATTCATCTCCATCTTAGACGTAACATTAAATTGTACAAACGGTTGTCAACCCAGCCGTACTCAACAGGTTGAAAACCAAAGTAAGGTAGCCAAATAGCGAAATCAGCAAATCAACGAATATCACAAGTGACAAGCTACAAGTGCGGAAACAGCGTGTGGCCACAACACCGGCATGGGTTTGGTTTTACAATTCTCAAAGTGCTAATCCGGTCATGAAATCGCCCAAATACACGGCAGGTCATTATTAAAATACCCTGTGACAAGTGGATTCTCGTCCCTTATCCGCTTAGAGAAACAATTGCGAGCTAGCGCCCCTTTCACGCGCGAATACATTGAAATAAAACTGGGAAAAAAACCTAGTTTGAAAACCAGTTTTTTTTCCCCTTCGCACAGGCGAACGTGAGCATAACGGGTGTGATGATGTGACGTGTCGCTCGGCTACCAAAGTGGATAAGAGACCAGAATCCACTGCTCGCAGGTTATTACCGATACCAACAGAGATTTTGCCTTGTTCGTCTTTGTTTTTATAAAATAGAAACACTTTACATGTAATAACAAATATTTGAATTTCACATCTTTGAAATCTTAAATTTACAAATAAACGATCTAACGATACTTGGCACCCTCCCTGTACTTAGCTTTTCATTTCATAGGTGATAAAATTTTAAATTAAAGATCTCTTTTAATTTAAGTTTCAATTTAAGTCTATTTGGAACCTTTTCGTACCAAATGATTTTCTAACCCCCTTAGTCAATGTATCTCCAAACCACACTGTCAATGATTGACAGTTGCATAATTTAGCTCCAGCCAGCTACTACGAAAATGGCCGAAGTGTGGAGGTATCACTGCAGACCCCACCCACTCTATTTTACTGCTTCGCCCACTTTAATCGACCAATTTCAAGGATTCGACCGAACCGTGGGAAAGTAGTTCGTTAATAACGAAGCAAACTCTGTGGGCCCATTCCACACTTCGGTGATTTTCGTAGAAACTCTTGAGTTATGCCTGCTGCGTCTGCGGCGCTCTTTCGAAAGCACCGAGTATTTAAAACCTCCCATTTCTGCTGACCATCGAGTTTGACATAGCTACAGTGCTCGTATTATGAGCCAAAAGACATTTCTTATAAACGACAAAAAATTCCCACGGTTGGGTTGGAACGTTTTTGCGTTGTCACCTAAAGACCTTTGAGCAAGCTCCGCTCGTTATGAACGTGCGCCTCCTTGACAGTTAATTAAAGGTAAGGTCCTTATTCAAGGACGTTGTTCAGTTTATCAATATCTTCGGTCCCGAAAGGAGAGTTACCGAGGCCACCCTCTTCGGAGTAGAAACAAGAATCAACTCAAATTGAAAAATGAGAACTTAACTCATCCTCGGAGTCAAAAACTCCGGAATCATATCTCAAAGTGCGCGAGCACGTAGCCGCCATTTTGCTGTTTCGTCCCTGGTTGCAGTGCATGAAGCCATTTCTTTAAATAAATACTCGTGTTTTTTCCTCTCTGTGTTTAGATCATCCTTTTTTCTTTGTTTGTTTGTTTGTTTTTTCATAAATCGCGTTCTTCTCGTCTTGCAACAGACTTCTTGATGTGACGTATGATCATGTAAGGATCCACATTAACATTGACAGTCTGCAAAATTAAAGAATTTCTTATGAATGAATTGATAGGAAATCTATCCATCGATTTGGAGTGATGAAGCCAATACACGCCGAACAAAAGACATTATTACGTGTCTAAGCCGCCATCTTGGCGGGTAGGCAAAGCGTACGGGATTTACAGTGTTTGTATGGGGATCCCGATGTCAAATATTTTTCGTAAAACGTTAGCACTGAAAAAACGTGCAAAAACAAGCCCCTGCAACTATAAGCCCCTGACGGCTGATATTTGGGAATTGCCCTCAAATACAATATACGTAGACCAAAGAAAATTAAACATACCGCTACTTATGATCAAGACTTAAAAAAGAACGATTCTTCACACTAAGCCCAGTTGATTTCTGTAACGCATACTTCCACTTTTCAGGGAAATTTCACGGAAGATTCCCAGTTGTCGGCCAATTACAGCCAATCAGCAAATTCGTCGTTCGCAGTCGCAATTATTTAAAAATCCACCAAACAGCACTTTGCGCCCCTTGCCGCGCTCCAAAACCCCGTTATCTTCTACGCCAGACCCAAGGGCAAGTTGGAGTTGGAGAAACGAACGAAACACTTCAATTTGAGATCAGGTGAGTTGAACTGTGAACTGAAAGTTCAAATGTGACCAACTCGGCCGTTCTTTGACATTGTAGCCGTTGCTTTCAGCCCCAACATAAAGCGGCATCGAAGAAAAATGAGACTTTGCATGGCTAACAAAATAGTGCGCCAATTAAAAGTTTACACTAGACGCAACTGAACGTAAAAAAAAAACGAAACCCATATTATAACTCGGGTGTTCCCCTAAGGAAGCCCGAGTAAAAACTAGAGAGCAAATTTAATTTTACGAAATTTCGTTAAATTTTTCATCAACAAGATACTTACTCCAAACAACTGGAAAGAATCTATGTCCGCTCGGGTCCTGAGAAAAAAAAAACACGCAGTGGTGAGAAAAAAAGCGCCAAGTACTGATCGCGCGTCCTGTTCGTGGCATGTTTCTTTCTCAGAAGCCACCTTTACGTCACCCAAAAAAAAAAAATCAAAATTTAAACCGTTCTATTTTCAAAACAAAGCATGCTATCGAGCTGAAAACCTGAGCGCATGTATATTTTATAAATATATTTTGCCTAATAAAAATAAAAATTCAAATACCAGTTTACTTTTTAATTTTTAGTTGAAAGCCAAGAATTGAATTGTCTCAAGTAAGTGACCAGAAGTGGTCACGTGACTTGAGCCTCTATTTTCTAAAGCGAATCTAAGTGCGAAGTCTTTCGTACGAAAACGAGTTTTCATTCATATGCAAGTAAAACTCCTTATCATCATAAAACTTTCGCACTTAGACTCGCTTTGAAAGAGAGGCTGACGTAAAAACAGAAGTGGCGTACTGAGTTCAATTCCCGGAGGACTAGTTCGGGACACCAGCATGGCTGCCGTTTCTTTGTTTAGGGACACCAAGATGGCCGCTGCGACGTCATGTGAAAAAAACGCTCTATAACCCTGTGTTTTTCAGATTTCTGTGAACCAGCCCATCCCGGCTCCTGTAATCATCAGACTGTTAGATAACCAAGTACAACTAAACGGCGTTGCTGCCGTTTGTAACTTGCATAATTTCGATGCGGTTTAGTTCAGTTTCGCTTTTCCAAGTTCACTGACCATCGCAATATCGACTTCGATGTAGACATGCATACGCCCTTTAACAGCCAAGGAGATCATACACCGTTTCTAAGTGTCCTTCTAGATTCGCTTTAATTTTACCTTGCTTTAGTTGTTGTTGTTGTTGGTTTCGGTTCATAATTTACTGTCGTGTAATTTGTATTTCGTTTTTTATTTATTTTGTAGCAATCTCATCTTCCGATTAAACGCTTTTTTAATGAAGTCAGAGCGCGTTGAGACGATTGATTTCTTTGCCTCGATAACCGGTGTTCAGTACTTACGATTCAGCTGCTCCCCGGTATACTATTCTGATGATCGCCGGAAGGTCACTTCCATCTGGCGATGGGATCTAGTAAAATAAAATACTTCAGTAACTCAGACAGAGAATGTTTTACACAATACGATATGTCGGTCGGAATCGTCGGCCCGACAAATCGGACCCGAATCGGACTGGTAATCGGCACCCGATTTTCGGCCGATCCCTGACCGATAGAAAAAGTTTGTTCGGTGCAACGAAGTCACTGTGTCAATTAAAATCGGGTGTTAAAACACAACTGTTGCGCATGCGCAATTGGCTATCTTGTTGCGTCATAGTTCTTTTTTTTAATTGAGTATTTGCATTATTGATTTCTCCGCTTCAATTCATAGTCACATTCAATAGCAAACTACAATCTCACACAAAGAGGAGAGGGGCACATCTAGGGTAACTGATATTGTGCCCCTTAGCTATAATTAATTGCCATTATCAATAAAGAATAGTGAATTGTATTATTCAAAAGCAAGGAAGAAAAAAGGAAATAGGTAAAAATATTGTTCTATTGTAAGCTTTATATACATTAATATTCAGCAGCATAATAACGGTTCAGTGTGCTTTTAAACACTTTTTTCGAGGACTTACTGCGAATGAATGAGGGGATGTTATTCCAAAACTATTTACCACTAATACCTGGACAAAATCTCCTAATAAATATATATTTCCAGTCCGGTTTAGGATTGACGCAAAAAAATTACTTAGAAATTTATTAAACTTGACCTTCAGATAGAAGGCGTAAGTCAGAGGCCGTACACAAAATTAAAAACAATGAAAATATGTCTCTTTTGGGGCCTATTTCAGAAGCCGTTTCCGTTGTTATAGTAACCCAATATTCATAACTCTATAACCAATTGATAGAATGTCGTCGTATTTTACTTCGGTTAGCGTTAGATTCCAGCGGCCACAGCCACTTTTCCATTTCATATAAAATTACATGAAGTAGCTATCACAATAAACGAAAGCTGGCCGTTTTTAAATCAGTGCTTAGACCTAAATTAAAATGATCTTTTTTCTCCTCCACCATAGCGCTCCTTTGGCATTAGATCCCATCTGCCACAGCCCCTTTTTCATTTCACTTGAAATTATGTGAAGTAAAAATAACAGAAGCTAACCGCTTTCGAGTGCTTAGGCTCAAGAGTGGGAATATTACATTGTGTAGACGCCATTAAGTGTCCCAAGGGCCTGTCTCGGATGGGATCTAATGCTTACCATTTAATTCAAGGTGAAACCAAGTCCCTTGGAGCCCCTTTGTCACGGGAAGATAAGAAAAACGCTTTCGAGTCTCCGTAACTACTGCATGATACAAGTTACTGTCAATTTGCCGCGAGTAATGTGAAAATGTGGTGATAACCGAACAAATGGCGGCCCGTGTCTCACTTATCTTCTCACTCATCTTCAGTGATCTTTACCAAACAGACTCGAGGCAAAATATAATTCATTTGTTTTATACAATAAAGAGTGAAAACAATTCAAAACTCAAGTGTCTGTCCTCCAACAGATAATTGCCAATGAACAATTCAAAAATTAATTAATAATTCACGAGCCTCGCAGCCTATCAAGCCACCGATGAAACGAGACGTCCATGAGCTTCAAAACCCGATGAAACACTCCTCAGGACAGGTATGGCTTGTTTTCCTTGGATGCTAATATTTTCCTCTCCTAATTTGAACCATTGATCGGACTCCTCGTGAAGACGTACATTAAGCCTGAGAAAGCGTGGACCATTCCAATGTCTCTTACATGAACGGTATACGTATTTAAAATGGCGTACGACTGACGAGGATCGAAATACATATCGGACTCATGCGAATTTCTACGTTTTTACTTTTTAAGAACAACTATTTTACGGTTTTATTAAGTTAGCTAAGTGCGTAGAACGTGTATAGAAGACGTGATGTCTAATTATTCTCGATATTCAAACGCGTTCTTGGCTTCGATACATGAGATTTCACAGAAATTTCATACCCGCAGTACAATCTATGACACTTTATATACATTGTCTCTCACTGAAATAATAAACGATCCAGTGTGCACTATTGAGTTGTGGATGTTCGCGGGGGATTGCTCAGGGCAAGAGTAGCTCAAGACAAAAGCCGAGACCGTCTTTGGCTACGAAACGCATTCGAGGCTCAGTGGAGCAGAGCCGTGGCTCAAAAGTGATGTACAGCGCGACATCAAGAGCAAGCAGCTTACCAGTTTAGGCAAAACCATTGCAGAACTCGTGGCGTATAATTCCATGTCGTCTCTCAATGCTGCAAGCGAAACAAACGCGTTTACCTAAGCAAGACAATACTTTAAGGTAGGTGAAAAGGGGACTGACTGACTGACTGTGCTATTTTCCTAAAAGTATTTCCTCAATATTTATTCTGGGGCTTACCTTTAAGTCTCAATACGACAAACGAACACTTGGCCACAAAAGAACTTACCAACTATGCAGTCATAAAGAAGTAAATAGAGATCTCTGCAGGGCTTGTTGCTAATCAACATTATTTCGTGAGAAGCGGTTGGCGTCTGCAAGTAAACAGAAACGACTTGATGACTCTCGAAGTAAAACAGCTTGGAACAAACTGCATCAGTGGGGTGAATTGTTCGATTTGTCACAAAACCGACAGTCATTTCTGGGGTTTTATGTCGGTCGACACCTTTTCTTCGTTCTTTCTGTCTCTTGCTTTGTTTTCTTGAAGCTTTTTTACTCAATAAATTTCAGCTAATGCGCTAACTGAGTCGCTTGGGGCGGATAAATTTAGTAGTTAAGCTTCAAGCGCTAAAAACTCCATGTTCAAAGCCGAGAAGACCCTGGTGACGAGGTTGCCTTATCTCCCCCCCCCCAAAAAAAAAATCGAATCGCGCCGTCAAAATACCCCGTGACAATTTTTTATCGTCCTTACGTTCTCCTTCCAGACTTTCGTAATCGTAACTGTCATTTCTGTGATAGAGCTGATGTAAGAATAATTCGACATTTTTCCTTATTTAAAGCCCTCAATGACAAACTTGTCTTAACAGTGATGTGGCACCAAAGTGACCTCACATCCCTGAAAATCGCAATCAACTCGGACCAGTCCCCTGGGGCCCGTTTCTCCCCTGGTTCCCTGGGGACCGAAAAGCCATTTGCAAAAACTGCGATCCCCTTAGCTTGTTTTCAAGTTAGGAAAGAAAAAAGGAATGGCTTGGTTTCCAGCTTAGAAACGTTTCCGTTAAAAGAATACTGAGGAACTTGTTCCACCCGAAATCGGCCCGAAACGTTTCGAGTCGTTTTAGAAACGCACAAACGGGATTTTCTTTGACAGCTCGTAACATCGACAACTGTTATCCGAGACACCGCTTCAAACTTCAGAATTGTATAGTTCAAGCAATATAAGTTTCAATTGTACCAAAAGCAGTTTTCGTGTCAAATGCACTTTAAGTAGTAGCGAAAAGAACCCTAAACAGTGTTTGTAAAAGTACCGTAGTAAAAGTAAAAGTAAAAGTCAAGTCAGGTATAAAGAACCTCTACACTGATATTTAAAGCTCCAAGCCTGAGAACGTTAAGAAACCCAACTGCAATATCGGTTTTTAGCGTGAAATTTCACGCGGAATTACCTCGTCAGATAATGGGTTTTCCTATAAAACTGGCCCATAATGACATTTCACAGCGCACTGGCTATGAAATTTCCATGGGGAACTTATCAGGCGATAGATCTTTAGAAAAACTATTGTTTACATACATTATTGCAATTGTGGCGTAAACTTTTCAAAGCATTGAATCCACACTCGCCCAGCGGCTCGTGGTTCGACTACAGTCCACAAGAGCGCAGGTCATGAAAATATCGTCGATTTTTAAATGAAACCTCACCATTAGAAAAGGCCAATAAAAAGACTGAAAAATCCACACTTACTAAGTAGGCTAAGACCGAGGCACTGCCAAACTGCACCGCAAGACCTAAAGCAGTGTGAATCTGAAATGACAAAAAAAAATTGTACGATACTCTCCCCACAAAACAAGTCTGGAGTTGAAGGGCCTATCTCACACGATTTTGTAGCGACTATACATAGATCTTTTGTTGATTAGGAGTTCTAAACTCGAAAATGGGCGTGTGCATGAACTTTAATTATTTTAGCTTTAGCTTAGGATTTCCCCGAATCACCCCAAAATACGGTGTCATAGCTTCTGAAATGCCACTCAAGCAACAAATACATTTTGTAACGTTTTGCTAATTACACAAGGTCATGTACGCTACGGTACACGTTAACTGTGGAAGTATTTTAGGTGGAAAGCGCTAGATCACATCTAGTGAAATCAGGTTTGCAACCAGCGGATTCAGTGAACAAATGGTTTTGGTGGAGGTTCTCACTCCCGCGGGCTCAGAACCTTCTTTCAGTCGATATTCTAGGACCCCGGCCGAAATTTTCAACATTGCTGGCCAAAATTTTTTTGGCCAAAGTGTTGGAGCCTTTAGCACCCCTTGTTGGGTGTCGTCGAGCCAACATTTGTCGTTCGATGAATGTCGCGCAACGACTGATGTTGCAACGTTTAGCCGCGCATCCAACATCGCCACCCAACAACAGTTGGCCTACAATGTTGCAACGTTTTAAGCGCGACTGTAAGGCGTCCCTATGGGCTAGGAAGCTATTTAAGGCTTTGTAAGTTATGTGAGAGCCACTGGAACCATCTCTATCAACCATGCTTTTTAATTTAACCCTGTTTAAAAAATGTTCAAACGCTTGCTGTATCATGTTATCCGGAATCGATAAACGAGATGCCCTTTCCAATAGGCCATTTCCGAATTGCTGTTTGCCTCTGGTTCAAAGCGAGTGTTGGTGCTAAACCATTCAAATGATAATGAAGTTGATTTGCATGAAAATACGCAACTCATTTGCATTTGAATGGTTGTGCACCAAGACTCGCTTTGAACCAGAGGCAAACAGCAATTCGGAAATAGCCTATTGCTGTGTTAGGTGGTTATTTAGATTAGTTACAAACAAGTTTATAATCCTTTCGGCGTGATTAGAGAGTAATGACAACAACAACAAAGGCGTCACCTTGGTTAGAACAGAAAAGTAGTTTTCGCCGTTATGCTCCTCGGCGTATTTCTTAGCAGCAACATAGAGGTGGTTCCACGTGGCTGAAAAGTAAAAAAGGACATAGTTACCTAAATGACAAGCAGCGTCCGCAAAAAAAAAACTGACAATACTCACCATAGTACTGATCACGTGCAAGAGTCACGTGAAGGTGCGGGTGGATCTGACTGGTGCTTGCACGTGGCAATGTGTCCCAGAACACGTGAGGTATGGTGTATTTTCTGTCCCACGCATGCGCTCGTTCAAACCTGAAGGCAGCAATGCAAAAACGACGCCGGAAATGTGTGTATTGCACGTTCCATGTTAACCTGCTTTTCATAAATGCCGTCAATAGACTTCATACGAGAAATCATATCATGCACATGGCTGCCTTCACACGAGTCATTTAAAAAGTACAATATTTACAGACGTCCATACTGCTGGGTGGCAAACATCTGCAAATTTCGCAATTTTTTCAGAACGAAATATATATATTTTTTAATTCTCCCATTTTCCCCTCATTTTCTAATTGCACTAAACTGATGTAATAAACTGTTTAAATTCATCCTGGGTTCTGTTTGCCGGGTGTAATTTCATTTTTGGTTAACTTATCATAAATGAAGCGATGGAAGTCTTCCGTCGTAAGCAGAAATTGGACTCTAGCTAAAGCCACTTTTTTTTTTCAACTAGCTGGTACACGGAAGGGGATAAATTGATGACCCTTTGCCCTTCGAGGAAGAGCGCGCACCTAGCCACCACTAAAAAGACGGCTAGATGTCAATTTTACACTCCTTGTAAGCTGACCCGTCCTGCTACAGGGCTAGAGGAAAGGGAAGAGACCACTCATAGTCTCAATCGATCCTGAGAGACCTTAAATTTTGGTAGACAAGTTCGCAACGAAATTGGTCAAAGCTACAAGCTTCCATTTTCTTACCACTTTTGCGCCGTATCCATGGCGTCTAACAACTGTGAACAAAAAAGACCAGATTTGTTTAGAGATCGTTCACTTTTTGAGGGGGGAGGGGTCTACAATTATTCCAAACGTTTATTAAACTGAAAATGCTCACGCTAAAGCTAAGATCTGAAGACTAACTAACTGTTCATCGGTTGGATGTGTGAAATGTGTGCAAATTCTGTAAGTGGTATCGGCCACAAAAATCCCATAGCTGGTTTGAAACCAATCTCCAGAGACAGAGGTAACCATGGTGAACTGTACAAATGCCGGTGGACGAAAAAAAAAGCACCTTTTGAGAGATCTCGCGTTTTCGTCTGCCAGCAAGGGAGCGATGACGTAACGTGGGAACCACCCATACCAGTAGGCCATTTCCGACTTCACATCCGCCCCTTTTTCAAAGCGAGTCTAAGTGCGAAAGTTTGTGATGGTAAAAGTAGTTTTACTTTGTTCAGGCCTATTATAGAGCATTATAGGCGGCGCCACCCACAGTGGGAGGTCAGTTAATAACCGTGAAAGGCTGACCAATGAATGCTTACTGTATGTCTTCAATGCTCGTACAACAGTAAAATCAAAACTCGGGCCTATTATAGAGCATTTTAGGCGGCCCCACCCACAGTGGGAGGTCAGTTAATAACCGTGAAAGGCTGACAAATGAATGCTTACTGTACGTCTTCAATGCTCGTACAACAGTCTGTTAAAGGAAAATACTTTTCAACGAGAACTTAACACTTTTCTACGGCTTTAACGAAGGAGCAAATTCGTTTCAACCTATATTGAATTTCTTAATCCGTACTTTAAACACTTCAGCATGCTGTGCAACAGATCCTTCATCTAATATTTATATAACGTCCATCACCTGGATAGACCCTTCTTTTCCAAAAAAGGACTAATGAACTAGTGTAGTACTGTTAAGTGAGCGTGAGTTTTGTGTGCCTCGAAGGGCAATTAGTGGACAGACGGGTTTTTCGTTAAATCAGGGCTAGTTAAAACATTCAGTTCGGACCACTTTTTTCGAAGGATAAAACAAAGTGTAATCGAGATGTGTTTTAGGTCTTCGTTTCATTTCATCTTTCCTCGGTTTTTAAGTGTAAAAACTGAGTTTTCGTTCATTTATTTATCCGTTAATTAAAGATATAGTTTGTGTTCTCGTAAACAGCCACCATATTAATGTTCACTGAGTCGCATTCGTGTCTCTTAAGGAATATTACACTTTGAACTGAGCATGAAGTTTTGATTTGAAGGCAAGGAAAAGAATATTACAACGGAGCGATTTTGAAACAAGGTATATGCTGTAACAACGTGTTCCATAGCACGTTCAATTTCCTATGCAATATGCTCAACATTCTACTTTGGCTTTGCATCACTGCGCTTAGCGATTGGCTGAAAAATTTCGCGTCACATTTTCAGCCAATCAGAGGCAAACATAAACCCAATGATGCAAATTTCTCCTATATGGTCCATTCCCTTGTGGGGACAAAATGCGATGTATATGTGGAATTAATAGGCCCATTTAGTAACGACTTTTTTCCCCCACATGAGAATGGAACTCGGAGAAATTTGCATCGGCCCAGAGCGAAATGGACTTTTGTAACTTGCTCCCACGCGTCTTCTATAGCTCTTAGTGCGGGCTGCATGTGTTGAGGTTTAAATATTTTAAACCAGTTTAATTTTTGTTTATCGTCTTAGATTCCTTACCATAACATGGAATTAACCTGGTTTTAAAAAAATAATAATTTCAAACTAGAAATAAATTTAAACCACAGCAATTGCATTATGATCGGCTCATTTGATGTCTGCCCTGACACTCAATCGAAAACCGCTCTAATGTAATAAAAGCTTCATCCAGTGCAGCTATCGCTGCCTTTATACTTTATACTGCCTTTATATGTGTAAATAAGACATTTATTTACTTTACTATCCTTCTTCGACCACTGGTGAAAATTCGCAAGAATCATCTGTAAGGTATGTTTCGGGGAATCGCGAGCTTACAAGTTCACGGGGATGTGTCAGATAACTTCAGCTCAACTTTATCCAATCGACATCTAGAAGATCTTGCTATATTCATTTTTTAAGTTTTTAATGGTATACCACCGCAATATCTGTGTGACTTATTCGGCCTTCGCATGATGTGACGAACCTAAAAGGTAAGAACTATGGGGTGCCATTACCGCCAAAATTCAGCCTCTGTTATTTTTGTAAATGGTGCCTCTAATTTTGTTTGTGGTGCCTCTAATTTTGAAAATGGTGCCTCTGTTTTTGTAAATGGTGCCTCTAATTTCGTAAATGGTGCCTCCGTTTTCGTAAATGGTGCCCTAATTTTGAAAATGGTGCCTCTAATTTTTGTAAATGGTGCTTCTATTTTCGGAAATGATGCCTCTATTTTTGTTTGTGGTGCCTCTGCTTTTGTTTATGGTGCCTCCATTTTTGTAAATGGTGCCTTTAATTTTGTAAATGGTGCCTCCAATATTCAGCGGTCTGGGAACAACTTTCGGTTGACTTAACCGAGGAAGATTGGGGACCAGTGTCTACATCCAAAATGGCCGACTCTGTGGCAGCTCTTCGCCAGCTTGTTGAAAGAGAATTACGAAACATCAGCAGCAGCGTATCAACAGACCCCTGAGAAAATCGACAAGGTTGTTGCTGCTGTTAATTTCTTGGATTCTGTTGTACGGTTGCCTGAGCATTTTTACGGAGACATCTCAGCTGCAGGACGCATCATAGCAAAGGGGAGCTGTCACATCGTTCTCAGGACCGGTGTCGTACAACTATCGACTGTAAGCTTGGCTGTCGTTTTAATTTTCTTTCTCTTCTCAACGCAAAAGTCGCCGTCACTTCGATTTTTACCCTTAGTGTTTTTACAAATATTCCCTTATATTAAAAGTAATGCATCAGTCAATTTACTCCGTACCCTGCCCGACGGCGACCCCTTGGACTAAGAGGGGGATCAAGCATTTACCTGGTGTTAAAAAAAACCCCTTTAATTGCCCCACCCCGGGATGGAAGGCAGACTTTGATCACGGGGAGGCATAACAAAAGAGGCAAGTCCTGCAAGGGTGGGTCCTCCACGGAAATGACAAATTCTCATTTTAAAAAGTGCTTCAGTCGTTCATGTTAAATTCCGCTGCTGTCCCCTCTTTCGGCAACGATTGTGCGGTATTTTTGTTAAATCACCTATAGGTGAATAAGTTTGGGTAAAGAACTTTAAGTATGCCAACCCTTGCCTACGGCTTTGCTTCGCATAAACTTTCATATTCTTCCAGACTTCCCTCTCGTGTGTGCATAAGGATATGTAAACACGCGCTATTTTCTAATGTCTAAGTGTACATTCAGCCAAAGAGTGAGATTTCAAGTTCAATTTTAACCTTTTCTCATAGTACAGACAAACATACATTTAAATGATCAATTTTTAGGTCTTTTATTTCTGCTAAGACAAAGTCCAAGATCCCATTGGGATCAACTAGAAGGGAGAGATACAAGATGTCATGAATAATCTTCTCTGTAAAACATAAGGGTAAAAATCGAAGTGACGGCGACTTTTGCGTTGAGAAGAGAAAGAAAATTAAAACGACAGCCAAGCTTACAGTCGATAGTTGTACGACACCGGTCCTGAGAACGATGTGACAGCTCCCCTTTGCTATGATGTGTCCTGCAGCTGAGATGTCTCCGTAAAAATGCTCAGGCAACCGTACAACAGAATCCAAGAAATTAACAGCAGCAACAACCTTGTCGATTTTCTCAGGGGTCTGTTGATACACTGCTGCTGATGTTTCGTAATTCTCTTTCAACAAGCTGGCGAAGAGCTGCCACAGAGTCAGCCATTTTGGATGTAGACGCTGGTCCCCAATCTTCCTCGGTTAAGTCAACCAAAAGTTGTTCCCAGACCGCTGAATATTGGAGGCACCATTTACAAAATTAAAGGCACCATTTACAAAAATGGAGGCACCATAAACAAAAGCAGAGGCACCACAAACAAAAATAGAGGCATCATTTCCGAAAATAGAAATACCATTTACAAAAATTAGAGGCACCATTTTCAAAATTAGGGCACCATTTACGAAAACGGAGGCACCATTTACGAAAACGGAGGCACCATTTACGAAATTAGAGGCACCATTTACAAAAACAGAGGCACCATTTACGAAATTAAAGGCACCATTTACAAAAACAGAGGCACCATTTTCAAAATTAGAGGCACCATAAACAAAATTAGAGGCACCATTTACAAAAACAGAGGCACCATTTTCAAAATTAGAAGCACCATTTACAAAAACAGAGGCACCATTTTCAAAATTAGAGGCACCATTTACAAAAACAGAGGCACCATTTACAAAAACAGAGGCACCATTTTCAAAATTAGAGGCACCATTTACAAAAATAACAGAGGCTGAATTTTGGCGGTAATGGCACCCCATAAAGAACAAGCTTGTGGTCCCACGTAAGAAAGCTCACCAACTTTGGCATAAATCTACATCTTTTACTGGTGCCAAAGTATGGAACTCTTTCCCGAACGAACTACTTTCTGTGAAACTCCTTAAGGAGTTCAAGAATGCTGTTAGACAGCTACAGTTGTAATATATGTTATTGCTGCAGAAGACCTTGTCATTATATATTTAAATTTTACTAATTTTAAGCTCATGACTATATAGTTATATCATTTGATTTTTATTGATCATTCTATTTAGCTTGTATTTATTGGTATTGTTTATAGTTTTATTTTCTCAGCATATTAGCATGTACTGCTAGGGGCCTAACAAGCCTCATAAACCCGAGTTAAAATAAAGTTAGCCACCAACAGATGGAGGCGAATTGAATTCAGTTCGCATACGTAATATGTCAATGAACAGCAACGATTTTACAAAACATAGGGCGGAGGGATTCAAGCTTGCAGCTTCAACTTTGCCAGCCGTGGTAAAAATTTTCGAGAGAAGACAGTACTTCAATTTTTTTTTCCTGCACAAACTTGCAATAACTAATATAGCGATTTACTAGTTTCGACCTAACACACTAGGTAACTAGGGGATCCATATTAAAGTGAAATGCTGCCACAGGAAGAAAAGTCAAAGGAATTGCATGCATTTAACACGCTCATTTATGCCAGCCGTGGTAAAATTATTAGGGACAAACGCACTATTAATTTTCGCTTGCGCAAACTTGCCGTTATGAATATAGCTATTGAATTTCCACCTGGCACACCAGTAAACGAATTTTAAGGACAAGACAGTACTTTTCATTTTCACCAACGCAAACCTGTAATTACGAACATAGCGATTTAATTTCAACCTAACAAACTAGTAAATGAGTTTTTTGACAAGGACAATTGCAACCGTCACTCAGGAAATTTATTGTCGCACGGGACGCCGCCACCCGCGTTGAAACAAGTTGTCAACAGATTTTCTGGTCGCGCAATTCTTGTGGGAACGGTAAAGTTTCTATAGAAATTTATGGTGCCAATAAAAGATGATACACAATCGATTGCGTTTGGGAACAGTGCGAACAGCAGCAAACACTTGCGACATGATTGGACTAAGCGATTTATTGTAAGTAGATTTCACTCACTTGATTTTAATCACATCGCGCGTTCTACCGGTGTTTATTTATGATAAAAAAAATACACACGACGAAAGCTCCCAGGAAATCAGGTTTGAGAATAGGTCCTTGTACTTCCTTTACCTTTCCTGTATCACCCGAATCAACATCAAAACTTGTTTTTCCTTCGTCTGATTTCTCTTTCTAACTCTAAAAATCCAGGCTACGTTCGCCAAAAGAACACTCTGACGCAAAATTGTACCTTTTGTCACCAAACTGCGATTTTTCTGACTACTTTAATTTCTGTGAACTATCCAGAACACAAATTGCTCCGAACGTTTTCAAAAGAACGCCGTTTAGTCAGCCGGAAAATTTACAGTCTTGTGTTTGCCTGCTCTCTCCATAAAACCGTGAATTCAGTCACTCCACTTCGTTTTGCAAGACACGGAAAAGAAACCTCCCAAGATGAGCCATTGTACGTGCTTATTAAACAAATCGTTTTATGGCGTTCTCGTTGCTGTTGTCGGTTCATAAAACTCCTAATTAAAAAAAAAAGAAGAAGAAGAAAAACCACACCTCGGAAGTCCGAAGACAAAATTAAAATATTTTTTAGAAGCATAATAATGGCCAGAAGAGAATCGCATTTCGCTTAATTGTACAAATGATACGTAGCTGAGGGTCCACCATTGTATCTGTTGGGTGTTTATTCGCGTGCATTGTTCTCTGGACCAATGGCGGTAGCAGTTGTAATTGCTGCCCTCTGAACGTAATTGAAACGCTGATACCAAACTGAAACACGATGCAGCATGTCATTTTCGTTAATATCTTGACATATAAAACGTGCCGGGGGCCAACGATAAGTTACAGACGAGAAGACCTGCTTGAACAGAACGAGATCTGCAGTAAGGCAGGCAATTCGAGGGACAGGAATTTACACATCAAAGGTAACATAACTGAGTGGCAACCAAAAACGTACAAGGGTAAGCAGAGGAGACAACTGTCGAAGAGAAGTGACTTTCATAGCATTACGGCGATATTAATCACTCGGCGAGAACAGAAAGAACGTTGTTGTTGCCTAGAAGCTGGTGAGTCAGTTTAAAGGGAACAAAGAGTTTATATTGTAAAGCAAATCTGAAGCAAAATACAGGAGTAAAATTACACAAGACCGATATCAATGGCCAGGGGAAAAACAGCTTGTTTCAACAAAGTAACCAGAAAGCAAGTCGGAATTGACACAGATCGAGTCGCTTTTGATTGAGAATTTGTCGGCGACGTCTATTAAAGCGAGACAAGAATTGAAATTATCGAGTTCTTGCCAGAACCGAGATGAACAACGGCTAACTTAAACAGGGACAACAACTAAAGTCAAGGAGAACTCCGTGTTTGCACAACGAAAGCGTAGCGGGAAATCGACAGCCGTGGCTTTGGGCAAGGAACTTGTGACGTGTAAGCTGAGAAGAGGTTAGCGAATGTACTAAGTACTGGTAACGCCAATATTCATCTGAATAATATCAAACAACTGGCAGCCAAGTTGCTTTGGAGGAACTGCACTAATAGTAGTAGAACACATCGTAACGAGGGACAATACTCACTTCTGGCTTATTATGAAGGCTCAATAGGAAACAAGTGTCTCTTGACACACTATTAAATCGTTGGCCTCGTCAGCAGAAGATGGGAGAGCTTGCTTCGGCTCGCAATTGACAGAGAACATCCTCTACGACTTTGTACCAGAAAACGTAATAAAACCAGAAGGAGTTCAGTTAGATTTGTAAAAGAAATAAGGCAACAGTCTTTTCAGCGACGAGATTTATTCACAAGTAAGCAGAAATGCGAAGGTTCTTTTGCGTTTTGGTCACCGCAAAGAGCAAGTGTTCAGCGAGAAGACTGTAACCGGAAACAAAAGGGAAAATCTCAAAGATTGTGAACAAAGATCTAGAGTGGCAAGAAGAAAGGAAGTTTCGACTCGTTTTAATCAGGTGCGAATCCAATTAGCACATCAAGGTAAAAAAAAGAATCAATCGTGTTTATCCCACGCCAGCAAAAGACGCACATCAAACGTGGAACGTGACGTCCAAAGAGGTTAAGGTCAGCAAACAATAACAGCAACAAAATCTGATCTCCTTTGCACCATTATAAATAGACTGGCTAATTTACCTCACCGGCTAATTCAAATTGCCAATATAAAACACCACTGGGGCATCGCTAGTTACCGCATATACCGCATAAACTAAAAATGAACGTAACATCGAATTCAACGGAAGATCTGCAATCTACAAGTCTGCGAACAGCGTTGTTAGTCTCTGGAACGTTCCTTGCCGTTATTTGCCCGTTAACAGTGCTTTCCAACGCTCTAATCCTTGTGGCGATTTATAAGGACCCGTTTAAGACGTTCCGCACGCCAACAACGTGTTTTCTGGTGGGGTTAGCGTTGGTTGATCTTATAAATGGCCTTGTACCCGAGCCTATGGTCACAACGTGCTATTTCAGGCTATATAACAATGAGCCACTAAGCGTCTGTGAGAAGACATTTTATGCTGCAGGGATGGTGGCTGCGATAACCACAAACGCGTCCTTCTTCATCATCTTGGCGTTCACCTTCGCGCAGTACATAGCGGTGGCGTTCCCGATAAAATACAAGCGTGTGATCAGCGTGCCAAAGAGTGTAACGTGTGTTGCAGCGATTTTGTCATATGCCACGCTGTTTGAGATCTCTCGGATCGCTGGCGTTTCACACGAGGTCATCGCGAAGATCGACTTGCACCTTCACTCAACCTTTTCGCTGTTCTTCACTATCGTCACTTATTTGCTGCTTCAGAGAGCTTTCCGCAAACGGATGAGAGAACGCCGCCTTACGCTAAGTACAACAAATACCGCCCAGAGCGAGATGTCCGCTGAAAGGCGGGAGTCTTGTCCACGAAAACCAAAACCGACACGGGAACAACTGGTCGAGAAGAACTTTGTGCGACTAAATCTACTCCTAATTGTTATTTTATTTGTGTGTTCGCAGCCAAGCGCCATTATGTGGTACGTCTATCTTTACGCGGACGAAGACACAAAAAATAGTCAGTCAATGCTTAAGGCTCGAATTATCGCTGACAATACGCTGTATTTGAAGTTCCTTCTCGATCCATTTATCTTTGCTTGGCGGCTGCCTAAGTACCGAAAAGCTCTGAAAAAAGTCCTCGCTCGAGAAGGTTAAAATGACGACAACAAATGCAAGGACTTCATTGGATCAACTCACTCAAGATTGACCAGGCCAAAATGTTGTAAATTTATTGTAAAATGTTTGACTGTGAACCTCGACGGCAAAGCTTAGGTGACATACGGATTAAGAACCAATAAACGCCGGCGGCACAAATGAAAACTGATTATTGTTAAATCAACTGAAAGTAGGAGAAAAAAACAGCAAAAAAAATGGCAAGAAAAGGAGGAAAAGAGAGATTTTGTGACATTAGCGAATAACAGATACTCAAGAATATAACCGAAGAACGTGACTGTGAGATACTGAATACATCTTGGGTTCAAAGACAGGCAGCGAACGAATCGACCGGGAAAACGAGCAGTCATAGGCGACGCTCGAATGTATTAGCACCAACATTGTTTTATCCGGATAAAATACTAAATTTTTCTCCAGACACGAATTGACAAATATCTGTACAAAAATATCATTTCCCCTGAAAAAATGTGAAGGCCGGAACATCCTGCACTTCTGGCTTGGTTCATTAGAGACAGTCACTTCCTGGGGAAACTGGTTCGGGGCGTTCATAAAATAAAGTTTATTCGCCATGCAAAATTTTGACCTCGAAAACCCATTACTGTTTCAGTGCTATTAAAACGAAAGACGTCATTACGTAAGCGGATTATTTGCTAAAATATTTAGGAACCTTATATCTTAAGGAACCGTACATTATTAGTTAAGGAACCTTATCTTATAGGAACCTTATATTTAAGGATCTTAATACACCTCATCACGGTTTTATGGCGCCATCTTGAAGGGTAGGCAAAGCGTAAAGAATTTACAATGTTTGTCTGGGGATCGGATGTTAAATAATTTTCGCAGAACGCTTGCTCCGAGACAATTGTAACCTGCGAACTGAAGGTACAGGGAAAAGGATTATACTGACCAATTTTTTGGGCCTAACCTTCGCTAGACGATGCCCAGTTGCGTCTTCAATTTTCCCCATATTTATCTGTAGTATTTTTTCCCAAGAATTTTCAGTCCGTGGAAAAACCGTGCGAAAAAATTACAGACATGCGCACAGAAAAATTGAAAACGCTACCGGGCAACTTCAAGTAATGGGTAGTCCACCGTGATAAGGTCTATAAGCACATTCAGTTGTAGAAAACTGAGCCGCATAACAGACATTTTCTGCCTACATAGCTATCAAATTTCACGCTAGTGACGAATACTATTGACTGAGATAAGTTATAGATGTAAATTCGCCGTTTTATAGTCGCATTATGAAGTAATATTCGTCTTAGCTCCCGCTTATTTCCTTCTGTCAGCACAAAACACGAATATTACTTCAGAATACGACTATTATAAAACGCCGAATTCGTCTCTGACCTAAAAAAGTGGCACGATTAAAGCGGCGAAGAAAATCCGGATAGTGCAATTTATTTTCCTTTTGCAAAAGGTAGCCAGAAAATATTTATTTCAAAGTGACCGTATGTGACACCGACTTGCTTAGCTAGAAAATATTAACATGAAAAAAAAAGGTTTTCCTGTTACTAGTTTCTGAAAGTTTTGGGGGGCTGTTTAATTTGACGTTTATTGTTCGTTTGCATCGAGTTCTTGGATGAAAACTCCATTGCCCAGATGAACGTCATATAGGCGATTTAAATTCAATGCTAAAGAATGTTGAATGTAAACTTGACCGCTTTCCCAGCACCAAAATCCTCTACCTGTTGACGTCGTGCTAAACTACATTTTTTGTTGGTACTTTTTCATTTCTTCAAAAAAAAAAGAGAAAAATCAAAGAAAATGTAACTGCTTGCGAATAGGCTTTTTTTTATATGTCTTTTCTCCGAGTGGTTTTCACCTTTTTGATGTAAGCCTCGAAGACTGTAGGCAGGAGAGAGTGTGTTTACAGAATGCAATTTAATGACTTCCCCATCTGACAATTTTTCGTACTTGCGTCAGCCAACCAGTCACGCGTACACATCAGGCCCCAGTTATTCGAAAGGTGGATAGCGCTATCCACCGGATAAATCGCTATCCAGCGGATAAATGCTGGCAAACCCAATTGAGTTACCCTGTGGATAGTGATTTATCAAGTGGATAGCGCTATCTACCTTTCGAACAACTGGGCCCTGACGGTGTCGCGTTTTTGACGGGAAGGCGAGATTTTTATTCCGCCTCCCAGTCCCATATCCTCCCCCCGCTAGCAGTTTGGTGTTTTGACTGGTTCGCCCCCTACTGGGTTTCACTCTCCGCCTTGACTAGGCCAGGCCACATCTTCATCGGGAATAACTTGTAATCTCTTGTTCGTCATTGATTGATCCTCAGTTTGTACCCAAATATAAAAGAGTTCATGCAGGCAAACCCCTGAACCGGCTATGTGGGTAGGATCTCAGAACAAGACATGAAAAAACACCTGCGTACTGACATCGATTTACTATACCGAAGTTTGTGTGCCGCCCCTGCAGAGTTTTATTAGAATCTGTCCCGAAAATACGGTGCCCAAAAGTTGCCAAAATGCGGTAAGTTCGGGAGTCTTCTATTTGCACGAGTAAATTGCAGCAAATTTTTATCAAACTTCGTTAACTGACTAAACCCGGTGTGATAAATCGATCTATCAAAGCTTTTTCCTGTTAAAATAAAAAATGCGGAAACCGTACATTTGCGTGACGTCAGTAAAAAGATCCATTAGAGTTTTAGGAAATACAAAAAAAATGCAACAGCAGAAATTCAATTAATACTCTTTTTGGCGAGACGATTAGGCGCTGACTTGACACCTCTCTCCTAAATACTGACAAGTGTAATCTTAACGAAGTCAATTTTAGCCTTTTTAGTGCAGAGATAAATCAAGGAACAAATTGACACGAGCATTGACTTGACATTTAAATTAATGAATTAATCCCGTAATATTGTAAGTTCTTTGAACAGGAGAAACAGCTATGGCAAATGGGGCGCTGTCCACTGACAACATTCAGATGGCCGTCATAGCCTTTGCAACCATCGCATAAGTCTTAACACTTCCTGAAAAGTTACAGCCACAAACTAAACTGCAAAGCGTTTGTTCATCGCACACGTAACTGAGATACTTTTCCATTTTGTTATCCTGCTGTCGAGGGCAAACTTTTGCAAAGCCATAATAAATTCAAGATCACGGCTTCCTTACTGAATTACCGGTATAAGATACCAAGCCGTTTGTAAACTATCAAGATCAGGTTTTTAAGTGCTTTTAGATAATTAAACATCGTGAGAAGTACTCCAGCTCGGTCGAATGAACCCTGGGCGGCAAGCAACCTTCACAAACTGTCAACCAGTCATAACTGTGTGGGTGCGCGCATACGAGTAGGCCCAGCCTTTAAATTCAACTTAACACGGGATTCTGTGAAGCCCCGGGGAGAAAGTGGTAAGGATTGGGGGGGGGGGGGGGAT
>BLFK01000190.1:1928749-1953749 GCA_014634185.1 Astreopora myriophthalma
CTGAGCATAAAACACCTCTTAAACAAATGCTAAGGTAGTGCAACAGAAAACAAATATTTTGTGCATAATTCATTTTCGAAAACAACAGAATGAATTAAATGTCAACCTTTCTCATTCACCCTCCCCCCCCCCCCAAATCCCAGAGGCACAGGCTTCATTCTGTGTATACCTTTACACTTGATAACTCGAACCACGACAAGACATGACAAGTCAAAAAAAACATTGTACTGCAGTCCAAAACACTTAATTTATTTTGAAATAGCCATGTAATCTTTGTCCTTTTTTGCATTACATAAAACATGTCAGTCTAGTCCAGGTTTCATTGGTTACGTTACATTCTGATTGATACAGTAATTTTCACTCCACTTCTTTATAACTGAATTTGATTAAAATGTATACTGTATGAATAGAGAAACAGTAAAAACCGTTTTTTCCCTTATTTCCAGGCCTTCGTTTTCAACTCCCAATAACTCAAAC
This sequence comes from Astreopora myriophthalma, assembly GCA_014634185.1. Taxonomy (NCBI): domain Eukaryota; kingdom Metazoa; phylum Cnidaria; class Anthozoa; order Scleractinia; family Acroporidae; genus Astreopora; species Astreopora myriophthalma. The sequence goes on from BLFK01000190.1 coordinate 1,929,227, forward strand.
CTTTTCAATTTCCCTTGAAGGTTCAAGTTATTGGGAGTCAACTGTATTTTCAAGCACAGCCAAGACGTTGAACCAGAAACTACCTAGAACAAATACCAGCCAGTGGTAAGAATAGGACTTCAAACAAGAACCTCCTAATCTCAAGTCCAGAGTCCTTACCATTTGACCACTCCACTTCCGGGAAAGAAGTGGGGAGAATTCCCTGCACCCTAATGAATCTTCTGCTCAAGGACAAAAATTGCCATACCTTAGCACTTGTAAACTACATGTACCTGCAATGATGCACTCTTCAACAGCTCTTGGTTACCACCTAACCATCTAAGAACCTACAGGAACGAGCACAGCATGACGTGATGAGCATAAAACCTATTGCAATCAGTTGCGATCACAACCTTGGGGGTTGGCTAGCCTGTTCCAGGCATTCAGTTGGTAAACAGGGCGTGAGAGTACAGGCAGAGTGAGGCGGAAATAAAGCAAACAAAAATGGAGGGGGCTTGGGATGGGTGAGCTCCACCTCACTCTGCCTGTGCTATCGCGTCCTGTTTACCACCTGAACGCCTTGAACAGGCTCAGGGGTGGCTACAGTGGATTAGAAAAAAAGACTGAGGGGCCTAGGAGCAATTGAAGGGCTCCGGGGAAGAACGCGCTAAGTGACTTCTGCGCGTTTTTTTGGTCATTCTGTGAAACCCCAGCCAATTTCTGCAGAGTCAACTGACCTAAAATTACGGGGTGGAACTTCCCACGCCGTATGCCAAATTTTGGGGCTATTCGATGAAAATAAGCCAGAAAAAACCCTTTTTTACTCTGTATTTCTGCAGTTGTTTATTGGGCGAAATTTGGCTGCAATGTCGCAAGACAACTAACATGGTCTCAAGAGTCACTTAAGATGTTTTTGCTCCAAGCCCTTCAATTGTCCCCTTTTTCTCAGGCCATACAGGCCAGTGGAACTCAGTATTCTTTATTATCTGTTGTAATTATTGTGTATAAAAAACAGGAGGGATTAGAGAGTATCGTGCTCAGGGTGGCAGGAAAAGAAAGCTCACAGTTTGTGTTGCTATAGACTAAATCTTATTGTCCATTTACAGCAATCTGTGTATATAACTCCTGTAATTTTTAGGTCATTCGAATCAAGACCCTTTAATTAGTTTCCTAAACTGTACCTTGGGAGTGAAACTTTCAGGTATTACAACTGGAGCATGTCTTGTTCTCACCAAATAAATATCACTAAATTTCTTGTATAATTCTCTGCAAGAGAAAACAGGCGTGGAAACATTAGTTGTAAAAAATCCCACAGCTTCAGTTATGTATTGCTCAGCCACGAAATCTTGTCCATAGAAAAGCTTTTTGTTTCCATTAACAACCATGAATTTAGGGGTTCCATTCTCACACAAACAAAAGTCATGTTAGTGATACAATGTTCATATACTAAAAATATATATTTTTACTTTATCAGTCCTGTCACTTGTATCAAGGCAAGTGTCAGGCATCTATGAAGTTCCTGTTCACAATGTATTAGAATTATCTTAAACGAAAGATTTGATATTCCGTCATAATTCCATGACCAGTCAGAGAAAGATGGCATTCAGTGTCAATTCTCAATAATTATTTTTTAGCAAAAGTTTTGGCCAGGAGAGCCATGAATGCTTTAATGCAGTATTTGTACTTTTGACAGTTCGACATACATCCAAGAAAGACAAATGTATGAACACGCTGATGATTACAATATATTATAATATAAGCCGAGAAATTTCGGAGATTTGATTGGTTGATAGTATCGCCATTTCCACGTAATAGTGGTATTACAGCAAAAATGGTATAACAGCAGTGGTATTACAGCAAAAATTTCTCGGCTTCCATTATAAACAAATAATAGCATGACTTGTACGTGGTATTTGGCAATAATACCACCTCGTGATATTTCAAAATTCTCCAAATACCATTCGCGGCTCGTGGTATTTTGGACAATTTTGAAATATCACTCGCGGTGTTATTGCCAAATACCACTACAGGTCATGCGATTACCTATACTTATAACATGGGTTCAGGTCACAGGTCATAAAGGCTCTTGGTTCATGCAGATGCTTCTTTCATTATTGAACCCTCTGCCCTCCACACCCTCCCTCCCCTCCCTAAGGTGCCAGCCAGAGACTTGTCAAAGCAGCATTGAATGAGTGAAGAGGGAAGGGCAGATTGTTTTGGAAGCAAAGGCAGACCAAATCTTAGACAATAGACTTCCAATACAAAATGTACTTGTCCATGGATTTAAAACTTAACTTAATCTTATGCAGTAAATGACCCATTATTCAGGCAACCATAAGGCTCACTGTTTTATGTAATGCCAACAGCATGACAAATACTTTCTTTTAGTAAGGTGCTGGCCACCAGTGCATTCATCCTTGAAGTGTGACAAATTTAGCGTATGGTTTTAAATTTCAAACGTCAACAGTTTTTTCAGGTCATGTGTCACTTTCAACAAATAAAATGTTTGCAGTCTGTGAAATGGACAATATTCCTGGCCCCAACCAATCACGCTTCTGAATAAATACTCTTCTAGTATCTCCTATTTGAACATCAGTTTTCATCTCCAGCTCCATTTTGAAAGTTTTCACTCAATCCCACAAGAAACTCTAAAACTGTTATATCACGGGAACAAATTGTGATTGAATGGTGCCAAAAATGTAGTTCATTTTGCAACCTAACCACAAACATTTCATTTGTCATAAATGACAGTTGACATAACCAAAGAAATCATTAAGGCTTGAAAAGTAAAATCTACATGTTAAATACCCAGAAATACCGCACAACCAACAGCACATGGAAAACAATGGCCGCCCTACTCAAGCACAGCCTACTGCATGTCCAACCAAACCACTGGCCTAATACATAACACTATGCAAACCAAGAATATTGGTTTTTTTTTTACCACCATACCTGCAATTTGTACCAAGAGAGTCTTTCCATGCATCTACCACCTTGAATATATTCTCAATTCCTTCATTCTGTGTTGCAGTCCCTAATATGCAGTTACGATTAAGCCATGTCTAGTTTCAAAACAATAAACAAAGTTCAAAATAATTATACAGCTGAATCTAATCTCCAGGTACGAAATGTGGCATGTTCTATGAACAAACAATAGTCTATTTGAAGCATAAATTGGTGGCACTTAAACAGGGTTTGTATTAGGAGCTGGGACCCGGGTACCGGCACCCGTCTACTTTATTGGGAGTACTTGGGTTCTTTTAAGTATGAAATTGAATAATAACAGCATCAATTCACATGGGGTACCCAACTACTCAGCTACCCTTCTGCCTCAAAACTTAATGAAAACACTGACTTAAACACCCTCTGAAATAAGTTACCTACAAACAAATTAAACTTGAATAACACTTTGTACAATCTTAGGTAAGATAAATTCTAAGAGCATTTCAAATGACAAGAAGTTAATTAGTAACCAGTAAGTCAGTTTGCAAAACAGTTTTGTGCACAAACTTCATTGGTATAATGCAGTGGCAGATCAAGTGGAGGGGCCTGGGACCCTCTATTTTTGGACCAAATCTTTTGGTTATAATAAGACCACCTCAAAATTGAGGAGAACTCCAAAATCTGCAAAAGGGCAAAATAATCTTGAGAGCAGGCCCTTCCCTTACACGTACCTCTAGGTCTGGATCAGCCACTGCAATAATTTACTAATGTAACAATACTACACTGTTATGCACAAACACCCTTCAGCCTTCCTCTTTATGCACTGAGCTGTGATTACTCCCCCACCCCAATCATGTGCAGAAAATGAGTGACAACCTTTTGGGTGGGTGGGTGGGAGAAGAAAGTTTTATGGAAAATGATAAGAACTTGCAAAATGGAGCTGTAAACATTTTTAAGGGAATTTGCTAATGCCAAGGCATGACTCTCTTCTATTCAATGCAGATGCAAAACATTTAGCTAAGAAGATCATGTGTATATTCATGGTGACTGGTTGTAATACATATGTGTTACTGACCAAGCATGTTTGGTCAAGGTGGCTGGATATTGGCTTTTTTTTTTTTTTTTTTTTTTTGGGGGGGGGGGGGGGCACTTTGTAAGTCCACTCCAAGCAATTTTTTTCCACTTCAAGCAATTTTTTTTTCTTTTGCAAGAACAACACAGGCAGTCCCGAATGGGCAACTCAAAAGCTTGTCTCCTTTGGCTGGTAAACACTTTTTCCTTTGTTATGTTTAATTCAATGCATAGTTAGCTCTGTTTTTACTTCTTTTTATCCTTACTGTTGTTGTATTGTAATTGGATAAGTGTGAATAAAAAAAATAATAAAAATAAAAATAAAAATGGGCCTATGTTGCCTGCTTGAGTAGCCAACCAGAGCACAGAATTCACTTCGAATTCATCTTGCCCACTTGCAGAGCCAACCATCTATTAGGGGATGTTTCACTACACAGAGTGTGACTCGAGGGGCCTGGACACTTAAGCAAAGCAGAATTCAAATCTACCTTTTCACACTGTCATCTCGATAAGGTTAGCGATGACAAATGACACATTGTGCACTTTTTTCTTCGTTTGCTTTCTTTTAAAATGTTTTTCTCCAGATTTTGTTTCCCTCATGATACACTCATTTATCATGGTGGTTTTGTAGTTTTCCTAGGGAAACAGCCCAGAGGAGACACAGTCTCTCTTAAAATTGAGCTCTTAAAATGCTCTCATATAGATTTAGCTTCTAATATTAACCTTGAAAGTTAAGCTTACTAAATGCACCTATCAATAACTGAATTCATACTAGAAGACCGGAAACTCGTCACAGACGGAATTCTGTCAAACAGAATACCATCTGATATGTATTTAAGGACGGTAAACAGTTTTACGTAGTAAGACAGAAAAACAATACACTGAAAGGAGCGTAGAGCAATCAGGCCAGGTTGCAAAGAGGCACCATTTTTCTTACACAGGAAACGTTACTGGCTTTCTAGTTCCAGTCTTTTTGCTGGGTGCAAGCACAAAAAAGTCTTCTTGATTTTCACGTCTAATGTGAATTTAACACAGTTTTCTGTCTCAGACGAACTTCCCGTCTTAGTTTCCCCTCGGTTTAGATGGAAAAATAGATGGATAAGACGGGAAACTCGTCCTTAACCGGATACATATTAGACGAGTTTTCTGTCTATAGACTAGTTTCCTGTCCAAGACAGTTTTCCGTCTCTGATATGAATTCGGCCAATGTTTTTCAAGGCTATGAATGATATCAGCAGACTGGGTCAAAGGCCACATCACACTTTGTGATTGGTGGATGTTAGATCCACTTTGTGCTTTTCTGTCTTAAAGGGCCAGTCAACTGTCACCGTGAATACCATTGACCAGGGACCGCGCAGCAAGCTTTTAAGTGGGGGGGCTAAAGAAGAACGCATGGACGAAATTTTGGGGGGAGGCGTGCTTGGGAATTTTTATCTAATTTCTCTAAAGTGACGGAGAGTGCTTTTTTAGCGATAAAACTATTAATTTTTTTCAATATCTTCAGTGATGTTGCTATCGGGTCTCAAAATTCACTATAATGAGATTGAGATATCAGACTGTTATACTGCTGATATCAACCTTTACTTACTATAAATAAGCCAGAAATCCAACGATTTTTCTTGAGCTCCCTTGAACTCAACGCTGTATAATTAGCAATTATTGGACGAGTATGATATTATTTTATGTTATTTTTGTTAAATTACTTTTGTTTAATTTATTTTTATTTTTGCAAAAAAGTGGGGGGGGTGGAGCTAAAGCTCCCCGGCCCCTCCATCTGCGCGGTCCCTGTTGACGGCTGTAAAAGTTTATTGAAAGGCCCAGTACGCCCCAGGCTTTCATCATCGTTCACGTCCTGTTTTATATTACACACTGTACCTCACAAAACGAAAAGAAATCAAACCATGCCGGAGCGGAGACACACCAAGCCAGCTAATTGGCAGTAACTTACGTGATCGAAGCGTACAGAATTTTCGTATCCTTGATATTTCTTCCGTTTGCCAGGATCGTTCTTACTCACAAGTTGCGCCAGCCGGTAAGCACTTGGAGTACGAGTCGACGTGCCCGAACTGTTGTGAAGTGAATAGAAGTACAAAACGGTAAAAAAGCACGCAGCAGTAATAACCGTTAAGGATATTATCTTTTGCCGACGGTGGCCCACCATCACTCGCACATCGCCATAATTCTTTACCGTTGGACGAATCATGTAGATCACATAAACTTTGTACTGTGCCACTATTCGTCTTTCTTCGTATGTACTCGATCGTACAGCCGTCAATCCTCGTCAATCGTCGTTCGTTTGTATCGGTGTGATCTTTCGTACCCAATCTTTGTGGACATCGTGTGGGAAGATAACAATGGCGGAAGGTGGCGGGTCATCGGAGGAAAACTCTGGCCAGTTGCGAGAGCAATCTGCCGAGAACTCTAGGTTGAATTGTGTGGAGTCAGCCCAGTACTTAGCGAGCAATTCAACGGACGATCAGTCGACACGCGACGACAATGAGACTGGACAAGGTGATCGCATGTAAATTTATAGATGTAAAGTGTCGATCGAGTTTTTGCTTGCTTATTTATTATTGGTCGATTTCACGTCATTCCACCGCAGGCGTGTCGTTATCAATTGTTAATGATTGGTAAAAATTTACAACAATCGTGTTCAATTTGCAAAGGTTTCTGTCACAATGTAATGCACTAAATTTAACGTCTAATGTTTTGTTTGGACGGAAAGCACCAATAATCTCATTGCATTGATAGCCTAATTTCACGGTTTGCTAAGTTTCCGTTTTCGAGCAACCCACTCTCTTCTTTGAATTAACTATTCATTAAGGCAACGCACGCGTTACGAAAATATTTCATCCCGACAAACCGGGTTGGCCCGTTTATATGAGAATTTTCCAGCCCTGCTCGCCGAGATCCCGGTCTGATCGAGCTGCCAAGATCTCGGCAAGCGGGGCTGAAAAATAATCATAAAATTTTCACGATGCTTGCATCGCAGGATAATCTTTCCATGTTTGTTTTAAAATGAAACCTTCAGTTTGAAACAAAACAAGAAAATTCACCAGTTATCTGTTGCGCGCCTTTGACGGTCACACGCATGTAAAAAAAATACTGAAATTCATCCCCGTAAACCGGGCTGGGGTTCGATATTAGCACTTCAGCCCATTTACCGGACCAGTCCTCCTAACCCGGGCTGGCTTGCCCCATGTAAACAGTCCCCAAGGCCCTGTTTAAGCGGGCCAGCCCGGTTACACGGGGGACATAATGTTCACTCACATGGAACAACTTCCTTTCACTTTCCAGTCCATTAGAATACTGTAAATGTCTGACCCATAAATTGATAGGCTTCTCATGTCGTTAAAGTATTTCTTGCCTCACTAACCAGTAACAGGAAGCGAACTGTGATGTCATCTTAGCTTATCCTGTGAGCAACTCAAGCCCAGTCTACAAACATATCTGACTTCCAGACTCCTGGGCCGAGTTGTTTGAAACAGGATTAAGCCTGGGTTAAGTGTGATTAAAGTCTGCTATGAATGAGTATGGCTGTTTAGATTGTTTGGCTCATGAGTTCCCAAAGAAATCACGGTGCTGCCTCATTTGAAGCAGCCTAAAAGCCTGTAACCTTTCTCCAAAAGGCAACTCTAAATTAAGCCAAAGCTGTATGGAACTATCTGAACAAAATTACTAATGTTTCAAGTAGTTTAAATGGTTTTAAAGCTTCTATAAAAAAATTAAAAGCTGGCTTGGAGGCTTTCTCTTTTAATAAAGAAGTTGCTATTGTTGCAATGAAATCCAAGGATTTTAATTATTTTTAATACTATTTTCAGCTTACCTTACAAATGAATGTATTGTAAACTTTGTTTTATCTGTATTTGTAAATAGTTTTACTTACTTTAGTATTCTTAATTATTTGTAAGTAGGTCCACATCAGCCTTTAGCTGCCCTATTCTTATGTATGTATGTATGTATGTATGTAAGTACTAAACAATACTTTTTTTCTCTCAAAGCAGCACTCTTTATTCCCCATTGATCAATTTCATTTCATTTGTGTGTTTGTGTCACAAAGTCTCCAAAAGTTTAGCTCGGTGTCCCAATATACAATCCACGTAGAGCCCATAATTTCCTGATTTTGATGAAGGCCTAAATCAGTCGATCATTACAGGCAGGGAACTGAAGAAATTGACTGGCTGTGAACACAACTTTACTATGACTTTGCCTGCCTATTGTTGTTGTTGTTGTTGTTGTTGTTATTGTTACTGCTATTTATTTTAGTCATAGTGAGCATTTTACCCTGGTCCCAGAGTTTTTTCTTTCTTCTCTCCGGACGGCTTTGAGCCGTGAAGAAGTGAGAGAAGAAAAACGTCCGTTTTTGGCGCCTGCAAATCTCACTTCCATGCACTGTTTACACTTTTAATTAATGTCTGACTCCTGGTTCTGATTAGTCTATATTTTAACATCTATGCAATTCAAAATTTATGGCTCGCAAGAATGCCAACAGGCAGGTGAGAGTGCGATTGTCATTGGTCTGCATGGAAGTGAGATTCACAGGTACGGAAACCAGACGTTTTTCTTCTCTTAACTCAACACCGGCTACTGGTGACCTTGTTTTGATACAAACATCTCTTTGCTTTTCTTATGTAAATGAAGACTAGTTTGCATTACAACAACACATTTTCCAAGATGAAAACAGTGCAGTCTGTATCAATACAAGGTCACTGGCAGCCTTGTTGCCATTCACAGGTCAGGTCACTAAGCAAACAAAAATGTAAAATGACCTATTACTTGGATTTAGTTCTGTGTGAACCTTGCAAGTGGTCTATTCTCCTCTTAAAACACCCTTGTCGATATAATGATCCAGAAGTGTACTGTTTGAGGGTTAAAAAGAAAATGGTTTGAATCCAGGAAGGACATACCTTGATGTAGTTTGATCGTCCGAGCTAGTGTAGCCCTGGGAAGGACTGTTGTTGTTTTTGCTGTTGACTAAGGTTTCGAGAATCTGAGCGGAAGCCATCTTTAGACTCAAGTGATAAGAGTGTTGTCGGTGGATCGTGTAAGTACTCAGGGGCCGGTTGCTCGAAGCCCGGTTAGCGCTAACCATTGGTTAAGAGGTGTCAAAACCGATAGGTTTCCATGGTATTTAACCCCGGTTAGCGCTAACCATGCTTCGAGCAACCCGGGCCTGGACGCCGACATGATTGGTCAGCAGAGATGTGAAGTTATTGGCAGTGTTATTATTGATGCAATTTGATGTTGTCATTATGTTATTATTACCAATAACATCACGTTTCTGCTGATCAATCAGCTCTATAATACACTGGCAACACTCTTATCACTAGACTGTGATGGTGACTTGAGCTCATGTTGTCGAAGCATCAGTCAGCAACAACTTCAGTCCTTCTCAAGACTACGCTCACCTGGACGATCAAACTACGCCACGGTATTTGAGGGTTTCCGAGGTCCTGGATTGGCCCTGGAAAGTTATGGAATGAGGGAGGAACCATCACGCCCAGACTAAAGGACAAATTTATTTTGTTTCAGAAACTGAACCATCAAGAGAGCTTGATGGAAGTGCTGCTGTAAACTCTAGTTCTGAGTTGATATCTTCGGAAACTGAAACACCTATGGATTTTGCAAAGACCAGGGCCGAGTCTCCAGCACAACAGGGTGGTGATAGGAATTATACCAACCTCGAAGCTGAAGGTATTTCATCAGGATTGAAAGAAACAGTAAGCGATGCAATGTCAGAGAGGATGCACTCGTCAAGGCCCCAAATGGAAACATATGATGAAATCACGAAGAGCGAAGTTACGTCGCTTGATGATTGGGAAGACGTTCAGGAATCGTGCTTGTCCGAAACTCCACCGGTCGACCCAGAGGTTCTCAAAGATTTGGAATCCCGGGCTAAAGACATCGCAGGGAACTTGGACCACATGCTTGCAGCGCTGGCAAATAGTTTGAAGGCCATGTCGCACGTTAGCACAGAATGCCTCGGTGCTTACAGTGCATGCGTGGACCACATGAGCGAAACTGTGGATGTTAATATCAGGGCGATGTACACCCTCATCGCAAAGTGCGAGGAGCTCAACGCTAGCTTAAAGCCGGTGAAAAACATGGCCGAACAAATTAAGGACATTAAGAAAACGCTGGACTTTTTTGAAGCCATTTGCAAGTGATTCTTTGATAGATACGCTGTGCACAGTTGCTGTCACGTCAGTTATTTGTACGACTTAGCGCACTTTTCATTTTAAGTGTCGCTATTGCCTTGGTCCTGGTTGTCAATTTTGTTCTGGCAACTATCAATTGTAGTCTGTTTCGTTGGATTTTCCCTGTGATAGGATAAAAAAATTTGCGCGAGCTTTTGTACCGGCTGTCAGTTGACTCTCAAGTCTAGGCACTTAAAAAGGGTGGCTCGTGCCAGTATTGGAATTTTACTTGTACTCAAGGATGGTTATGACAGACCTGCGTAGAGAACTGCGCCCCGACATTTCATTTAAAAAGACGCCAAATCGCTTTGCCCGATCACCCATGTCGGACGCTGACAGTTGCCCGTGAAAAGTACTTCCTAAAACTACGTATTCAACTTTCAGTAAACCATGAGAACCTAACTAGAGTCGTCCACTTCAACCGAAAATCACACGGGAGGTTAGAAAAACCTCTTGGATGGCCCCCTGATTCAATCCTGTTCGTCCCAAACCAATCTCGTACCCAGAGTCCTCGGGCTCTTTGGTCAGCGGGTGGGCGCCCGGAGAGACTCTGGGATTATTTTTTCCCACAAAATCTGGGACGGTTTCTTTAGAAGTTGTTAAGTAACAGCCAATCAAAAAATTCCATTTTTTTTTTCATTATCCCAGAGTCTCTCCTGGCGACAACCCGCTGACCAAAGAGCCTGAGGACTCTGGATACGAGATTGGTTCCAAACGGACTATCCGTCACATATGGTTCGTCCAGTCTTTACACCGGCCCCAGTCGTTCGAAGGGTGGATATCGCTATCCACTGGATAACTCAATTGAAAACCAAATGCATTTTCAGCCCGCGCATTTCCCGTTTGGCCCGCAAGAATACACGTTTTACAGAGGGCATTTTGTCATCTGGCCGCTCGTATTGACAGTAATGAGTGGTTTATCCGGTGGATATTGTTATATCCACCTTTTGAAAAACCGAGGCCAGACAGATAAAAATGGTAGACGCATAATTCGCGCCGAAAGATTACGCGTCTGGCCCCAATTTTTCAAATGGTGGATAGCTCTATCCACTGGATAATTCAGCCGGGTTTGCTACTGCTCATCCGCTGGATAGTGATTTATCCAGTGGATAGCGTTATCCACCCGTTGAACCTTCGAGGCCTGCTGTAGTATAAAAGCGGCCAGTAGGCCTTTTTACTTCAGAATCTTTTTCAGAATGAGTCCAAATGCCAAGTTTTTCTCGTGAAAATGGCCCGCAAATCATGGAATGATCTAACCTTAGTTTTAGGCGAAAGTACCAACAACTAGAAGCAACAGGAATCGATAAAAAAGGGGCAAGGAAGTTCTCGGAGGCTTCTTTTAATATCTTTGCACTAATTTTTGAGGATACTGCGTACTGGACAGTCCTTGCCGTAATTTTAGGTCAGTTTGTTCAGTACCGTGCGAGCGGCGGATTCCGGTCTGTTATCCTCTTTGTCAATGGAAACGAGAGACAAACCAATGGTAGCAAACGAACGGTTCCGTCCTTCTTGTAATGGTTGTCACTAAAATGAGGTTGGACACTTTATGAAGAATACATAAAAGAGAACGAAGCCTAATCTAGCTTATAGGGCAATATGTAAGGTACATTAAAAATTTCCGATTATTTCAACGTCACCTCGTCAGACTAGCGATATAGTTACCAAACAGTATGCTTCTAGCCCGTGTTGGACGCACCGATATTTCAGGGTTTTTTTTTTTTCTCTGTCTTTCTTTTGAAGTGTGAAGTAAGACACCCTTCATATGATTTCAAGTGAAACTAAAACCCGGGGTGCTTACCATTTGGCGAAAGATTCCAGAATTCTCGACAAAAACTAAAATGGTACAGCAACTTCCCGGAAAATCCGTTCGGAAATTTCGGGGTACCTCCAGAGGTAACCCTTTCTTCCTGTTCGGAAAGGTTAGTCAGAAAATCCTTTACCATTTGGCGAATCTTCCGTTTCCATGCCTTTTTCATGGACTTTACCGCGGTTACACGGTTTGAAAAGGGAAGAATTTAAGGTAAGCGTGATTTCGTCCGGGTGATCGGTATATTTGGAAATTCGCTTACCATTTTGCAACAATTACCCCAACCGGAGTTTCCCAACAAATGGTAAGCACCCTTAATTTTGGAGTCATCGTTCTCCTTTATGTATTCGTCACAAAGTGTCCAACCTGATTTTAACCACAACCATGTTGTAATCGAGTTAGGGACTGGAAACTAATGCAACGCACTCTATTTTAAATTTTGATTGACATGTTGCGTAAGACTCGAGAGCGGAATCGGACTCGAACAAGGAGTATTTAAAGTTTCGAACTTTCAGGTTTATTCAGGATGTAAACAGACTCTTCGGGATCATTCAAAAATTAAAGAGTTCGGATCGATACAACAGTCCTCATTCAGGAGGAATACATTAATTTGTAAACCAGTTTGTTTGTTTTTTTTTTTTTGCCTTCGCAAAAACACACGTGAGTATAACGTGTGTGCAGGAGTGACATGTGATTGTCGCCAGCCGCGCTTGTTCGACAAGGAAGGGTCGCCTGCTAGCAGTGGTTTCTAGTGCCTCATTTCGCTATACTACCGTTCAGCTGTTAGTGGTCAGTAATTTTTGGCAATCGGCTGTATGCGTCTCGCCCTTAAATGGAAAAATTGCCAAGACAAGACTGAACCTTGCTTCGAAGTTTTGATCCCAACGTATTCAGGTTGTCTGTTTCACCAGTTGTCTCCAGTCCCTTCCAGTTGGAATAATAAGTAAAGAAATATATCATTAGCTAAACTCAACGGCATCAGCTATATATAAGTGCTGCTTGGAGAATCTTCAGTGGCAGAGTTAATATTCAGAAATCAAATTTCTGCCTCCTCTGGATTGCCTGGGTTCACTTCATTGATCAAGGCTAATAGCATCAGTCGCAACAACGCTCGAGAGAATTTATGAACTGCTTAACGTGAGGCAACATGACATATGCTGGGAAATATCCTTACCCACAACCCAGTGCGTCTCATGTTTGATCAAACATGTTGAAAGGATGTTTGATATCGTTTGGCCACCCCCCAGTTGTCAACAGGTTGGATCGTCCAACATGCAACCAACATGTTGAATCGTTCAGCATTTATCGTTTGGCCAGGCCTCTACAATCTCGTCAAAACTGCGTTGTCCGAGTCGAAAGCGGAAGCGGAAGAATAAAGCAATACTTATAACTCCGACAGTACGGTTTTCATTTGATCGTAAGCGACGGAGAGGGAATCAAAAGAATTGCTTAAGACTCCGATCTTTGATTTTCACCAGATCGTAACGCCCTACGCGTATACTGTTCCGATTACGACTCGGACTCCAACTCCGTCGCTAGTGAAAATCAGCATTTACGCTACAGATGAAACCGTACATCGTTTTCAAAACGCTCCGCGTTAAGCCCCATTAACACTAATGCGTTTTCAGAAGTAGCCGTTTTCATCTCGGCGAAAACGAGGCAAAATATTTTCATCCACACTAGCGTTGCGTTTTAGTATCGTTTTCACCTATCCATACTAAAACGCTCGAAAACGATGTAAATAACTGGAAACTGGATTGCGCACGCGTTAGTTGAGTTCAACAGTCTCCCACGATTTTTACGTCACCGTTTTCAACAGTCTGTTTTCACCCGACCACAGTAATGCGTTTTAAAAGTTTCCCTCGCTTTCTACGTCATCGTTGTCAAAAGTTTCCATTGTCACCTGACCACACTAGAAACGGAGCGTTCTCAAAACGGTGCGTTTTCAAATCGCTCCACTTTGGAAACCGTTTTCAAAAGCCTCCGTTTTCATCGACGTTTTCGAGGGTTGTAGTGTGCTTCAAAGGCCAAAATGCATCAAAAAGTAAGCGTTTTCAAATGAAAACGTATTAGTGTGGATGCGGCCTACGCTGAGTGAGCGTTTTCACTTGAAAACGACCGGTTACGGTCTCGATCGGCATCTTGTAAACGGAGGCGAAAGCGTCGCATCGAAAACGATAATGCAGTTTATTATGTGCTGCAAGTTTGTTATAACTTCACACTGGGTGGATAAATTGTTCAAACGAAATCTCAGAGTTGTTTCCGTTGTTTAAAAGGTGGTTCTGCCTTTCAATCTGTGGGTGAAATATCAATGCGTAGCCATGAAACCAGTGCTGTATATCTGTTAATCTTTTCTTGGTGTCTGACCCCACTCGATTAATGCTTGCTATTCTGTGGGTCGGCACTCTCTGTAATTTGTTGTTTATTGAAACAAATATGTGTTGATTTCCGTTATTGTTACTGTTGTCGTTGTTGTTGTTGTTGTTGTTGTTATTGAACGATAGCTGCAACTTTGGAGTTTACATCGGTGAAAGAACCTAACAAGTCTTTCATTGTTTTCCGCCATTGTTTTCGTCAGTTTATTGTTTCACCTCTTTTGTTTTTACCCTACCCGTGAATTTCACAGGCGATCACAATACGAGAATGAGCTCGAGTTTAAAAAGTGTTTTACCTGGCTATTCTATCAAATTCAAGGCCATTGGCCTCTCCGGTCAGAAGTCTTTTCATTCCATAGCACCCAAACAGAGCTCTTCCGAGAACAAACAACAACATGGAAAGTCGAATTGTTGATTAAATACCTGTTATGCTTTCATTGAAAAGCATGTTGAAGCTGCCCTCCACGAATGTCGAGCCACTACGTATCTGCACTCATCGATTCTTCCAAGGTCAGCGCTTGAAGATTAGTTGAGGGGCGGAGGCCATAAATTGGATGACAATTTACTTGCGGTGACACAGACCTGGAGAACATCTCTTCTGGGAAAGAACCCTAAAGAAGTATTTACGTATTACCCTTGTTGTCTCGCCATAAAGTTTCCTCGTGTTCGTAGGCGGCAGAGAAGAGGCGAATATATTAGTGTTCGATAAATAATTCTACAAGTTATTTTCCTTTCAAATGCAAATTTAACCGAGAAGAAAGAGTTCTCAATTTGTGCCGACAATGCAAATGCTCTGGTTGAAAATCAAGTGAATTAAATAAATCCCGTAAAATTTTTACCGACTTGTTTTTTGCATGGGGAACTTGAAGAGGTGCGCCTTTTATGTTCGGAAAATTGCTTGCCAGTCTCTCGTTTGCAGCATTCCACCGAAGAAATTCACAGGCATCTTATTGTAACGATTGGAGTAACTCTGAGCCGGAGAGACTAGAAACACACAAAAAACAAGTAAAAAATCAACCAGCGGAGTAACAGTTTATTAGGCGTTGGCCAGGCTTTATATCGGTGGCTTAGTGCCATGCAATTATGCACATATCTGTGGGGAAATTCACAACGCCGTAATTAACACTTGCATTACCAGAAAGTTGCTATTCAGCACAACAAAATACACAACTCGTTACACTTATTTGCTCTGTTTGTTGTTTGAGAGACCTTAGATTTGTAAGTTCTCGGAAACAGTTTCCAATGTTTTCCGTTCGAAATTGAGTCCAACGTCAAACGTGAGTTAATTTGCATTGTCACTGCGCGAGCCTCACGCACCAAAACCGAGTGTCGATAGACCCTTTGCATAAATGGCGGTAGTATTTGAATAACAATACTTATACATCTTAAGCCTCGGGTTGTTGCTTTTTAAACAAAGAATTTTTCTCCTCTATGTGAGGCTTAAGATGTATTGGTATTGTTATTCAAATATTAGCGCCATTTATGCAAAGGGTCTATAGTTGCGAAACGCAAGGAGTTGGTTTTCACTATCGCACTTTAGTGTACTGGCTGCCAAAAGCGACCTTGTTTATGCGGTCGTAGACTTTCCACTCTCCGTGTGACCTTTGTTTTCCTTTCTCTCCCCTGGCACGCATTTGTAGACCACTACTACATTTGCTGCATGCGTGCTCGCGGGAGTAACAATCGCATACAAGAAGGAAATACCTGGCTAAAGCTCCTTCGTCGGAGAAGAAAGACTAGGGTGTTCAACTTGTAGCATTCATAAATTATCTGAGGTGGCTCACAAGTGGTACGGATTGGAGCACTAAGGTATTTGCGCACGCGTAGTCCTAATACTTAAAAGAGAAATAAGTAAGAAAATAACCCTCTTACAAACCTCGGGAATGGTCCTTTGATATTCGACAGACACAGCAGTGAGAGGATAACTGTCAGCCTCCTTGGTCATATGTGATACAAAGAACTCTTTCATATACTCGCAGCTCAGTTCAATTACACCATGATTAACATTTCAAGCTAGATATACATATATTTCACAGTGACGTCAATGTGCCTTCCATATGGTAGGCATTGGAGTACACAGAGATGCAACTTTTGCGCATGCGCATTTCCTAAAAATGAACAATTACCAAAGAAACGGCCCATTCTCCCGTTAAACGGTTAAAAATTGTCCTCCAGTTTCGTTTTCAAACATAACTACGGCTACACCGGGCATTAATTATAAATTGCGCATACTTGAAACAGTTACATCTTTCGAAACAATGTCGTATGAGTGGTAAACAGAAGTTTAAGAAGAGTATGGCATGGTTAAGTAGTCTACCGTATTTAATGTAATAAAGGCCTACTATCCAATAAACGGCCCTCTCCTATAAACACTACCTCAACTTCCTGGAAGTTGCATTAAACTTCAATATATACTTGTGTCACGGCGTTTTCACGGACAGAGCTATTTTTAGATTGATTTTTCCCGAGAATTCAATCTCCCACAAGAGCCTTGGTCTCCCAGAGGAGCCTTGCTAGCCAATCATAAGCCCTGCATAATTAATTGTTTGGACGCGTGCGAACTGGAACTGAACTTTTCGGGGGGGAAACATGTCTAAAAATAGCACGGTCTGTAAAAAATGCCTTGACATAGCCCTGTATAGGAGTTGTACGCTCCTGTCAATGTTTAATATTTAAACGTTTTATGTCATTTACACGAAATTTTAACAAAATAGTTAGGGTTTTTTTCATATACATTAATAGCTGTTTTTATATTAAGAACGCGATGTATTCTGCTGCATTGTGCCTGCGGTGAACATTTGTGTGAATTGTGTACATATTTGGTGTCTGTCTGAGGTTAATACGAACTTTTAAAATAAACGCCTCTCTCTAATAAACGCCCTCTTCCCGAAGTAATTGTTTAAATAAACGCCAAGGCCCGGGTTGCTCGAAGCATCGTTAGCGCTAACCAGGGTTAAATACCAAGGAAACATATAGGTTTGGATACCTCTTAACCAATGGTTAGCGCTAACCGGGGTTCGAGCAACCGACCCCAGGGCGTTTATTTGAATAAATACGGTAATGTAACGTGCACGTAATATATTGTAGTAAACTATCCTGTAATAGAGATGTGCTGTGTTATAGGCCAGCGAATTTAAGAGGCGGCGTGGCCCAGTGGTTAAGGCGCTGGATGTACAAGCGAATGTTCCGGGCTCAAATCGCACTCTGACCACCCATCGGATTTGTCTTCGGTGATCTCGAGTTCTATTCCATTACGCCTTGTAAACAGCCAACTGGTTGCCTCCATCCAGTTGGGTTTTTAAAACACTGTTCTGTTTGAATTGTTTTCTCTGTATACACGGCCCCTACAAGCTAGAAGCTTTAAAGATTACCGTGTATAAATAAAGGTTCCTTACTTACTTCATACGCCTTATTCCAAAATGGCCGCCATTTTGATACTCTTTTGTTTTTATTCAAATTAGCCCTTTTGGCCTAGTCCTCAAGCCCAAAATTCAAAAGAATATTTTACCTTGAACGAGGCCAAAAGGGCTAATTTGAATAAAAACCAAAGAATATTAAAATGGAAGCCATTTTGGAATAAGGCGTATAAATGGCGGCTAATGCAAGATGCAAGTGGTTCTCTCTTTTATGCTAATCTTCCTCGCTAGCCTCATTTGAAAGCAACAATTATTTTCAATTTGTACATGTTAACGAGCTTAGTTAGGAAAATTAGCATAAAGAGAAAAAAATTATTAACCGTCATTTATGAATTCGGTCTATTGAAATATAATGTACATTTATTGAAAAAGAAAATAATAGTAAACAAAAATGTATTGTACGGGTCCCGTACAAACACTTAAAATCTGGTTATCCTCGAGTATAGAAACATGTCTTTCACATGTCTGTTGGAACATCAGGACATTTGCGCTTGCGCAGACTAAATGATTAAATTAAAAATACAATACAGTAAAATAGAATAAAATAAAAAAGCAGAACAAAAAAGCAAAACAAATAAAACAGAACCAGGTCGCACTACCTTTTGACACCATACCTGATGCTGATGCAAATACAAATACCGGTTCAGGACAGCCAATTAGATCTTTCCCCGACAAGGCAGTGACTGGGGGATCATATGCGACATTCTCTTCCTTGTTCGCACCTCAGTTTCGCTCCACTTGGACTACGATTTCGAGCGATCTATATTTCAGTATGTAGTCATTGTATCTTCCACATGACACGAGTTGGAAATTGCGCAAGCGCTAAGAGTTATGATAGAATAACAATGACATCACTTCGCCAGTAATGCAATTCTCGTTGTTCCCGCTCCTTCGTGAAATACGTTGACACCATTCAGCCTCTTTTTCAGAGCGAGTCTGAGTATGAAGTCTCTTATGAACTCAGTTTTTATTCATATGCAAGGTAAAACTAATTAGCATCATAAAACTTTCGCACTTGGACTCGCTTTGAAAAAAGAGGCTGACGTGAACTCAGACACGGACTATTCACCGAGCCGTAGATGAAACACGAAAGCAAGGACAGTGAAACACCACATATTATGAAAGGAAAATTTTAATGCTGAGAAACGATTCACAATTTTCTGAAGCCTGTGAAGCTAGCTCTATACACGTTACTGTACTCTTGGTTAAACACTTATCGTCTATAAAAAAAATAAACTTTGTTACTATTTACAGAAAACTAAATCTCTTCATCAAATGTTGAAAGGCGAAGGTCACACCAGACTTTTTTTCCAATTTCTTCGGTCATTTGCAACGATTTGCTCGATTTTACTGGTATCAAAGCACAATAGCTGGGCCGTGTGTCCGAGTTCTTTTGTTAGCAGAACAAGTTGCTAGCACTATGGCATAATTACGCGAAAAAGGCCCCCTTCAGTGACCACTTGTACGCAATACAGACCTACATGAGAAGAGTTCTCATAAGGTGTGACCTGAACCTATCAACACTTTTTCTTCAAACTTTACACAAATAAAATGTAAAGATTTAAAGTCCACCATAAATATTGTTAATCCCTCTTAAAGCTTCCGAGTTCACATATATACAATAAACCTATGAGAAGTCTGCGCCGCCATTTTGTATATGATGACGTATTGGGGTTTCGTAGTCTTTGGGAAGAGACAGTAGCGAGCATTAGATTGCAGTACGAGCACGACCACGAGAGCACTCTGAGCACGCGCATTACGTTTGGAGGTCGAGAATTTTCCAAATGCGCGTGCTCAGTGCGGAAAATTCGTACTCGACTCGTACACGTAGTCGTATTCGTTCTATAAACCTAATCTTTAGTCGGAAACAACAGCCGCCAACCCCAAGGCCTCATAAAATCCAAAATGGCGACAGCCATGAAGTTTAAAAACGAAAAGACGCAATAATCGAGCGGGTTTTTGTTGTTGGTTTTTTTTGTTTTTGTTTTTTTGCGCAAATGATAAAATATACGTCCTCTTTCTTACAACAAAGTATGATATACGCCAGCATTTAGCGCCAATTTGTTGGAAGAGTGGTGGTTCTCTTTGGTACGACCAACTTATTTAAACGAGTTTTCTTGTTCCTCGATACCCGTGACACTAGATAATTAGGAAATACTGTGAACTGCATGGCGTCAGTTCGTTGAAAGTGGTCATTATAAAAAGATAGGGAAACTGGTCGAAAAAAGTCGAAGGAGCGATGAAATTGGTCAATCGTCTCAACATTATAAGATTGTAAGTGATGGCTCTTGACTAAACAGCATAAGAGTACTCTAAAATACTGTCAAATACGCATCAGTCTTACTTAACTTAAACGAAGAAATCGGAATAGTTCAGAATACACTTGCATCAGAAATACTAGCCTGGTAAGCAGGTCCTTTTTCGTTTTTTCCCCCGATTTTTTCCCGATTCCCGATAGGGAATTGCGTGACGATCCAAAAGTTCAATGACGGGAGCTACAGATGCAACAGAACCGTAAAGTCATCTCATAGAAAAGAAAGTCAACCTTCTCGATGTCAGTAAAATCCCGTAATGAATTAAAGGGTTTTCAAAGATGGATCGGATCAGATATGTTGACAAGTGAATACATTAATTAAAACATAAGTTCAATCAGTCGAAAAATATTCTTAAACTTAAATCAATTTTAACAGTAAGAATTACCAAGAAACGTACTTTTAAAAGGTATGGAATACTTATAGCAAAGTTTCCTTTAAATTGCCTTTTCACTGATTTTTTCGTGAAATCAAATTTCATGTAATTTGACTCTCCATTAAATCTCGCATTCAACTATTCACTCAAAATTGTCAGCTGTTCTTCAAAACAAACTGAAGATCTTCTGGTAGCGTTCTGGTGATTGTACCCAAATGAGCTCTCAACTGTTGTTTAACTTCGTGGCTAACAGGAGGGTAAAACGTTGCTGTGCCAGCCTGAAAGAGAATTCAAAATTTCGTCACATACCGCTTTCAATTTCATCACGGAAACAAGTCCCATCCCCTGCTCGATAGTGAGAAGGACCTTGTCATCACTGTCATGTCGTCATCATCGTCATCGTAATCGACATCGTGATCCACGTCATTGTCACGTCATGTTATCGTTGCTCAACCGGGGTTTTTGAGAACGCGTTTAATATTGAAACTTTGTTTTCGTCTAAACGTCACAAATTGTTGCGAGCGCGCGCTTCAATTAAATTTTGTGTCGCGAGTACATTTTTACTTGCACTTTAGCGGGTAGTTGTGGCTGACGCGTGGACGAATTTTACGGGGATTAAAAAGCAAGGTTGCAGAGATTGTCTTCGTGGTTTTCCTCGTGTCTATCTCGTGAGCGGGCCTCTCGTCGACTTGACCGTTCTACTTTCGAGAACACGGGGAATTAAACTAGTCACAGTCGGGATAAATGTATAACCTCGTTCCCAGGGCTTTTCTCCGCAGGCCCACCGTCGGCGGTGAAAAGCCCTGGGATCGAGGCTGGCTAAGTGGACACAACACACCAAAAAAATTGATATACAGACCATCTAGGTTGGTCAGATCTATACCTAAAGAATCAAGTTAAGTAAGTGATAATTGACGTGACCTACGGTCTTTCGTTCTCATTCGAGGGGAGTAGACGGTATAGCCGCAATTTCCATATGTCAGATGAAAGGCAAAAACTTGCCCTCAGTCATTTAAAGATGCCCAGTGATTGCCCGCCGGGGAGTGAGTGTCAGAGTTTTCGGCGTATTAAATACTAGTCAGCCGGCCCATGTTTTGCGTGCTTGCTCAGAATATTACAATGAAAGTGGGTAATAGACCCAAGAAAGAAAGCGATGCAAGAATCGAGTCGAAATCCATCCCAACGATGCGCCTTACGCAGACTTTATTTCCAAACCCCATCGAGTGTGCCGTGCCGATAGATCTGAGCGGGAGGCGCAAACGTAAAACGCAAAACGCAAACATACCAGCTTTTCTTTGATCTGCAGAAACAGATCAACCATTTCCACCTCCTGTTTGTCTTGGATCCAAAATGAAACATCCTGGATACAAAGCAAAGAATAACAAACAAAGGCCTAAATAAGAACAATACATTCAAGTAAAAGAGTCTCGACTTGAGCAAAGTAAAACTAGAGCCAATGCAATCAGCCAGGTAAAACACTACAGCGGCGGACGAAGCCGTTTCTAGTCAGGAGATCTTGTAATAACTCTGCCATTACCGATCTTGAAAACATGTTTAAAAAAAAAGGTAGTCCAGGACTACGCGTGGCTACTACTGTACGGTAGAATGAAAATTGGACATAATTCCTTTGATTATTTGAACAATAACATGTACAATCTCTCAGTATAACAAACATATGCAAAGAACAAGCATCGGTGTCGCTCGTTATAGCATCGGTTTCGATCGAAGCTCGACACCGTGCGATTCCGAACGCTATCCGAAGATTAGGACCACTTACAATCACTCTTACAAAGTGCCAACATGGTGGCTACTCTCAACGATTAGTAGCCGCACAAAAACGAGCTGTTTAGAATATCGGGATTTCGAGAAACGGGCACCGGGAACCCAGCCAGGACCAACTCAACTCGAATTTGCAAGCACATTGTTTCCTCGCACCCCGCGCTGGTCTTGGATTGGCTCGTTCAACTTTGTCGACTGTCGGGACACTCGATTGAAACCCACTCTTACACAATCGCTGGCATAAAGCAAAACAGTACTTACAGCCTTGCCTAGCGCTTCAAGATGCAGAAGTTCTAGCTTCTGTCGGATCTCTCGCTGGCGATGACGAAGCCAACCTTCAAAGTTTGCGGACTTGAAAAATTTTCTGAAGAGAACGAGATAGTGTTTATTGCTTATGCTTTGCGCTTCCTTTTGATCAGTGACCCAAAGTGTGACAACCTCGAACCCAGGCTCTCTCTTGAGAGCCTGGCAACGAGGTTGGTGGTACTATTCATGATGCTGTCATGTTGTTCGTAAATTTGGATAAAATCTTCATGTGTGACCATTTAAATGAAAGCTACTGCATAGCAATTTCATGTCGAGCAGCTTTTTTTCCCTGAGCACAGTGGCTCTACCATTGTAGCCTGAAGATAAAACTCTTCAGCGTGATAACTCAGATGTCTCAAATTCCCAACACCGTTTTGTTAATTACTTCTTAACATTAGCTACGGTTAAGCCAGTCGACTTTACCTTGGAAAGTATGCGACTTCCTCAGGTGCTCTTTTCCCGTGTACCGCAGCCGATTCAGTTCACGTTGGGATAATGGTCAAAGGTAAATAGAAAGTTCCATCCAAAGCAGAACTTAAAATGATCATGACCAACTTCAACATGAACCTCCCGACGAGAAAACCAGTTTTAGAAACACTGCGAGCAAATATATATGGCACGGAAAAATTGCCACAAACTGAAAATTTTGCTCGCACGGACGAGGTAGCTATAGCAACGCGGAAAAACCACGAGAGTTTTCTAAGTCGCTGCACCTGAAACTGATTTTGTTCGTGTGCCGGCCTTGTGTTTAACGTGGAACGAAAGTACCGTAGCAGTTCTTTGTTCTGAAACAAATTCTATTACAAAAGATCACAAAATGAAAATGTTTAAGCTGTACCTATAAAGTGCAACCCAGTTTCCCTTCAATTTTGAAGTCAGTTGTGGCCCTGAATGCTCCAAGGTCGTCAGAAACTCGTCCGCGTCAAAGGGCTTTAATCTTGGAGGACGCTGAAAGAGATAGAAAGACATCATGAGAAAAATAGTAAAAGAGAAACAAAAGGCGGTGTTGCACTGCTCAATGTTTGCCGTTCAATGTTGCCTGTTGCAAGGTATCCCGCACGGGGCAACGTCAATAACCACTTTTATAAAATAATTAGGATAGTACGCGCGCTCTCATTGGTCAATAGGTGTGTTTAGATGAGAGTATGTAAACACGGTTGTGACATCACACGAATTTTGATTGGTTGTGTTGTCAAACGCGCGTTTTGATTGGCTGGTAGGAAATATGAGCGTGTATCGAGAAAACATGTTTCAATCAAGAAGTAAAACAAACAGCATTTTCCTTCATTTGTCGAATTATTTTTGAGAAATATTTTATAAAAGCAACAGAGGACTTTTTTCCGTGTTTACATAGCCTCATGTAAACACTCGAGGGGTTGGGAGAATTCTCGACAGTTATGCAAACCCTCGACTGCGTCTCGGGTTTGCGTAACAGTCTCGAATTCTCCCAACCCCTCCTCGTGTTTACATGAGGCTATGTAGACACGGAAAAAGTCCTCTATTGCTTAAATATGAAAGAAACCGTAGGTGATCTGCGGAGAAGGAATTAATTGCCCACGTGACCACTCAAGTTATGTGCGCACCACTCGAAGTTATGTGTGCAATTTACGTACGCCTGGGGAAAAAAAAAAGGCGCAATTTACGTACGCCTGAAAAAAAGAAAAAGGCTCAAATGTCTTCAGACCCACAAGAAAAAGACTTGCAAAACACTGCCTTGTGTAACACCGCTTTAACCCACTCTCCCCCCTAAGAGAGACTTATGGATATTACTCTAGCTAATGAAAGACGCTTTTACTTCTCCGTGGGGTATCCCCTGGGGAGTAAAGGGTTAAGGCCTTGGCACAGGAATAAGGAACGAAACAATGAAAGCCGCTGATAAACTTGAAGACAAAGAAAAGCCCTTGAATGAATGCTTACCTTCCACGGAGAGATGCTTCTCTGAAGAGGCATCAGGCTGGCGAC
>BLFK01000190.1:1958749-1962924 GCA_014634185.1 Astreopora myriophthalma
TCACGTGCCATGTACAATCAAGTTAACTGTCGTGAGTCGGGACCTACAAAATTTCAGAGCCCCATTTGTCTCTCAGCCATCTTTTACCTTGGGGTAAAAGACTCTCTCCGATTCAAACGATCAGTTAAAAGACAAGGGAGAATCATAGACTTACGGAGCTTGTGTCCTCGTGGTGTACTCTTTAAACTCCGTATCATGAATTGTGAAGAAAGGTCTGTAGTCCGAGCAGTAGTGAAGTGGAGAAATCAAACTAAAACAAGAAGAACACCATCTTAAACGAACTCTTTTCATGTTCCACAACCCTCTTACAAGATCAGTTTTCTGGTTTTTCTCGTACACAAATAAGGTTGTTACGTGCTTCGCGTTAGATTGGTCGATCATCTTTTCACTTTTTCCTTTTCATATTTCTTTTCTTTTCGTTCGTTCATTCGTTCGTTCGTTCTTTTTTCTCTCTCCATGATCACCTAAGTCTTAAGGAGATGAAAAGCAAAATCGTCCCACGTCGAATTTTACACGGATTTCTCATTTTGCCCAGTAAATCCTTGAATTTCTGCACATGGCCAGCGAAAACATCGCGCGCGTCCTATACGCCTTTTCTGAGCTTAGTTTTCGTGAAACACGAGGCCAAAGGATCAAGTCGGCATCGTTTCATGTCGTCCCGAAGGAACACAGACAAATGAGGAAACAAACGACAAGAGACAGAGATGATCGAACGCACAATGAGATGAACGACTACAAGAGCGAAACACGAGGATCGCCGAGCAAATTTCTCTCCCTCCTTGTCATTTCTTTCCTGACTACTTTCATGTTTGTTGTTTATTTTTTGCTTGACGACATGGAGGGAAAGTAGTTCGATACTTTGGTCTTGTGTTTTGTCGAAAACTAATCGCATACCGGCGAGAGGAAAACCGCCAAAGCCGCGAGCAAAACAGAACTACTGCTACTATTAAATAGGCGATTCCTTAATGAGTAATTTACCTTGCGAGAGCCTGAACTGTTTCGCAACAGACTGTAGGGGAAGGTGCCATGACAACAATAGGCTAAAATAAAGAACAAACATTTGGACAGCGAAACCTTCTTTAACAAATGTAGAGTGCTTGCATTAAGTTCCCTTTTCGTTTTATACCCGATAGAACACGACCTGCGATTTTACTGAACGGCTTCAAAAACATTCCACAAAGAGCGTGTCCCTCTGGAGGACTCTGGAGTCCGAACAATGGTTCAAGTTGAGAGAGGAAAAAAATTAGCATACAAGAAAAACAAGCTATGCCTCACTAGTACTCTCTATATAAAGAATACTAACGAGGACTGTTTTATCGGGTTTTAAGGCTCATGCACGTGACGATTTATCGGTGACTTGAAACGCTGTTAGGCTCATGAATTATTAATGATTTTAAAATAGTCATTGGACATTGCCACATAAAATGTCCTCTTGTAGGCCATGGCGTAATACCTCATTGGTCAGTACTAGTTCCCATAAGAGATGAATGTGCGGAAGGATGGACTGAAGACATCTGAAAATAAGACACAAACAAACAAACAAACAAACAAAAGGCACTTAACATACCTATCCAAAAAGCGCAGTGAGAGCCTCATATTTACCAAAGGTTCATATAATTTTAGTTTTCATAGAGCGGTTTTCATTTGAATGCCACCAAACGAAAACCAAAGTAACTACTGAGCGAATCACGTTCTGAAGGAAAAACAGCCTTCAGCCAATCATAAATCGACTAACTAATTCACAAAGTTGGTGTTACTAGCCAGTCGGAACGGAAAGCGAGTGAAAGCGAGTGAAAGTCTCAATAGACCCTTTTACCGATACGGCGGCCATCTTGAATTCTACTGTTCTGAAAGAGATATTATCGGATGCCCAGGGGGGCAACATGTATACATTTGCCCCCTGGGCATCCCATAATATCTTTCACGGAACAGTAGAATTCAAGATGGCCGCCACAGCGATAAAAAGGTCTTTGCATCTGATTGGCTGAAAAGTTCGTGCAGGTTTCTTTGATAACAGTCACAACGCAAGAAAAAAAAACAAAACAAAACAAAACAAAACCAAAGCAATCGTATAATTTCTTTCGACACTCAACTTAGCCTGTTCCAGGCTCCCAGATAGTCGGGAAAACTGCGCGCGAAAGACGCGTGGGCGCTGGGGTCGAGGCAAGGCATTTTTCTCGACTATCAGTATCTGGGAGCCCGGAACAGGTTACAATCAACTGAGAACTGTTCTAAGAAGCATGACAGAATTCAAGGCTTAGAGTGTACATTTAAATTAGGGACTGTAGACATTGACGGAGCAAGATTCCTGCACTGGAAAATACGAATAGGATCTCTTCCTATCTGCAAGGTGGGAAGATCCTACCCTATCACATAGAACATCCTTGCACTAGGCCCAAAAACAAAAAAACAAACAAACAAACAAAAAAGCGGTTTAGTAATGCTCCCCTCTTGAAAAACTCGATCCAGAAAGTTTATATCATTTTAACCTCACTATAATATTTATGCTGCTTTACAAAAGCGTACAGATAGAGAGTAGAACGCTAATGCCCGGGCTGCACGTGCCAGATCTAACAATCCTTCGTGCCGCTATAACAAAGGAAGCACAAGCCAATTTGCACCACTCTTGAGTGCGAGGCGTAACCTGTGTCGAATATTAGGATACTTTCGGTGAGCACTATTGGCAATAAAATTAAACAATGGACAAATGCGGGGTAGGAACTTATGCGAAGCACGAACTATTGTCCCAAAAAGGTTCGGGGGTTGCAGAAAACTTTCAGCAACTCGCACACCTCCACATTTTCGATTCCGTGCCACGTTATTTAGATAGCTTATCGACTTATCATTAAACCATCTATAATATACCGACCTAAATATATCTGGATCCCTTAAAGTTGGAATGACTCTTGGGGAAGGCATTTGAGGCTGAAATTGACAAAGAGGGCAAACATATTGATGGCACCATTTACGAGTCGTTTGACATAAAATGACATTTTGTTGGATGTCGATGTAAAAATAATTATGTTTATTCAGTATCAACCTCTTCCACGCAAAGACAGACTTGATATTACAGGCTACATTTCATTGTAACAAGATTACCAAAGCAATCGATATTAATTTTACTGGCGCTGGATAATTCTGTGCGCCAGACCTAACGAGCATGGACGTGGCATTACGAGCCGGGCAATTCTACTTGTGCTTGCCGAATATAAAGGGTTTCCTGAGTTGATGCTATCATTTGTGCGATCGTAACAATTTTGGCAATTGTGATCCAAATTAACTTTAACAGTACCTGTCATTGAAGAGTTTAAAAAACTTTTAGGTTTTTAAAATCACAAAGGTTTTAGTCTCAAGTCTACTCACTATAATTTGAGGAACGAGCGGGTTGTCCGGTGACGAAACAGCTCCTGGTTTGTCACCCCTGGAAGGAACTCGCACCTGAAAATATGAAAAATGAATCACAAAAAACTTCAGATAGACCGGTTTTCAGTTGAGTGACGTAAGACTCAAAGCAAAGTAATTACAGGGCCAATCACGTTCTGAAGGAAACACACCATTTCGCCAACCACAAATCGTCTTAATTCACGAATTGTTTTCACTAGCTAATCAGAACGCAAGTGAGTAAAGCCAGCCGGGACCAAGCGCGGGAAAACGAGAGCGAGCGGTTTTTCTGATTGGATGAAAAATTGGCGCAGGTTTTTTTATCCAATCATACAGCAAAAAATTTGAGCAAAACAAAACCATGCAAAGCAATTGGGTGATTGCTTTCGACATTCAATTGAAAGCTGCTCTAATGCAATTGTCTTTAAGTGCAATGTCACATACGTGACAAAACGGAAGAACCACTCCGCTAAATTATAAGATACGGGTTTCAAACTGGGATCAGATCACCAAATTTACTGTATTCATCCCTGTAGTGACGGTCGAGTTGTCGTACTTCGCCACTGAAATAAAGTGTACATTTAGGATTAAGGTGACAGAGAAGAATAGTTACCTGCAAGACATTTCCCATTAGAGGTAGCTGTAACGTGTGTCCTGCCTCGGGATAGGGCCACTGATCTATGTCGTGGCAAACTAATTAAAATATTAAAAAAATAAATAAATTGTTTACGATTGTGACAAGCAAGCTACAAGTGAAGATTTTGTTTCTGCGATTAAGGAGGCTTTCGAGGGGG
>BLFK01000190.1:1962934-1965434 GCA_014634185.1 Astreopora myriophthalma
GGGGGGGGGAAGTTGTGGTGTCGCCTTGTCCCTTGTTTTCGAGCCCGGCAGCTTAACGCCAGCTTTCCTGTCGTATCTCCTCAATGTCGCTATCAGAAAATGTTGCGCTTTTTCTTGGCGGGTCTGGTTAAAGTTGGCACTTGTTGCGAAGCAGCTGTAAAACACAGAAGCCAAGCCTCTTCCAGATTGCATTGGAAACTGTTTAACCAGCTAAGCTGTCGTTGAGGGGCCCTAGGCATACTCAAGCGCGTTTTTTGGACATTTCGCAAAATCGTGGCCAATTTCCGCCGAATCGACTGCACAATTTAAGTGAAGTGCCCCATGCCGTATGCCAAAGGTTAGAGTAATCCAGTAGCTCTTCCAGACCTGTATTTTCATTGGTCCCAATGTCCCGTAGCTTCTTTTGTTATCAGGGCTAGGGGCATTGTTTGTGTTGTATCAGCTATTGTCGGTTTCGTTCTCCAATCAATGATCGTGTCTGAAGAGTCACAGGATCTCCCAAAGGTTAGGGAAATGGGATGAAAAGGAGGCCCAAAAATCTTTACCCTGTACATACTACACAATTTCATCTTCTTGCCCATCATTTTTCGCTATTTTCGGGCTTTATACAACTTGGCCACTACCTCGTAAAATGAGAAACCTGGCACTCAAAACGCGCAAAACTGACTTAAGCCACGTTTGCCTCGAACCCCTCTCAAATTGGTAAGCTGAATACACCAAGGGCTCTTACCTGCTTCTAAACTAAGTTCTCCATTCTCAAAATAACTTGGCGCTGCAAGCTGCATCTGCAATCACATTTCCCCCAAAGGTCTCGATAAATTGATAATAAAACTATGGTTTAAATTATACAGAATATCGGTAAAATATCACAAATGTTTGAACTGCGGATTTGAAATTATGTTGCATGTAGAATGATCATCGCAGTTGAGGAAGCAACTAATGAGCACTTGCAAAGATGCCTGAAGAAAAACCACGCTTAAACGAGACTCAAACCCATGACCGTGCTGCAATTGCGCTGCCCACCATTCGACCAAATAAGCTATCAAGCCAATTGCAAGCTGGTCAGTAGCAGATTCGTGTTGTATCCCATAAGAGGTGAATGAATGATAAAGAATACTATGATAATAATGTTTTATAAAGTTCATTTATTCTGAATGAATGATTGTGAAGTGCGGGTTAGAAATGAATTGAAGAAGTGATCCTAACCCGCACTTCACAATCATTTCTTTCATTCATCATTCCTTTCACGGGAAAACACGCATGAGCCCAACAAATTGACCTGCTCTCAACTGTGTGGCTTCATAGCGCAGTTGGTAACTGCACCGGCATCCCAGAGGTCGTGGGTTCGAATCCCGTTGAAGTCACTTGAATTTTTCAAGCGCATATATGAGACAATTGCTTAAATTGTCCAGAAAGTGTGAGGATCACTTCTTCAATTCATTTATTCTCTTGCCATTAATTTTACGTCTTACGCCTGAGCCCCACTTGTGCGATAAGCGTAAGCGTGAGAAAAATTGTGTGGGAATGGGCACGAAATAAGCATAAGTGTTATGGTGTTAACGAATGGACTACGTGTTAATGAATAAGGTTTTTGATAAATGAGAAGTTATGTAATTCCCATAGCGGATGTAAAGGTTTATATAGCATGCGTCCCCGCATTAACGTTTTGTAAGTTAGTAGTTATCGAGTAAGATTAAAGTTTTAAGTCGGCGGTTTTATCCGCGGGTCATTTCTTGCGTACGGACACAACAATAAGAACAAGATAGCAACAATAAGAACATAATAGCTTTTCCCTTTCTTGTGCTAGCGCTTATTTCATGCTTATCTCGCGCTTGTGCAAGTGGGAACGGACGTGGAATAAACACAGGCACAAGTATTAAAATTAGCAGGAGTTTCTGTGCTTGCGGATGCCTCACTTTCTTGTGCTTGCTCCAAGTGTGGGAACGTTTTAGAGATACATGTATGCTTGTGGCAGTGCTTATCGCACAAGTGAGAACCAGGCTTTAGTAACCCAGTAAGATGAGTATATCACTGTTCTGTAAGCATTCCATTAACTCCAAGAGCTCACGTTCATTTTTATTTATCTTTGGCTTTAGCAGATAACAGTTATTAACCCTCAATAATTCTTGCTATAGAGCGGTTTTCAATTGAGTGTCGTAAAACCAATAACAAAGCCATTACTCCGACCAATCACAGCAGGAGCAAACAGCGCAATGAGCCAATCAAAATCCGTAGCAATCCCAAGCAGCTTGCTCAAAGCGCGGGAAAAATCGCGAGTGTAAGTCGCAATTGGTTTTGGTTTTCCTTCTCATTGGTTGATAAACTGGCGCGAGATTTTTAAGCCAATCAAAAAGCGTAGCAATCGCAATCGCATAATTACTTTCGACAGGCACTTGAAAACCGCTCTATCATGAGAAAACATAATCCAATAATATATTATTGTTCAACATCGTAGTTGTGTCACATGACTTTACTTACCACTTCAGAGAACAAGTTGACA
>BLFK01000190.1:1970434-1989604 GCA_014634185.1 Astreopora myriophthalma
ATGGAAAAGGTAACGCTTTGTTTGTTGTAAGATCGCCAGTCTGAATACATCTAATGAGTTCGAGACTGTTTTCTAAGTGGGCTGGGACATTTTTTAGCATCGGTTTGAGGGCGTTGGCGAGGAGCCATGAGATGTGTTGGGTGGGTCCACTGATATTGGATACGATGGGTCGTATTTTGATGTCAGGGCTTGCTTTGTGTGTCTTGATGAGATGGTAAAACCTGGGCAGGTCCGTGTTTGACGCGAGGAAGCTCCTTTGGACAAAGGGAGGGAATTCATTTTGTGGGCAGATCTTCTTCCAGGCTGCGTTAACTTTATTTTCAGTTGTCTTGGCTGTCATGCGGGGCACTTTTTGGTAGGTGTTGACGTCACTAAGGAGATCAAAGGTGATCCGTGTGTATGTGTCTTGTTGTATCATGCAGAATTTGGTGCCTTTATCACTGGGGAGACATACGTAGTTCTTCTCTTTGAGTTCCTTTATGGTTTTTTTGTCTGTTTCGTCAATATTTGACGAGCTTTGTATTCTACTCACAGTTTATTTCTATAGTTTGCATACATACGTCACATCTTCTACACTTTTCACCCTACACCCTCTTTGCATATATATAGCACGCACAGAATATTTTCTCATCCCTGATGATGCCGTTGATCGGCGAAAGCTTGGATTTTAGTTTGTACTTTTAAACAGCAGTTTTAGGCCTCAATCGAACATTTTATATATTTTTAATCATGCTGCTGAAGGACAACATGAACAGATTATCTCTCATAAATGTTCAATCATAGTGAAAAAAATAAGTTAAGAACTTCAAATTGTCTAAAATTTTCTGTTTAAGCCATACTTATAGGTCATAACAAACCAGCAAAACCGCTTTCTCAAAGGTAAATAAAAGCTCCAGGTTATTAATTTGTCACGGATTTTCATTTTCAAGTTTATGAACCAACCTCACGGTCCGTCAATTCCACGTGAGCAGGATAGACGAGCTGTGACGAAATAAAAGAAATCAAAACGCGTTAAAAATGACTGGGCCACATGTTTGTCAATTATGCTGTCTTCACAAGACAAGAGTTTGTCGAACCATGAATCAGGGATCAGTCAAGCGCTTGAAATCAAGCTTACCTCTAAGGCTTGTCCGAGCTCTAGGTCAAACGTTACAACAGAGAAGCAAGTCACCCATCTTTTAAAGCGATCCCAGGGCAATATATGACCGCCAAAATCCGTTTGAAGGAACATTTCGTCCCCGTCGCAAACCGCCATGTTTGCTCGAACACATCTGTGTTTCTTCTGCGGCGGATATAGAATTCCTTGACGTCATTTCCTGTCTGGCCGGTTGGCTTTGTGTAGGCCACACACAAATGCACGTGGTCCCTTATTTCAAGATGGCGTCTTGCAGCGATGGAACGAGTAATCGAGAGCGGAGAATATTGCGTTCTGATGAACTGTTACATTTGCCGTTCAAAGCTGGTATTGTCATTTAAGTATAGGTCATGATATTGTGATATTCTAACCCGAATCTCGTTAAGCTATAGACTGAGCTGTAGCGGAAAGACTATTAAAACGCTGTAGAACTTAGCCTAACGTTGCAAAACACTTTGTTGCAGAAAATTCCAAGTTTCTTTTCACGAATGACAGCAAGTTACAAAGTACAGCACCATCAAAGATTTTCAAAGTCGAACCATCGTCAGGTAACACACATCATAGATGGTGATGACGATGATTATGATGACGACGGTGACATGCAGTGACAGTGATAGCTTTGAACGGATGAAATGATATATGAAATGAATCATATATTGAACTGCGGATATGAAAGCAAATGAAGCTATGATCCTCGCAGTTATGTTTATTGCGTCCATTAGCTTCATTAGTGACAGCTTTGTTCTAGTTTGGTTCAAAGGAAGATTTCTCATTTTCATACTCAGCAAGGCCCTGTAGACCCGTCTCTCATCACCAACCTTGTTCCCAGGGGCTTTGGGGTGGGCAGATGAAAGCCCCTGGAAATGAGGTTGGTGATGTATGAGTTATTGCGGGTATTTACGAACTAATGACTTTGGTAGATTGCCTATAGCCTGTTAATGCTACCTAGGTCACATACTACATGCAGAACAGTCTTTGAAGAGGATCACCCTTGGATGCTTTGATTAACGGATGATAATGACGAAGGCCAGCGGTTTTGACCTGGGCCATTGATGTGGGAGACATATTTTATGACTGCTAGGCCAGCTTCAGACCTGCCAACCCCCAAAACATGTAAATCTGGAGATTTTGAAAAAAAAAAAGCCACGAAAAACCTGAAGATCTGGACCTCAAACCTGGAGATTTCCAAAATATGCATTAAATGAAAATTAAAATGGTGTATTTCTTGTTTCAAGGTATTCTTTACCATAGCTGTGGTCCAAGTCAGTTTCTGTTTCACTCTCCATGCAAGTCGCCATTTTGAGCTGTTCACTGTTGACAGATGTAGCTTTCCTGGAGACCTAAGGATGATGCATATTTCATGGGAATGAGGTTGGAATTGTAGCAAGTTCCCTCAAACATTGGGCTACTTTCGACACAATTTTTCAAACTACCTGAATTACTTGGCAATTTCAAGATTTTCTGATTCACCGTGAGATTTTGAGGCCAAATCGTGAGACCGTGAGTTGATACCCAAAACTGTGAGACTCACGGTCAAACTGTGAGAGTTGGCAGGTCTGCAGCTAGACTCCTGTAAACCAGTGAAACTAATAGAAAATCTGCTCCCAAGCCATACAATGTTATTTTGTCTCACAGTTCTAAGGCAAGTCAAGGATTTCTTGCCAAAGATGAAATTGGCTGAAGAAGCATTAGAAAAAGAGCTGTGTGTAAAGTCTACATCAGAACTGGATATTGAAAATGTTGCAGATGGTTTGCCATATATTGAAATGGTAAGAGTGTTTTGGAGTGTGTTGGACTGGTTCTTTGAGATTGTCAAGACATTCGGGGTAAAATTACAGCAAGTGTATTGAGCAGATCGAGGTAGATAACATTTTGGTTGAAGGGTGTACTATCCACTCTTACTATAGCACTTAAGGCCAAGAATATTAAATTGCACGTAGATGCACAAGAAAGGTCCAAGAAGCAGGAAAGGGAAGCAAGAGTGATACTGTTAGTAGGCAAGAACAACAATCTTAACTCCCTCTGCAATTTGGTTCAAAAATTATAAAGAAATCGTAGTTGTCACTGAATGTTAATAACATTAAAATCAAATACTTTACATACCATAATTGAGAGCTCCTGTCAAGTCACAAGTGGGTTGATTTAACTCAGATGCATTTCTTTTCATTCTTTCATCAACAGAACTTAGCTTTAATGGAAGCAGAAGGGTACAGTTCAGAAGATTCACTTGAGGAAACTGTTGATGGTGAAAGTGGAGATTCAGATGAAGTTCAAACACAGGAAATCAGTTTAGGGCATGTTACAGAAACAAATTTTGTAATCTCAAAGACATTAGAGGGACATGTGAAGCCTGTTATAGAAGAGATGCCAGCAGATAAAAGGAATGGTGCAAAGAAAGGCAAGAGCAGAACAGCATCTAAGAAAGTTACAAGGAAGAGAAAGCAGAGATAGCATGAAAATGTTTTAATTCCTATTCAAGAATGCAAATGTAAATATAATTTAGGTTTTTTTGATGACATTAAATGATAGAGTTGTAATTTTGTCCTAAGAATGAGATGGTGATGTCTCGATACTTCTAGCGTGACCATTGTCATAAGTTTATATAGCTTTTCAAGCCAATCATGTGTATTCATAGAGGATGGAACATTACAGTGGGGCTAAGGGTCAGGAAATAGTCATGCTGCACAGACATCCTTTTGACTATAATTTGCTCTCTGTAGCAACTTTTTCAAGCCGAGATCTAATTTTCCTTCTTTCTTGCTCCACCCCCTATACCTTGTAATAATCTGGCGAAACAGAGGTGATTTTTGTTTATAGTACCACAGTAGGAGCAGACAATTCGCATCTCTCCTGTTTAGGTGTTATCGTTTTCTCAGACCATCAACATGCAGAACTGTTTTCCCGCCAAGTATTGTCATCTAAGCTAACCAATGTGCAATGCCTACGTGACGTGCATAAATTTGCACGTAAGAAATGTGAATCTAAAAACGAGCCCGAGACTCAAAAATATGTGTTCTGGTTGTTTGCCCCCACCCCCCACCTTTCCCTTCCACACACACAGCCATGTGGACGTGTTCGTAAAGAACACATCCACTTTTCATGCGAGTGTAAAGACAAGATGATTTGATCGAAAAACATATCTCACAAGTTTTAGACTGTTCCTTTTTCAATCTTGCTGTGGGGAAGATGAAAGTGGCTTGCAAAGACGCAAGCATGAAATATGATATGTTTATTTCCTGTCCGAAATTTAGTACTTCAAAATTCTTCAATCGGCATTAAATGATGGCTGATCTCAACTGAGGCAGTTGTCACTCGAGCGTTAATCTGGTTGTTATGGCAACATTAAATTGGAAACGAGATATTTGCATTCCTTCGAAACGGGCTGTAGATTAGAGGGTTAAGTAAGCGATCAAAAAATCATGTGGACGGGATTAAGCTGAAGCTAAGTGCGCTGCTTCGTAAGGACACTGCAACATGGTAAGTGCCGGAAAAAGTCATGCGAGTAGCGTGAAGTCAGCATGCTTCGCACTGACATGGCTTGCTGTGTCCAAATTAAATTGATGGCTTCCCGCCGTTTTGTTTACAATTTCTACTCCATTTCTAACAAATCACCCGCTTTATTTGTTAGCCGGCAGGGCATAAGTCCGGTAAAGTGAGAAAATCAGGGACTAGTAGGAGTAGAAGTCGAGGAAGCAGTCGAAGTCCTTCGAGAAAAGGGGGGAAGAAAAGTGGAAAGAAATCTCGCTCGCCGTCACCCTCGAAAACGAAACGAAATGTTGATTTGCTGAGTCCTGACGCGATGTCAAATGGCTATTACATCGCTCATAATGCGCCGCAGTTTCTACAGTTCAGAGGATTTGGTTGGGACTCGGGTACAAAAGGAAAGAAAAAGAAAAAAGGGAAAGGGAAAAAGAAGAAGTGATACATTGTGGAGGGTGATGATAGATGGGTTGTTTTCACTTCAATGCAGTCAGAGTGACAGCAACACGGACCGTTAACTTCGTTACTCAAGAGAAGAGATCATCCTATCAACTGTATACTCCTGTCACTGGAAATTATTCAAAAAATTGGACGAAATGGTTTTCGATGAGCAGATCGTTTTCCAAGTGTGTCATGCCTTGCTGGTGCGAAGGTAGGTGGGCAAAAAATTAAAGCCCCCTGCTTCCAGTTGTGCTGTCCTTGGTAGAAACTTGAAGTTGATGACGACAACAATGATGATTATAAAGATGGTGATGATGGTGGTGGTGGTGGTGGTGGCAATAACAACATCTGCTCATCAAATTAACATTTGAGTCATATTAAGGGAGCTGGGGTATGTTTCTCGAAAGTGCTGAAAAATTAATGGCCCGAAACTATGATCCACTTATTCTGAAAATCGGATGTCTACAAAACATGGACCAGGGTCCATGGACCACCCATGTGGATTGGGTCTAAAACACGGGTCACAGGTCAGGTCTCAGGTTATCGTTTTTACCAATACTGAAACAACCCTTAACCTTCACTAATGCTAACCTTAGGCCTAAACATTCTCTTAGTGTAGCATTTAGGCCTAAGGTTAGCATTAGGTTAGGGTTAGGGTGGTCCATGGACCGGGTCCACATGGGTGGTTGGTGGTCCATGGACCCGGTTCCATGTTTTGTAGACGTCCCTGAAAATCTGGTCTGTTAACATGCTTTCAAGATAGGAAAGGGCAAACCAATAGTAAAGTTTCACGACTTAAAGTGCCTATCACCTTAAAATACTTTTCCGTTACAATAATTCTCTGCAATTGTCACAAACATATTTTTTGCTTTAAAAACCTTTTCCTACAGATCCGCTGATTTACACGCTCTCAAAAGTTGGAAAAACCAGCTGTAATTTGATTTACGACCGAGCAAGTAAGGGGAATGGGTTCAATACCGGGTTGACGTCACAAAGTACTTTGCATTGGGATTGTTCATTGAAAACAGCCATGCAAAGTAGTTTTGTGACGTCAACCCGGTATTGAACCCATTCCCCTTCCTTGCTCGGTCGCGGATCAAACCATGTCCGGATTTTCCACCTTTGGAAACCAGTAAAAAATGTGAGTCTTCAGTAAAAAGGTTGTAGAGCAACAAAATATGTTTGGGAAAAGTGCAGAGAATTATTGTAACGGAAAAGTATTTTGAGGTGGTAGACACTTTAAAACATCTTCCTATTCTTGATACAGAGTGAATTGTGGCACCCGGAATATGCCTGAAAAGTTTTGGGACTTTCGAGAAATGGGCCCCTGGCCTCCAACAAGGAAGGAGGCCGGGGCTAAGCTTGTTGATGGTTTTTGCGGGGCAAGTGATCAACCAGTTTAGTAGGAAAAATCAGCAGCAAAGTTGCAAGAGGGGTGGGCAAAGCTTATCCTCTCTCTTTGCCCCACCCTTGCACATCCACAAAACTGGTGGGGAGATCTGAAACTCTCACTTTCCCCTGCTTAGTTATTCAGTGTTGCTTGGTACTAGCTTTTCTAAAGTGATCTCTAAGTGTATTGTCAGACTTTTCTTACCATTTTGAACACTTCCATAATCGTGTGATATGTCTTCTCCACCTAACTCTGCTTCCTTAAAACCTCTCATTTCATTTTATACCAGGATTGCTGGTCCCCACTCTTGTCAGTCTGTTGATCGTGGCACCGTTCCCATGGTCCGTGTTCAATATGAAATTGTGCTATGCTTTATACTGTACAGCACGTTCCCACAAGAGTGCAAACAGGAACGTAAAGAGTGCAGTGTTTAATTTTGGGGCTCACAAGGTAACGTTAAAATCGTGAGCGTCAAAATTAAAATTGCATTTTTTATGTTATGAAGGATTTCCACATATCCTGCCCTTAATGTTGGGGTGGGCGTATACTGTAAAGCACATGTATAAAAGTATTCCCTTTATGTTATCTTGTTAAACTCCCAGAAGAAGTTTGTGTCATCAGACGAAACCGGTCAGAGAATCAAAGAAGTTGACAGGATATGCATTAGGGTGTACTTCTCACTAGTTCTTATTGACACAAATCTCCACCCATGCCCCACCCCCACTGGGTAGCTAAATTGCCTAAAAACTTTCCAATGACCCCCCTTTTGGGCATGATCTTGTATCAAATCCCCTTCTATTCCCTTCTAACAATCCCTGCCTTGGGGAAGGGGGGGGGGGTGTGTCAGGGTTTTTGCTGACTCATGTAATACAGTGAATACATCTTTGCTCAAACCAGTATTTAGGATTATTTTATGCAAGAAGTGGTGTATTGGGTGTTCAATATAAGTAAATAGTAAATTGTATTGCCTCCTGTTTGTTTTGTTCAGTATGTGGGCCTGCCTACCATCCCCAATCAAGAAAGTCTGAACAATAAGGTATTGCCTCCTGTTTGTTTTGTTCGATATGTGGGCCTGCCTACCATCCCCAATCAAGAAAGTCTGAACAATAAGCATTAATGAAAGATATGGGGTTTCTAGTAAAGAAAGCGAAATGTTTGCAATTGGACTGCTATTCCTAATGCTAGGGTTTTAAATATTGATTAACCTCTTTCAATAACATGCAGACTCTGAAGTTCAAATTTCAATGTTGTAGCTGCCTGGGTCAAAGAACCACTTCATGCTTTGTGATTAGTGGATTTTGATCTTTTTCATTGGTTTCTTATTTAAACAACAGTGCTCCTGAATATGATTGACTGCCTTACAAAAACAAAAACGTTGATTTGATTTTGAAGTCTAGAGTTTACATGTTATTGAATGTTGAACAATCTTGAAAAATGTAAATCAGAGCTGTTAAGATATGAAATAAAATCTCATTTTCTTTGGTTGAGTTCATTTGTCAATGCCTGTTGGTGCACTTCTTGACAAGGCCCCTTGTGGACAAGCACACTTTCAACCATTGGCCAGCACCCAGAGTGAATTACATCATTCTCTTTGGGTTATAACTACTGAAGAGTCGAAAGCAAAACATAACACAGCCTTGTATAAAAATTTCAATCTGTAAGAAAGTGCATTTTACTCATGGAGATGCAAGTGAATAGTCCTATGACAATTACAGTAATTGAGAGTCTTTTGGCCAAATTTAACACTTCTCTCAGTTGATCTTTTGCACAAGGCTTCCTTTGAG
The DNA here is from genome assembly GCA_014634185.1 of Astreopora myriophthalma. Classification (NCBI taxonomy): domain Eukaryota; kingdom Metazoa; phylum Cnidaria; class Anthozoa; order Scleractinia; family Acroporidae; genus Astreopora; species Astreopora myriophthalma. The sequence continues at coordinate 1,978,665 of BLFK01000190.1, forward strand.
CCTTTCAAGGTGGGTGGGAATACAAAGACATCTTAAATGACCCACAATTTTCATCATTTCAAATGAAAAACATATTAAGATCTGATCACCTCACCCCACCCACTCACGTGACTTTTCCATAGATTTGGAGGGGAGGGTAGGAGAGGGTTCAAGATTATAAGTCAGTAGAAGTGATATCCATATCCCCTTCCCCTGGTAGGGTTAAACATCAGCTGGTACCCACGACAAAAGCACAAAACAATTTCATAGTGGTCTAACTCAATGAAAAAAAATAAATTCATGAAGGAGAAGTTACCACTTATGTGCTCTGGTACTGCAGGGTGTAAAGGATTGAGTTGCAAACAGTCGCTGACCTTGATGTTTTGAATAAAGACACTACAGGTTCAGGTGTTGTAGAGATAACACTATTTTTAAGGAAAAGGTAATTGTCATCACCACAAAAGGGAATTAATTAAAAATGTTAGATCACGTAGACAGGTGCTGTGTCAGATAAACCAGCCCAATCGAATGTTCCCTTATAATAATAGTAATAATCATTATTGTTAATGAATAATCATTATTAAAAGAATGAATATGACCAATCAAGTCCACTTTAGCACTAAAATGCCACACTACACTACAGCTAGTCAGATCAGAAAACGAGACAAATGCGAACAGCTCAGGTGGTCACACGCTTTACAGTCAATTACAATAGCTTACAATTACAATAGTGTCCAATCGCATCGAGCGTTATAACGTGACATGCCCTGCAAGAACAAAGAGTGTCGGGCCACCCCGCAGCTCGTTAGCACATGCGTGGCAGCGCCCTCGCCCGTTTGTTCTATTGAGCAGCCGCCATCGCGTTCTCCTTTCCGCGCAAGTCGGAGGAGCAGCTTCTTTGCGCAGATTCAGAACCTTTGCCGAGTTATTTTGATCCTACCGTCAAACCAGGTATCTTTGACTGTAGTTTAGCTAGGGGTTTGGTCTTGTTTGAGCGGTAATGGAGCATTATTTGGCATTCGTCAGTGTAAGTATACAAGACCGACGCTAATCTAGCAAATGAAGGATTTTAAAAGACGAAAAGATCGCTATTTTGGAAAGAAAAAGCCGAACATTTGACCGTGATCGAGTCCCCGAGGGAATCAAATCGATGATTACATTGTAGATTTTGCCAAGACTTTTCTCTCGATGTGCTGTGGTGTTTTTGTATTCAAAAAGTCGCTCGAAAGCGAGTGTTTTGAAACACATTTCATATTCATACGTCGGCTGAAAATTGAATGAAGGGCATCAAAGAACTGGTGCGATGATTGTGTTGTCACTGTTTCGCGCTGTCGTTAACTATTTATTTCTACTTGTATTTTCCAGCAAACTGGCGCAAGTAAGCCTTCATCAGGTTGGGTTATCCCAGTTGTCTCAAAGCATGTCACAGACTATTCAAATGACTCATTCGATGAGCCAATCCATGAGTCAAATGTCGGATGATGAGCCGTCTTCGCCGGAGTCGACAACCTTCGATGGTTCCGACCTCCTAAATTCCACGGTCGGCGACGAAGTGACGGCGCAGCTCGCGGCCGCTGGGCCCGTCGGCGTTGCAGCGGCGGCCGCGATTGCAACGGGAAAGAAGAGAAAAAGGCCACATTCCTTTGAAACGAACCCGTCGATTCGCAAACGACAGCAAACGCGACTTCTCCGAAAACTAAGAGCCACTATTGATGAATATACAACGAGGGTTGGTCAACAGGCTGTTGTCTTGTGTGTGTGCCCTGGCAAACCTAATCCGCTTTTCAAGGTGTTCGGAGCTGTACCGCTGGAAAATGTAGTAAGAAATCTCAAGCAACTTGTTCTTCAAGATTTAGAGCATGCCTTAGCCGAACATGCTCCTCCCCCACCTCCGGAGAACCCAGACATCTACACTTTACCCCCACTAGTCATAGATGGCATCCCAACTCCTGTTGACAAAATGACCCAAGCCCAGCTGCGTGCGTTCATTCCAATGATGTTGAGGTATTCCACTGGTCGTGGGAAGCCTGGATGGGGTAAAGATTCAACTAGACCAGCTTGGTGGCCTTCGGATTTGCCCTGGCAAAATGTACGTAGTGATTGCCGCAGCGAGGATGAGAAGGCCAGGATTTCATGGACAAATGCCTTGCGTCAGATTGTGAAGAACTGCTACAAATACCATGGGCGAGAAGATCTGCTTCCTGCATTCTCTGAGGGAGAGCCACCTCAACACCAGTATGTTCAGCAGCCTCATCAAATGGTCCATACAATTTCAAATGCAGATGGAACCGTTTCTCTCATTCAAGTGGATGCTTCAGGTGCTGTGAGTACGCTATCAGATGCAGCAACATCACAGACAGAAGCAACGCAAGCTGTAGCTACACTGGCAGAAGTTGCAGCAGCAACTCAAGTTGAAGTAACCTTAACGCAGCCAGGGCAAGGAAGTGATGCTGTCACCATTGATCAAAACGATCTGTCACACACAGAAGCTATCGCACAAGCTGCTGTTGCCACACTTGCTGAAGCCACCTTAGCTGATGGGGGTCAAATTGTCTTACCAGAACATGCAGCTGCTGCTGCAGCGGCACTGGCAAATGTCCAGGATAACATGAACACCTCTAACATGGTGACCATCCCAGTCCAGGCTGCGGCATCGCTCATGCAGATTCAAACACACCACCTTCCAGCAAGTACTCATTCACAATACATGTCTGCATCTGTTCCTCAAGTAGCAATGGCACCGCATTCAATAATTCAGACAGTAACCACTTCAGCAATGGGTGGACATGACGATCACACCCATATGGTAGATACATGTGAGGGGGTTCCAGTTGCTACACAGGCAGTAGAAGTAGTTACACTCGAAAATGCTCAAGATCCTATGAACTAGCCCTACTTCAAGATGATGCACCCATTTAGACTGGTCTTTTGGTCTCAGACCATCAGTTGAAATGGCTTGAAAATAACAAATTTGCAACTTATTATTCATTACTGTACTTCATTTTAATATTATTAAGTACTTCATTTTTCAATACTGCATAGTGGGAACCTTTTCAAGTGCACATTCCAGTAATAACTGCTTGATCAAACCTGCATCTCACAACAATAATGGAAATAAATTAAATGTATTAGTGTCTTATTATTCTAATAATAAAGTGTACAGGTACCACTTGAAATTAACTCCCTGTCGTGGATGTGTTTAGGATGAGTTATCAGTCCAAGCTACAGGGTGAAAGTTGCGTAGACTTAATGTACAAGCATATGTTTTTGTTTTTTTTTTAATCAGGAGGTCTTGTTGCTCAAGAAACTGGTCAATTTTCAAGCCATTTCAAAGATGCCTGTGGTATCACAATACTGATGTACAGAAATGTAAATTAGAGCTTTATCAAGACAGTTTAAACCACTGAAATTATTGGAAGAATAATATCATAAGAATCAACATTTATCCTTAGTGTATAAGAACTAGTGACTAAAGAAAAGCTGGTTTTTTTTTTTTTCAATTTTCTGTTCCAAGTGTCACTTACGTTAACATTTTTTTGAGTGAAAATATCTAATGTTAAGAATGAGAATTATTAGCTTAGTGGATTTGCAGTAGTGATATTTAAACAGGTCTTGGTGCTCAAAGCGCAAACCAGTGCACGGATTTACAAGAAATCTGTGCCCCAATGTGGTTTTATTTATGGTAGGTTGGATGATTCTTAGTGTAAGTGTTTTACTTTGACACCTTGTTGTTGCATTGTTAAGAGAAATTGGGTTGTAACTTTTTAAATGGATTTTCAGTGGGATACCTTAAGACTTACCTGCCATTAAATTGAATTTTGTAACTCAAAGTAGCTGTGACCTTTTTTCTCCTTGAAGACGTGTGGCCTGGTTTCTACAGTCTGAGTGGAGTTTGCCTGTTCCGTACTGTGCATTACTCACTTTCTCCCCAGGTCTTTATTTAATGATGATAGTTTTGGCAGGGTTCATATGGGTCATGGAAAAGTCATTGAATTTAAGCATTTCATTTAACACGCCTGGAAAATCATGAAATTTAATTGTTGGTAAGGGAGAGTTATGGAAAATTATAGTTGTGCATGGTAGATAAATTATTGCTGATGTCGAAGCAAGGACAAAATAAAAGCTAGACATGGCAGAAAATACCCTAAAGCGAGGATAGTTTTCTAAGTGACAGCTAAACCTTAGGTCATGGAATATGAAATGCTCAAGAGAGTATGAACTGTCGCTTTTTTGGTAAATACCTGTATTGTTCATTCGAGCTGTCAGGCCCAGTCCAAGCAGTTTCAAAATTCAAAGGAAACTTTCTCAAAGAAAAACAAAAATTCTAGCCAGGTAGCAACGTAAGGATATGAATTTGAATTATTCTGAGGAAATTGAGCTGTTGCCTAAGAGCAATTACTGGATCAAGTACAATATCACTAAGGCAATGCAAAATTGCTAAAAAATGTCCAAAACTCAATGGATCATAGGCTTCTCTGAATTTGCTAAATTCTGTTTTCACTGAACTATTGTATAACAATACACTTCTTTTGAAAGACTTCAAATTTCCTCCTCTGCACCTCCACAGATGGCTACACCATGTAAATTGTCATGGAAGATGTCCATAGACTTAAAATGACAGAGACCACTTTTCAGCACTTAGCACTGACTGTTTTACTAACACCAGAAAAAATGCGACTAGTTTGTGACAACATTTTGATTTTTTTTGTCAGTACAAGTGGCATGCCTTTGATTTGACCTTTGAGGAGGTAATAAGCTATTGAAAGGTGGAGCTGTTAAGTTGTGGGAACAAGCTCCCTTGTAAATAAATAAACTTGGCAACTCTACCTTCCACTGGAAATTGTCTTTTGATTGGTCAAAAAGCTGTCAAAAAGTAATCAAACACTTTGCCTGGCAGCAATGGTACACAAAGTTAAATACCTGGTTTAAGAGTTAAGCTTGGTATCAAGTTACATATAGAAAATGCAGTTATGTTGTGCGGCTTTGTAGCATGAAACAAAAAGGTGTGTACATGAAAAAGTGCCCTGTTCTGGTGCAAGTCTAACCCATACTTACCAAAATATTTATTGATGCCCTCCGAAGAGATCTTGCTCCAAGTGCACTCTATAACTGGATGAACTGCCATCAAGCTGAAAATTAATCCACCAAAACATGCGAAAGAGCACATGCAAGTGCCTTTACCTTGGTACAAGAACGCAACAAGTTTTAGTTTGTTTTTTTAGTTATTGTATTCCTTAGATTAATGCTTGAGCTCTTTTATCCCTCATCTGTGAGTTGCACAAATTCTTACTCCAGGGATGAGCATGCATGCTGAATCAAACCACAGACAATAATCAATTTTAATAATAACATTAATAACAATGTCAACAACAACAATAATAATAACTGGAAGGTTGAGCGGTATCAGGATTTAGTGTTAGAAGTACGTATGACATACCATGCCAAAGCTACAGTGGTAGCCCTGGTTATTGGAGCTCTTGGTACAGTCACTAAAGACGTTGTGAAATGGCAGAAATACTTGGGTATCCCAGACATTATTGAAAACACCCAGATGTCAGCCTTGGTGGAAAAGCTTATATTCTCCGAAAGGTGTTACATCTGTAAGCTGCAGGTAGGAGCTGAGGTGTAACATGAAATACCCAAGCAGGAAGATCAGCAAGCTGGAGGGAATCATGATAATAATAATAATGATAACTGGAATTTGCAATTTGAATCCAGATTGGATTGGAATTTCGAAAGGCAGGTTTTTGAGGAGGGGGAAATCAGAGTACCAGGAGAAGAACCTCTCAGAGCAGAATAAAGAACCAACAACAGACTCGACCCACCTGGGAAACAAACCCAGGGTACATTAATGGGAGGGGAATTTTCTCACTACCTTGGCAACCCTATTTAACAGTTGTGAACTCAGCAACTTGGCCTATGAATGGTTGTGAGGCTGGAATTAAACTTGTTTTGATACGGACCCTGATCCTTTTCTTTCGTGAATCATCAGATGCTGTTATCATCTCAACTACCAATCCAGCCATCTCCTTGGCAGCAGTTATTTGGGTTGTCACCCAATGCCCCTTCCCCCCTCCCCCCCCCCCCCCNNCCCCCCCCCCCAATAAAAAAAACTGTGATATCCTTTTATCCTGACTAACAGCTGTGCAGGGGACTAGACCTAGGCTTACTCCACTCAAATACTCATTATGATGAGGTCAGAGAGCACTCAAGTGTAAAATAGGGTCACCTGTCCTGACCCTTAGGATGAATCAAAATTGGCTCAGATGATTGACCCAAACGAACAAAGCACAGAACCGATAAAACATACCCCTAATAAAAATCAGAGCTGCGTTCTACCTTAACAGATTCACTGTCTGGCCTATCCATCCCATTAATTAAAAAAAAAATAAGACGGCAGTGAATTCCCTAGCGATAACTTTTAACTTTTCAGACATTTGTCATTTATTTCTTTCAGACAAAAATGTGGGGGTCACTGAGCAGTACATTGGATTTTTGAGATCCAAGTTGCGACAGCAAAAATTAATGGCTTTTTTGCAGGGATTCCCAGTCACTGTGGTGATAAAATAATAATAATAATAATAATATTTATTTATATGGCACAAATTAAACTATACAGTTTTCAAATGCACCTCTTACACATGACAAATTAAATCAAATCAAATGTTGTTTTTTTTGTGGAGAGGGGAAAACCAGAGAACCCAGAGAAAAACCTCTCGAAGATGGGTAGAGAAACCAACAAACTCAGGCCACATATGATGCCGAGACCAGGAATCGAAGCCTGGTCATATTGGTGGAGGGCGAGCACTCTCACCACTGTGCCAACCCTGCTCCCCAAACTCATGACAAGGACAAAATCATCTTGAGAAATGAATGTTTCACATGACAATACCAGGATATTGGTGTTATGTGCACGCAGCACTGTAGTAACAATCCTTCGGAGTAGAGGGTCCTGTTAAAATGTTCCAACTGTTGAAAGCCACCTTACTGGTGAATTATTAAACATGCCTTCTGGATTACTCAACAGTGGACTAGGTTCCACGTGCTCTTTAATAACTTAAAGCTTCACGACAAGAAAATACTTAACAAATTGTATTTATTTCAATTCATATTGTCAGCAGCTGTTTCCATTTTCATTAAATTACAACTTAACATTGGAATGTTGGAAACGTACTTGCACCATTCTTACTTTGGAAAGCTGCATAAAATTCACCAATGGCTAATACATGGTTGTTTTAATTTTCACAGGACCAGTACTAAATCAGACTACAATTATTGCAAAAAACAGCTCCCTGTTAAAGGGACTTGACCACCGTATTTTGTGGTGATTCTGTGGATCTTACGCTAACAGTTTTGAACTCAAAATAAGGATCAAATTATCGCCACAAGAGAAACAAAGATTCTGAGCAATAACAATCATAATTTTAAGTGAAGTGCAATTAACTTAAAAAAACTTGTCACTACCTTCCTTCAATTAAAGATTTCCTAAATCCATCTGTTTCAATCTTGTTCTCTTTTGTTTCTTTATGGTCCTATTTGGCCTTGTGTTAGTTGGTGTTGTTAAAAAGGTAAGATTATTGGGACTTGTTTAAATCCATTTTATGGCAATGAAAATTGCCTAAGAGCTGACTGACCAAGCCCCTTCTAAGTAAAGTACTCTGACAATACTCCAGTTGATTTGATCATAATTCTTGAAAGTAGGATTTGAAAAATCCAAAATATCTAAAATGGTTATTGGGTACATTATTTTGTTTCATGCTATGATGTCCAAGGTAGAAGATTTGGCATTTAGCTCCAGCTTAAAAATAAAGGAATTTTCCTATAGAGAAATGGACAGCACAAAAGGGTTCATACTTGTACTCAAGGCTTTTACAACATACTCAAACATTTCAACTACTTGTTAGAGCATAATGGACAACATTACTTGAGAGAACTGAAGACAGAAGCATATTCATTTGAAATGGTCGGATTTGAGGTTTTGGATCCAGATAAGAGAAACAAATTTTGAATGCAAACAGGGACCTTAAGTGTCGACCGTCATCCATTATCTAGAAAACCAAAGGCGAGGCACCTTAAAAATATCACAGGAGATAGCCTTTATAGCAATAATTTCATACCTATACCCATTGGACAAAAATAAGCAAAAATACATCCTGATCTGTGTGATTTGTGAAAAATACCCTGCCATTCCTGCCTTTGCAAAGAACCAGATACAATAACAAAAATACATCACTAATTATTTTATACTGTGTAGCACTGATTGATTCTTTTTTTCTTTCTTTTTTTCTCCTTTGCTTACTCAAGCATGACTCATTCCCCCTATATTCTTTATTGAACATGTATCAAGAACAGGATGTCAATATTAAAACTGTCAAGGATCACACGAAAATGGACAGAAAGTAACCCATTTCTTTTGTAGATTGCCTGAGTGGCCCTCATTTGATCAATTTGGAGAATGCCTTGTCTTTCCCTAACCCCCTCCCTTCCCCACAGAAAACTTGCACAGTCACGTGCAACACGAATTTAAATTAATCCAAAACTTGTGGCTACAATGATTCTTTATGCAATGGACTATTTGAAATTAATGTCTAAGTCATTGCAGGTTGCAAAATCACGAAGTACATTTGAAGACAGGTAGCAATGATTCTTGCCAGCCAAAGATTAATAGGGAGCTGCTTTTTACATCACCCAGATCACACTACTGAGAACAAAAACAAGCCATCTATTTCTGCCTTCCTCAAAATGAAACTAACAAAACCTCAGCCAATTTCCTCCCATAAGTGGGGGTTGGGGTGAAATTGGCTACAAAATGAGACCAAGTGAACCTAAATGAATTAACATCACCACCGAGTGGCAGGGTACATAAATCACGCAGAAGCTCGTTGCATTGTTCTTTTGTGAATGATTAAAAACTATTCTAGTTCCTTGTTTCTCTTATCAGTGGTGAAGGCCAGTGAAAAACGCAAGCCCAGATAAAGGGTGGCTTGACTTTTTTTTTTTGGAAGAAAACTTTTGCATGCAATGACATGATTGTTTCTCTTATTTGATTGTCACAAAGAAAAACACGGGAGTAATTAAGGTCTATCACATTAGAGCGGTTTTCAAATGACTGTCGGAAGTAATTATGCGATTGCGATTGCTACGCTTTTTGATTGCCTTAAAAATCTCGCGCCAGTTTATCAGCCAATGAGAAGGAAAACCAAAACCAATTGCGACTTACACTCGCGATTTTTCCCGCACTTTGAGCAAGCTGCTTGGGATTGCTACGAGTTTTGATTGGCTCATTGCGCTGTTTGCTCCTGCTGTGATTGGTCGGAGTAATGACTTTGGTATTGGTTTTACGACACTCAATTGAAAACCGCTCTAACAGTGTAGTCAGAGATCTAAACTGGAAAACACTAGCAACAGTGTGCCTTGAGAAATGTTTACAAGGCCTCACAGTGAAATATTATAATCATTTGGACTGTACGTTATGCATGACACTACCAACTGAAGACGGTGCAAAGGAGATTTTTGTGGGGCCAAATAAGTGCCAAAATACTAAGCTTCTCATAAATAGTGATTTTAAAAATGTTCCAGAATTTACAAGCATTAACTGTGGCTTCTGTGGATTCCAGTCCCTTGCCATTAGTATCTGCAAAACAAATTAAAACAAGCGCAACTTAGACTGAAAGCAAACGTACTGCAGGCCTCAGAGATCCTAGACAGATCTTATGAAATGTTGAAAGAGTGCATCTCAAGTCCTCCGAGACTACTTTTACATGTGTTAGCGCGATCTGCCAGACAAGTTTCAAAAATCACACATTCATCTGCCCTAGTATTCACTTTCACCACATTTTCACCAATCAGTTTTCCTGTGTTTTGATTGTCCACCAGCCATTTGGTGATTCAAACACAAGTTCTGTAAACTGGCAGTCTCAATTTTTCTTGTTTTTGCTTACTGACATTTGCTGCATACTGCTGCAACATGGAAACACAGCAACTCCCTTTTTTGCCACACACTTGCCTGTCACTGTTAACTACGTTACCACTTATAGCCAGTTATAGTAACTAATGTTAACTTTTCATTTTTTTAACCACATACAGTGTTAATATTATTGAGCAATTTCCAATGGCAAATAAAATCCTGTCACAGCAAGAGACAAAATTTTACTTGCCTAGCTGATGAGTTTGAAAAAAAAAAAAGGTTTCTATGGATCCCTTAGAGTAGCAGTGCTGGACAAGCAAATAATTTAAGTTGACATCAAGAGGGAACACTGCTTTCTGTATGACCCATGAAATGGCTAAAAGAACCCAACAGGGGATGGGCAGAGTACAGAAGTTGGAAATCCAAGATTAAAACTCTGACTTCATCCTGCCACCCTGACTTTCTACCTATGACTTGCAACTACTAACTGCAGCTGGCACCTTTTTTGTAGAGGGGGGTGGGGGGGGGGGTATTAGCCTGTGATTTGATAAAATAACCAAATACTTCTACAGAAATGGATAAAAATCAATCATACAGAAGGGAAACCGGGAGATTGGAACTAATTTTTTTCTTTAATTGCAAAATATAGCCAGTAGACAAACCTGTAATAATTGGGTTTGAATGGGCCATTCTTGTTGACTCCAAGATACTTTGCTTGTTCCTCTGTAAGCTCAGTCAAGTGGCCGTCAAATGTTGGCAAGTGCAGCATTGCTACATATTCATCTAACAAATTAGACATGTGTCAAAGTATAAAATTATGAAACCAAGTTTAACAACTGAAGTCAAACCATTGTTTTGAAATCGTCTTGGGACTTGAGAAACTTTTCAAAAGGCAAAAACACACACACACATACACCATGTTTTCCCAAAGTAAACAAGGAATACAATACAGTACAAAATACATCAGTGTTCCAGACAAGTTTAAGAGGCAGGGTTTCCACAGGGAGCACAAGGACAGGACAACAGGTGGGGGGGGGGGGGGGGCCAATAAATC